>VDFB02075321.1:140779782-140825476 GCA_007258455.2 Sequoia sempervirens | reverse complement strand
ACCATAGTCAAACAATTTCCCAAAAAGCCATTCCTCATCAAAGATTTCATCTTGCTACCATCCTGTCAACACTAGACCATCCTTTATCAACCAATTCCTATAGTCGAGGCTCATCAATCCAAGTATATCCAATTTTGACACAAAATTATGAGTTCTAAATTCCTCTCTGACATTGCATCTCTCAAGAACCCCTCCATTTTTTGAAGAATCACCATAGGAAACAATATTCTTCTTAACTTCATTACACCTTTCCTCGGTTAAGTTATTTTCATGGAAGATAATTGCCTTTGTAGATTGATACGAAGCAAGAACTGATTCACTTCTAAACTCTAATTGTGCACCAACCTCACCTTCCTCCAATAAAGGACTAGCATTTTTCCCATTGTTTCCTTGATTATGACCATCTTCAACCATTGATAAACAATGCTCATCCTCAGATATAAATTAATTAGCAATTAAATTTGTGAAGAGAGGAATATCATATATTTCAAATTCATCAAAATTGAAGAGAGGGTTAGGATGAATTTGTATTCCTCTTGAGAAGTACCACGTGCGAGATCTCCATTTTCTTCCAGATGAAAACATGTATTCTCATCCACCGCTTCTTCAAAGGAGAAAACTTTGTATTCATGAATAGGAAGGGAATTTGACACCAGATATTTTGAATCAGCCTCAAGAGAAAAGGGCTTATTCTCAAAAAGAGAATGAGAGACAATTGACATCTTTTGCGGCTAATCATCTTCATTGTCATTGTCGAGCAAGGTAATCTGCTTCTTCATGAATTTTAACCCAAAACTCAGAGGATAACTTGTGACTAGCTTCAGGCTTCGCACTTGCACCTGGTTTCCATTTGTCCATGGCTATAAATCATCCTCAACATTTACTACTTCTAATTGATCTCTCTCAATCCCTTGAACTTTATCTCTTTTGAGGATTAATTGAATGTCAGGTTCTAGAGCAGAAATAAATATGTGAAACTGGATCTCCACATTGGGTTTTGCTGGAATAGAAATTCGTTGAAGAGATCGATTGAAACAGTATACAAAATCCTTCATTATTTCAACCTTATCCTTCATGATCTGAAAGAAAAGTCACAAGGTGGTTGCGATGTTGACTGGGGTTTTATAGCATTGGAGAAATTTTGTTTTAAGAACATTCCATCCGGTAATGCTCCCCTTTTCAAGTCCCTTGTACCATTCTGTCACTTTATCAATCAAACTATCAATGAAAATTCTTACCAAAAACATCCTCTCTTCGAATTCCTAAAATTCCACTCACTGCAGTCATAGCTAGGATGTGTTCCTCAAGGTCTTGTTCATTTTGACTAGAAAATTTAGGGAACTGTTTCTAGTAAATGTGAGGTAAATCATGGTATATTGACAGGACAAGAGGGCCAACTTGATTACACCAAATATTCAAGGCCGTAGATGATCAAAGTCACCAACTCACACAGGAGTAAAGATTGGGAAAGAGAATTATTGGGTTAATTTTTGGGTGATGGATGAGTCGAAGGTGGATTTTGAATTTGAGGAAGGGGTGGGTCCCTTGGATGATGAAATGACTGATTAGGCTGACGATCAGGATGACGAGGAGGGTTGTTGTAGTACACAAATATCAATCTTGAAGGACATTCAACCATAGGTGCAGGTGGGCACTGGGCCAACTCTTCCTCTTCTTCCAAGGCAAGATTCACTCGCATATAATCTTTTGTGTTTCTCTTATATCTCTAGAAAAGCATATTTAATTGTGAAATGATGTCTTCTTGTTCTGATCCCACCGAGTCTAAATCTAGCTACAAAATAGGAAATACGTTATTATGAGGAAGTACCATCTTGTCGTATGACATAACAAAGATTGTTAGACTTTTCCATCAATTCATTTGTCTCCCTAGTGAGTCGCCAAAAATCTGTTAGCGAATGAAATAGCTCATGATAAATATGTTGAAAAATAAATGACTCTCCACCCCATTAGCACCGGTAAAAATCCGCTAACAACTCTTAAAAGACCACAATTGTATTTGTGGATTTTCTCTAAATTTTATCAAGGTACAACTCCCTCACAAGATTTTCAATGAATTCATCTAAGCTAATGAACATGAATATGTTTTTAACCAGAAAGCAAGAAAGGCAACTGATGCTAGTTCATAAATATGAAACTAATGCAGGAAACATAAATCACAGCCATAAACAATCAACACAAAGATTGAAAAGCCTATGACCATCCAATCAAAAGAAATAATATTAAACTATAATAAATGAACACCATACAACTTATCTCACAAAGAAGACATAACTATATCGTACACATAATACAAAGATCAACGTACAAAGTATATCATTAAATTCATAACACAAAGATCATGAACTATTATAGTCTAAAATAAATGCCTAATCCCTCTCGATAACACCACAAGGTGTATATCCAGAGAACCCTTATCTTTCTCTCCACTTTCAAATTTATAACAAACCAAACCCACTAAATAGTCGCCAGAGCCGTTACTAAATTGGCAGTCCTCTTGTTTCTCCACCGTTTCTTGAAAATGGCTAAAATCAATCAAAATAATTAATCCTGAAAAATGAATGTACATTAGGCAAGAAAACCAATCAAATATTGAATGACCTTCCACACAATCGAATCATTAATGCAACTTCAAGAAAACACCATCCAATAGCATGTGTATACTGCCTGATAGGAGATATAATTTAAAACCAGTTCAAATCAACCATTAATTCAAACCCATCTCATCAAATTCTAGGGGAAAGCACCAATGTCTAACTAGCCTTCTATAAATTTAGCTAGTGTCACCACTTTTAATCATTCAACAACATCTAACATGGTGAGCTCTCAAAGTGACAATAATTATGCAAATGACTTCACTGTCCTAGAGGAGATCAAATGTAGTTTGTTTTTTAAGAATTTGTTAGATCAACTAAAGGAGGTTTTCACGATACAAAGCGAGGTGAAGGAAGAGGTGCTTTGCAGTATTTTTTGGTGAAGCATTCCTAAGCCAAGCAAATGTACACAATACCACCATGTTGGAGTGTTTCATATACACAGTCATCAGGACTTCTGGTCATCGCAACTGGGGTATAAGAGCATTACGCCTGGTAAAGCTTGAATTCCATCACTGTGTCAATGTGGCTATCACTAGGCTCAGTCACTATCCTCATAATTGATTGATAGTTGACGCCATTTATATAGTGTTGGCTCTTCAGGATGAAATATTAGAGGAAGTTGTTGCTCTTCTTCATGCAAGAATCATATGGAATGATATGGGGCTCTTCGCACAATTCCTACATTTGCATGAGAACCTATTGTCACCTACTCAAATTGAATGCCTCTAGACTGTGATTGAGGGCATACAAGTCCTGATATTTTCCTTGTGTGCTTGAATGAAAATGTCTATTTTTGTCTTTTTTCTTCGATATGAACTTTTGTAGTTGAATCAGATAATTTTGTAGTGCCAATGCAATATAAAAATGTACATATATATAAATAAAATATTCATTTTGATATCACTGTGTTCTTGTATTCATGGCTTCATTTGTTTATGTTCATATTGTATCTAAAAATGCTAATGTCTTTTCTGCATAATGCACTAGTTTTATGAATCAACATCATATTAATTACTAAAAAAAACTCTCTAGGCAGCAAAACAAGTAGTTCGTGTAACTTAATAAAACATCACCTAGGTTTTAAATAGCTTAAAGAATGTCGCCCACTAATATGACCTACGAGGGAAAATATCAGGTAACTTTCAACACACGACAATTCATCACGTGGATTATTCGCACACATACACCCTCTTTTAAGGAAACGATAATCTTGAATAAAGTCACAAAACATCGCTCAACCAAAGATGCAACAAATAGGCAATAAAATAGGAGGTTAGAGGAACAAATGAAAAACCCACTTCAGTTCAAGAAGTACAACAAAACACTACCCAACACAAGTTTAAGTAAAATTACTAAGAAAAAAGTTAGGATAGTCAAAAAAAGGGGGGATCATGTTTACGAGTAACAGATGCCAAGCCAGTTAAGAAAAAAATCCGAAAGATCAATCTAAAGGTCACATTGTTGGTTAAGATCGAGATATAGAAGCTGCTAAAAGTAGGCTATATCCATCCAATTGACTATTTCCCTTGGATCTTGAATATTGTTGTTAGAAAAATTGATGGTCGTATTTGTATATACATTGAATTTCATGACCTAAATAAGGCTTCTCTTAAACATGATTTTCCTTTACCTAATATAGATATGATTGTGGACTCGACTGCAAGTTGTGCATTGTTATCTTTTATGGATGGTTTCTCAGGTTACAATTAGATCTGTACTAATCCAGAGGATCAATACAAGACAACCTTCACTACCCCTTGGGGTACTTTCTGTTATGTGGTCATTCCCTTTACGTTAAAGAATGTAGGAGCTACTTACCAACAGGCAATGACCCTAATATTTCATGATTTTATTCATAAGATTTTAGAAGATTATGTTGACGACATCTTGGCGAAGTCTATAACCCATCAAGATCATGTGAAGAACCTTCATCTTTTGTTTGAGAGTCTTTGACTCTATAAGATGAGACTTAATCCTCTTAAGTGTGTCTTCGGCATAGACACAAAAAAAAATTCTGGGATTCAAAATCTCCCATTGTGGAATCGAGGTCGACACAAATAAGATCGATGTGATTGTTAACATGACTGCACCCAAGAATATCACTGAGTTGCAAAGTTTACAAGGGAATATTTAGGTAATCCCTAGATTCATATCTCAGTTGGTTGATCGTACCCTTCCTTTCACTCATTTGTTAAAGAAAGATGTTCGCTTTATATGGGACAAAGAGTTCCAGAGAGCTTTTGAGTCAATCAAAGCCTATTTGGCCAATCCTCCCGTATTAATGCCGACTATGCATGATAGACCCTTTTTTCTTTACCTCGTTCCATCACCAAATGCTTTGGCAACTTTGCTTGCTCAATATGATGATGTCAGGAAAGAAAGAGCAGTCTACTACATTAGTCATGTCCTAATTGATTATGAAACTCGTTATTCCTCCATGGAGAAGGAATTCCTTGCTCTCATCTTTGCTACACAAAAGCTAAGGCATTATCTTCTTCATGCTAAAATGCATGTCATTGTAAAAAGTGACCTTCTAAAGCATTTGTTCTCCAGTACCGACCTTGCTAGGAGGTTAACGAAATGGGTGATGTTACTTTTTGAGTTCGACATAAAGTTTATTACTTAGAAGTCGATAAAGGGTCAAGCGATTGTCGATCAGTTGGCAGATGCTCCCTCGTCTTGAACCTTCTTGGGTTTGGATTTGTTTCCTGACGAGAATATTCTTGTAATCAATTATGACCTCAAATGGGAAATGTACTTTGATGGGTTGAGATGTCTAATTGTCTCCAGAGCAGGTGTGGTTCTAATATCACCTGAAGGTAAGCCAGTCCCTCTCTCCTTTCGGTTGGATTTTCCTTGTACTAATAACATCATTGAGTATGAAACCCTCATTGTTGGCTTGTGTGCCATGATTTCACTAAAAATAAGACATATTTGTATACTAGGTGATTTTGAACTTACTATGAATCAGATTATGGGAACCTATCAAGCTAAGCAAAGTAAGTTGTCTCTATATCGAGACCTTGCTTTGTCCTTGCTTAAACAGTTCTCCTCTTTCACGATAGACAGTGTCCCTAAGAGAGAAAATAGACATGAAGATTCCATGGAAAGCGTTGCTTCCCTGGTACCTTCAGATGAGGATATGAAAGAATACTTTTTGGTTCAAGTCCTTGGTCCCCAGCTATTTCTGATCAACTTGAATCAAATGCTTTTGTGTGTTCTCACGTAGACTCGAGAGAATGGTTTTCTAGTATTTACAACTACCTGCAGACTGGAAGCTTTCTAGATGATGTGACAAAAAATGATCGCGCTTGTATAAGAAAGCTTTCAATCCATTATCTTATCTTATTTGATGTTCTCTATCAAAAATCTTATAATGGCTTACTTCTTCGATGTCTCACTAAAGTAGAGAAACCCCTTGTGCTTAAAGAATCCCATTCAAGCTTTGGGGGTGGACACTTTGGTGGTAAATCCCTCATGAGAAAATTGATACACATGGGGTACTTTTGGAAAATGATGGAACAAGATTCCTTTAATTTTGTTAAAAAGTGTCTGAAATGCAACAACATAGCCATCTTATTCACGCACCTGCAGAAGAGTTAGAAAACCAAACCTCTCCTTGGCCATTTGCAAAATGGGGGTTGGATATTATTGGAAAAATATCACCTCCTTCTTCTAAAGGACATACTTTTATTATCACTGCTACAAATTACTTCAGAAAGTGGGTTGAATCCATCCCACTTCGATCCATGAATGCTAAGGCTATTTGTAGTTTTCTCTCAAACAACATTATTTCTCATTTTGGATTTATTGCTACACTTGTATTTGATAATCGTACGCCATTCAAAATAAGGAAGTAAAGCAATTCTTAGAGAAGTTTCACATTCAAAATAGATTCTCTACACCATAATATCCTTAATCCAATGGCCACGCAAAAGTGTCTAATAAGACTCTTGAGCTCATTCTTCGTAAGACAATCAATAAGCACGATAAAGATTGGCATGTTCAATTGACATATGCTTTGTGGGATTACCGCACAAGTGTTTGTATAGCAATGAGAATGACACCTTACAACCTCGTGTATGGTGTTGAAGCTATCATGCCTTTAGAGTTGGAAATTTTGTCTTTGCAAGTTTCCCTTAAAGGGTTAATTGATGATGAGACTTATCGAGCTAATCATTTGCACCAGTTGGAGATGCTCAATGAGCATCGATTATAGGCCCTCGATCATCTTAAAGCTTATCAACGATCATTATCCAGACAATATAATCAAAGTGTACTTGCTAGAAATTTCAAGCTAGGTGACTTGGTTCTCTATGGGAATCAGAGGAATGTAAATGCACCACCTGATCAAAGGGGAAAATTTAGTCCTAATTAGTTAGGCCCTTACATTTTCATCTTTGTGTATGGTTCAGGTGCTTATATATTATCGTCTATGGATAGAATGCCTCTAAAAGATCCTATTAATGTGATGCATCTTCATTGATACTATGCATAGTGTCTAATGTGTCATATGTGTGGTGTTCACTCTTTAAGGGCTGTAGCATTGCATATGTTGAAATTATTCATTAACACATGAAAAAAAATTATGTTATGATGTTACCATGTGTGTGTGTGTGTCATACATATATGTATCCTACTATGTCATGTATCCATGTATTACATTATATCTTTTAAGGCAATTAGATCATTATTGTATTTAATTAACATACATCCATGTGTGTTCATTAAATCATAATAGCATCTAATGTAAACATACATCCATATACATACATAACATCCATAGAATCAACATACATGAAAATAAAGAAGCACACACATTGAAGTACACAATGCCATAATGAACATACAAGCCAAGCTCCTGGTAGAGGTGCGCTAGAATGCTACGCCCCCAGGAGAAGATGGTACATCTCTCCACCATTGCCCTAATGGTGTGGACAAGGACCCCATGCAGGTGAGCCCCGTGCATCAATGGTCACCCTCATGGCGACAACAACCACTAGGACTCGACGTATCAAAGAGGCAGTGGTCCGAGCCTAGTCGAACCATCAAGTGTAAATGTGTCTGGTCCCATCCCCACCATCCGTCTAGCTTGAGCAGTACAAGACCCCATCTGATCACTCCTGTGCCGAGCATGTATCACCAATCACCACCTATCAACCACAGATGGGGAGCCCAAGGATGTGGTAGACATCCTCCAGTGTAATAGTCATCCCCCAGTAGGCAACTGGAAGCTGGAGGTCGTAGTGTCCCATCACTCCATTAGAGCCATTAACATGTGGTCATGATAGAGCATCTATGGCATGGTATACACATGCTAGAGCCCAACCTATTGTAGAAGGGAGACCTCATCATCAATGAATCAGTCCCTATGAAATCGTAGAAGGTGAAGCACCCATCCTCCCGGATGCTCCCTAATCTTTGGGTAGTCCTGCCAAAGAAAAAGTAAATATGTGTCAGTACACTGCAAGTTATGAAAAATCTAAGTAAAAAAGTATTCAAGGACACATGCGCCCTAGATATCTATGCGCTGCATAGGCATCCTGACCACCATTAATAGCGCAGGGATAATAACACACCCCTTGGACGCTAGTGCATGCCGAAGATGCACGTGCACCCAAGATGCCTGCACACCTCGAAATCCAAAAAAAAATAAAATTACTCAAAAATGACTAACAAAGTGGTTTCAAGGCCTACTTGGTCAACCTCGATGCCCTCAACATTGTCGAAACACAACTGGTCCAGCCTTTGATCCTCGTAACCTCATCTACTCAAAATTTTGATGATTTTTCTCTCACAAAAGTCAACAAAATCCTCATGATGAATAGTGCAAATGATGCTTCTCGGGGCCCACCTAGGTATATATAGGCCCCCTGGGGCCCATTTTTCCTGGAGTTCGTGGCTCCCTAGTTTCTCTTGATTTTATCCCACTTAATTGGGGGAAAACTCAGGAGGGGGCATATATTCACCTCTTTACCATATTTTTCTTCTGAATCATCAAATTTTTCTTAACCATTCTTCTTGCCATTGTAGCTTCTTCCAATTTTTTAAATTGACTTAAATTTGAGTTTTGCAAAGTATAATTTTGTGTGATCTTTCACAACCAGTCTTGCACTGCTTGTTGAGCTCAATTCCTGGGGGGAACCTTCTATATTGGTTGACTCTACCTCGGTGACCTCTGAGGCACTCTCTTTTGACACGCAAATCTGTAAAACTTTAAATTTTGGGTGAAATTTTTTCTTCTCTACTTTAGTGTGGCTAATTTTTCCCAAAATCGAGCCCACTAAAGTGGGGGAAAAATGTAATGTCACATAATTGAACCTAGGGGAAATTCCACATTTTAGCACTTTGCCTAGCATTTATGACACCAAGACACATTAATGGCAAAAATACCATGTGTCAAAATTTCACGACTTCGGCTCCATGTGGACCAGTGGCGAAGCAACAACTTGATGACATGTTTCCCAAAAATTGATGTCTTGGATGCCTGCTCCTGGCAGTTTTCCAAGTTTGAAATGAAGAATCTCGAAACTTGACTCTTGACATGCGTCCTAGCAGTCATATTTTTGGGTGTAATGACTCTTTGCCACCCTTGCATGCAACAAAACCCCTCATTTTCTATCATTTTGGGGGTTCATTCATTTGATTAAGCTTCTCTCTTCAACTTGCATCTTGAATCTCTCTCATTCTTGACAAGCAATACTTCTACAAGCGAGCTCTACCAAACTGAGGTCCCTCCAACAGCCAAAGCTCTCTAGCAATCATTCAACAACGCGTTCGTGTGTTTCAGAGGGGGCCAAGGCCCATGGGTAATGCTCTCTCTCACTCTTTTTCTATTTACATCTCTTGTTCATTTACTACTTGGTGGTGCAGGTTCTACTCTTGAAGTCTACTTACTTTCATCACCCCCTTTTTCCATTTCAGTTACATTCTCTTTCTATCTAGATGTCCGTGGAGGTGGGAACACCAAAGTGGGGGTCTGATTGTGGAAAAACCTATACAACCCCGACATTTTCCCCTCATTATTTTGTGTGTATGTTGCGAACCGAAGCTTGGAGTGAAGACTCGGATGTCTGAATGTTGGTAAGTTTTCTCCAAGTTCTCCTTGTACTTTTCTCATAGTTTTTGTCCTATGTTTTATTGTTATGTTAAATAGACCTTGGATTTGGGCTAAGAAGTGAAACTCTATTTTTCCCGCTTGAGTTCTTGAACTCTCTATTGCTCAGGACGCTAGCATGCCATTTGGATGATAGAGCGCTACGTTGGCATCTTGAATCCACATTTTCGTCCTTTGGCCGAGAGCTTCTCTATCGGAGACAAAAATCTAGAAGTTTCACTCTCATGGGATTTGAAGTAGTCTTCTCTGAAAGTTAATGTGCATACATTTCCTTTGTAATTTCTTCTTTCAGTTTAAGTTGAGGTGGATAAGGGAAATTTGTTCCCTAGGAATCTCTTGAGAATGAAGAGACTCGTGTGTAGTGAATCCCTCTTATCTCACAATGACTTATCTTATTTGAAATAGTTATATGTTTACATTATTTAAATAGATATAACATTGAATATATAGCTATATTTTATTATATGAATTATATTTCAATATCATCTAACATGATTGCAAAACCTGAACCAAGAATTATCCGACTTAAAGCATTTAATTGATAAGTTGTAACCCGAACTGCATTAACTTGTGTTTCTAGGGTAAGAATTAGGGTTTTCTCAAAAGGGAACATTACAATTGGTATCAAAGCATCTTTCCTTCCATCCTGTGAATGCTTCATGTATTACGTGTATTCTCCATGCTTCCTATGTATGTGTATTCAAGTATATTCAAGTGTGTACCTTGTGGCTTATGTGTATTTCAGTGTATTCAAGTGTATACCTTGTGACTTATGTGTATTTTAGTGTATTCAAGTGTATACCCTTTGACCTATGTGTATTCAAGTGTACACTTTGTGTCCTATGTGTATTCAAGTGTATACTTTGTCTCTTATGTGTATTCAAGTGTATACCTTGTGGCTTATGTGTATTTGAGTGTATTCAAGTGTATACCTTGCAACTTGTGTGTATTCAAGTGCATACTTTGTGGCTTATGTGTATTAAAGTATATTCAAGTGTATACTTTATGACTTATGTGTATTCATATGTATGCTTCGTGACTTCATTTATTCATGTGTATACTTGTATTATTCACATATATGCTTCATGCTTCTTGTGTATGCTCTATGTATTACATGTATTTGTGCCTCATATTTATACTTTATGTATCACATGTATCTATGTGTTACTTCATGTGTCTCCAACAAGATGTGTTCTTATTGTGATAGGTCAAATTTGGGTGGTAGAAAATGAGCAGCAAACAAAGTAATGCAAATAACACTAAAAACAATCTACACCTCAAGATTAGCCTAGTTGGATTCAACACAAAATAAAGATGACAAAATGAAACCTTATACCTTGTCTCGAATCGATCCTTTGGTTGGCCCTTTGATCTTTGGTGTTGTATGCTCCTTGGATGACAAGATGCAAGCTAGATGATGATATGATAGTGGATGCAAGTGGGTGCAAACATGAAAATGGCTAAGTATAGATTCTAGGAAAATTTTGCAAGAGTTTGGCTACAATGCTTGATCTCCCCCAAAATGAGAGAAAAGAGGGGGTATTTATAGAGATTTTGGAAATCTCTAGGGAAATGGACGGTCAAGATTGAGCCACCAAGATCAAGATGTAGGGCTAAGGTGAGTTAAGAACTCACAAGCCCTCACATCTTGACATGTGGCATGTGATATGGCTTAGAAAGGGTGAAGTGTACATGAGGTGGAAGGATAGGACATGACATGGAGGGAGTACAAAGTACCTTGGGATTGGGACAAAATCTCCTCATAAAAGGAGGTACTTGTCCCCATGTGGGTGAGAGGACATGTGGGGAATTAAAAATTCTTCAAATATTCTCACGAGGATGAGAGAAGGAATTTAAAATTCCTTTAAATGCATTGGGGGATTAAATGTGAATTAAAAATTCACATGGGGAATGGAGATGCCTTGTTCAAAAAGAGAAAGCTTTTAATGAAGTTGACTAAGGACACATTCTATAAATGATATGGGGATCAGGGATGACCTAATTGAGTGATTAAGGTTGTGCAAGTACCTGATTAGCCTAATTGAGGGCTCATTAGAGGAAAGTGGGAAATTATGGAGGATGGGACCCTAATGATGATTAGGGGTGCACACATCTTAATCATAAATTAATTATGACTAAGAAAGAGGGTTAGACTGCTAAGAGGGATTAGAGGCCAACTTGCAAAAGTTGGAGGATGTGACAATGAGAGAGAAAATAGAGAATTTAAATTTTTTTTTTAAATTCCCAAAAGATAATATGACCAAATTAAATAAAATGGTACATTTATTTAATTTAGAGAGGAAATAGGGGAAAAGTATTCATTGAATTAAATACTTTAGAAAAACCTTAGGCAAGATGCATAATATTAATTAAGTGAACGATTTAATTAATATCCGCAAAGAGGATGATATCAACAGAGCAAAGGGATGATTAAGAGTATGACTTTGACCATATTGAAGTCGTCAAATTTGGATGTCTACATTTTTCCCCTCTTCGAGACACTATTAGGATAATAGGGTTTCGAAGAAAAGTAAAACACAGACGACTCTATGGAAGAAGTGACTGGAAAAGAGATGCCCCAGTGTGGGAGAGATTATGAGCTACCCTCGAGGGAAGGATTATGACGGAAAATTGGGAGAGTATGGTAGGGTATGCCCCCTCGAGAAGGGGACGGGGATGAAAAAGGAGGTCTCAGGCAACTTCTTGAAAGGGTGAAGTGGGATATGTCGATGGAAAGAACATGAAAAATTGAGAAGATTGGTGCTAGAACGGAGGAAAACGGGTCTACAGGGTGGAAATGGTGGCCCCGGGAAGACATGGGGGGGAATTAGTTGAGGCCCAGAAAAGCTAAATAAAAGGAAAAAAATCCTTTTATTTAAAAAGTAAAAAAAAAGGGGGGAAAAGCCATAAAAGGGAAGGTTGGGTTATTTCTCCTCATTTGGACAGCTCTCAAAGGAGAAGAAGAGGAAGAGGACGAGAGAGCAAGACAAGGAGGAGACATGATGCCAGAATATGATTTGGCCATCATTCACCGGGGGGATGAGAGGCGGCGATTCTTCGCGGAGTGTGCCGTGCCATTTTAGGTTAGACTGAAACCCCACTTTGTGTTTTCGTGTAATTTAGTTAATTTGTTTCCAAAACAAAAACATGGGTTTTGTGGGGGAGGGTGAGATGAAAAATGGGTGAAATGGGTGTAATATTTCATCTGTCAAAAACCTTTAGTATCCTGAGAAGAATGGGAGAGGACGGGAGAAAGTACTTGCACAACCAAAATCATAGGGCGAATGCAATGCAACGGACGATGAAATGCAATCCTAGTATGAGTCGCCATCTTTGGAGCACTGACTTTTTGCTATAGCAGAGGACACGATACACCAAGGTATAGACGACCAAGGCAGATTAGTGTCGACTGCATGAAACAAACACAACAAACAAGAAGGCCATCCCAATACCCCAAAGTCGTGATGACCTTGGTCGGGCCAGGTATTGGGATAACCACAAGCACACAAGGATGCCCCATCATAACACAAGACCTCAGAGATCTTGGTGGGTACTACGTGGGACAACCGAGAAGACATAAAAAATCAAGATATGCCCCTATGTTGACTAGTCAAATTACACCATGATATGATGGATCAAGGTGACCATGAAAAGTGATGATAGGGAGCTCAAATGATAAACAACAACCAAACGTATCAAAATATCGCAATCAATTTCAAATGTCCTTTGCCATAGGATCAAGGGGATGGATGGGATTGATGAGGTCTGTTAGGAAGGATGCATCCTGTTGAGACCGATGATGGATACTAGACTAAAATGACCCAGTTTGATGCTATATATCTTTCATTAATCAAATCTCTTGAGAGTAACGAGCCAGACAAGGACACAGACTGACATATCCTATAGACCTAGGGGCTCAGGGGCCGATAAGTGATTAGCCTTGCCTACGTGAAAGCATAGAGCCCTCGTAGTTCATGAAAAGACCATGGATTAAAAGCGGAAAGAGGACGAAGAAGGTGAAGGATGGAGGACTAAGACATGATGGTTAGAATACCCCGGGGGCAAATCAAATGGTCAGCCTTGCCTACGTGACAGTGCAGGGGCAACGTAGTTCGACAGGATGAGACCTAGACGAAGATCGACAAGATGGATGAACCTATGTGATAATACAGACTGACTGTCGATGAGATGAATGACATAGGCTCAGAGTGGGATACTGAAAAGCTCAGGATAGGGGGATAGGTTAGATGGGTCATCCAATGCTCAAACAAAATATACCAAGCGATTGAGGATGAGATGGATGAGGACGATAGTGCGGAATGAAAGCATAGAATAACTAGGGTGCTAGGTAGATAATGATTAAGCCCTCTACGGATGACGCCTGTAACCAGGTTTTCACCATCCATACCCATCCAAGGTGCCACCAAAAGGTGGTTTTCACCATAGGATGAACTTATTTTTCTTTACTATTTTTGGATTTATTTTTTTATTTTTTTGATTTTTTTGATTTTTTTGATTTTTTGATAGGTGGGGTTACCAAGTGGACTTAGGCATAGAATTTCTTGAGATGCATTATGTTGATGGGTTCGTCAAGGGGATCTCCTTCAAGAGTAGTCAACCTGTATCCCCATATCCATATTTAGCGGCTATGATATAGGGCCCCAACCAATTTGCCTCAAATTTTCCTTTCTTGTCTCGGTCTTGCTGAGTACGCTGATTCTCCTTGAGGACAAGATCACCTACCTGAAACTATCGAAGGCGAACCTTCTTGTTGTATTAACGCTTAAGGCAATTCTGGTATGCTTGCAAGTGATCGTAGGCTATTATTCTCCTTTCATCAAGTAACTCCAGGTGTGCAAGCCGTGCAACACGAGTGTCCTCCTCACTGATAAGATTTTTTAGGAAAATTATCAGTGATGGGATCTCAACTTCAATTGGAAAGATGGCTTCGGCACCGTAAACCAAAGAATAGGGAGTGGCCCCTGTAGGGGTACAGATGGAGGTGGGATATACCCAGAGGGTGGGGTGAATATGGAGATGCCAATCTCGACCGGTGTTATTGACAACCTTTTTAAGAATGCGGATGAGGGTTTTGTTGGTTGCCTCTGCCTGACCATTACCCTTGGGGTAATAAGGCGTCGACCAACGATGCTGGATGTGAAAGGTGTCACAAAGGTGTTTCATGGCTTGGTTTTTGAAGGGTTTTCCATTATCGGAAAGGATGGTGGATGGGATACCATATCTACAGAGAATATGGTACAAGATGAACTTCAAGATCTGAATACCAGTTATCTGTGAAAGTGGCATGGATTCCACCCACTTAGTAAAGAATTCAGTGGCAGTGATTATGAATGTATGTTTGTTGGATGATGGTGGGTAAATCTTGCCAATCAAGTCAAAACCCCACTGAGAGAAAGGCCACAGTGTGAGGAGAGGTTGAAGATCTTGTGTTGGAGCATGAATCAAATCTGCATGTTGTTGGCATGGAAGACACTTCTTCACAAATTCACAAGCATCATGTTCTAGTGTAGGCCAGTAGTATGTTGCTTAGAGAATTCTTTTGGCCAGAGCCATACCGTTTGAGTGAGCTCCACAAACACCACCATGTACCTCCATTAGTGTCGTGCGGGCTTCGGTCTCATTCAAACACCTAAGGAGGATTCTTTCATACCCACGATGATAAACTGTATCACCGACAATGATGTATCAGGAAGAGCGATGAATGAAGGACTTGCGTTAATTGCGTGTAAGTTCTAGGGGTATGATATTATCATGGAGATATGTATATATGTCCTGGTACCAGGGGGAGGCAGGACCTATGATATCGCACACCATATTAGTCTCAGGAATATCATATGCGGGGATTAAAAGTTGTTCGACAAGAAACTCACATTCTGTTCGGTCTTTAGGCATGTCAATCAGGGAACTGATAGTGGCCATTGCATCTGCCGCTTTATTCTGTACCCGAGGAATTTGGTCAAATTGTATGAAAGTGAAATATTTCTTGAAATCATCCACCATGCACTTATAGGGTAACAATTTATCGTCCTTTGTGAGGAATTCATCATTAACTTGCTTGATGACCAACAATGAATCACCAAAGACTTTCAGGCGAGTTATATGCCACTGTTTTGCAATTCAAAGCCGGTTAGGAGAGCTTCGTACTCTGCGATGTTGTTGGTACATTGAAATGCTATCCTGAATGATTTTGAAATGTAGTCACCTTGAGGGGTAATTAATAAAATTATTGCACCTGATCCATTATGAGTGTATGAGCCATCAAAATACAGCATCCAAGCTGGTGCTTCTGCAACTGTGTAGACTTCTTCGTCTGGGAATTTAGTGTCCAGAGGGTAAGCATCTACTAATGGTGCCTCGACCAACTGATCAGCTATGACCTATCCCTTTATGGCTTTCCATTCCACACTCTATGTCAAACTCACTTAGGAGCATGACCCACTTGGCCATGCGGCCAATCAAAGTGGTCCTAGATAACAAATACTTCAGTGGATCAATTTTAGCAATTAATTTGACTGGGTGGCTGAACATATAATGTCAAAATTTCTGTGTGCTTAAGACTAGAGCGAGACAGGCCTTTTCCATGGGAGAGTAGTTTAATTCATAGTCAACCAATGTCCGACTAATGTAATATATCACTCTATCTTTAGAGGACTCATCATGTTGTGCCAAAAATGCCCCCAGTGCGAGTGCGGTGGCAGAGATGTAAAGCAGGAGGGGTTTCCCTGGAATAGGCGGCATTAAAATTAGTGGATGAGCTAAATATTCCTTGATTTTATCGAACCCTATCTGACACTGTTGGTTCCATTGGAAGGTGGAGTCTTTCTTTAGAAGATGAGTGAATGGCTGACACTTGTCCGTGAGCTGGGCTATGAATCGACAGATGGATTGCATCTTTCCCTAGAGACTTCTTAGCTACTTCAGAGTGCGTGGAGGTGGCATGTCCAGAATAGCCTTCACCTTGGTGGGATCAACTTCAATGCCCCTTCGGGAGACTATGAAACCCAATAGTTTTCCCGAGGCAACCCCAAAGACACATTTTTTTGGATTTAGCCACAACTTGTAATGCTCTAGCCATTCAAAGATCTTTTTCAGGACAGTAGGATGTTCAGCTCGCATTCTGGATTTCCCTAACAAGTCGTCGACATAATCCTCCATGATGATATGAATGAGGTCATGGAAGATGACCGTCATTGCCCTCTGATAGGTTGCCCTAGCATTATTGAGACCAAAGGGCATAACATTGTAACAAAAGGTACCCCAAGGTGTTGTGAAGGCGGTCTTGTGTTGGTCCTCACGTGCAATTCAAATATGATTATAACCAGAGAAGCCATCCATAAAGGATAACATCTCATGTCCTACCGTGAGGTCGACCAACATGTCAATGTTAGGTAGAGGGAAGTTGTCTTTTGGGCAAGCCTTGTTAAGATCCCTAAAGTCTATGCAAATCCGAATGTCTCCATTTGGTTTGGCAACTGGCACTATATTGGAGATCCACTCAGAGTAATCAATTGGTCTGATAAAACCTGCATCTAGTAACTTCTCCAACTCCTTCTTGACTAACAATGCCACTTGTGGATGCATTTTGTGGAGCTTCTATTTGATAGGCTTGGCGTCTAGGTGAACATCTAGATGATCAACCACTAAGGCGGGGTCTAAGCTGGGCATGTCTGAATATGACCAAGCAAAGTTAATGATTCCCTCTTGAAGTAGCTGCACGATGACTGGATACTCTTGGTCAGAGAGTGATTTAGCTACATAAGTGATCTTAGGATTTTTAGCAATACCGAGATTAACTTCTTGAGTCTCCTCAATTAGAATGGATGATCAGGAAAATAACTGAGTTCTCACAAGGGGAAGATGAACATCTCCATCTTCCAGCGCCTCCTCGAGGTTTTCGCTGTCAGATGTGTCCTTTTTTTTACTTTTTCAAGGTCAGGAAGTGCCTCAGGGAGGTTTTCACTAGATGATCGCTTTTTATTTTTCTTATTCTTATTTTTGTGATTGGAGTGTTCATCCTGCCCCAATCCCATGAGGTTGACATATGTATCAGTAGACATATTGACAGGGGTGCTATTATGTAGGTCCTAATCAATAAGCTCGGGGTGACAAAGGGATAGGCTAATGGTACAGACTGATAGGCATTCGAACATAGATGATAGGTCGGTGTGATCGACGTCATCGTATGCACGTATGATGGACTCCTCCTCGGGTATGTCTTCTAATGAGCCATTGTGCACAACGACGCTATTGGAGGTATTAGACGATGTTACAGGGCCTTTTTGATTTTTATCATATCCGATGCCTATGTTCTTCGGCCACTTTGATGTATCAATGGGTTGCAACCGCCCCTGTTCTTCTTTACCTAGACCCTTGCCTTGGTAGTTATACTTTTCTGCAAACTTAGCTAACCAAGGATATGCTTCTTGAAAATATTCCTTTAGAGGGGGATATGGTTGGGGTTCTTCTCGGTATACCCATTGACTTATATCCTCTTCCAGTGCATCTATTTTGATACTAGGGGACGTGAAAGTGGTGGTAGGGATGTTTTTACCACTGAAGGTGATAGTCTTGTCTTCCTTTGGAGCAATGTGTGAGGGTTGACCATACTCGTGTGGTGATGGTGGCAGGGTTGCTACATTGAGAGCAGTATGCATTTCGTATTCACCACACCCTTTGTCAATAATCTGGACTTTTGTGACTATATGATCAGTGGTGGAAGATGGAGTGGTTATCGCGGTGGAGGGTGGATTAGCGGATGATGACTGAGATGCCCCCATTTCCACCCCAGGATAGTAATGTAGATGGGGAAAGGACGCTTCTAAAGAGTGGAAATATTCAAATGGTTGGGGGTCAGCGTAGATGGTGACCTCTTGTCCGTTGACGAGAAATTTTAGGCACTGATGGTACGTGGAAGGGATGACCTATATAGCATGGAGCCATGAGCGGCCAAGTAGGAGATTATATGGAAAGTCCAGATCAAGGACATGACAGGTAATGTGTCGAACCACAGGTCCCACTTGGATAGGAAGACTGATAATTCCCTCTAAATTCCTTTCTGCATTATCATAGGCCTTGATGGTGATGATCTGATTACTTAGATCTGCTTGAGTATACCCCACTTGTTTTATGAAATTCAGAGTACATAAATTGAGGGCAGAGCCATTATCTACTAAGACCCTTTTTATTTTATGGCAAGCAACAATGACTTCGATGTGCAAGGGGCGATTATGATTGGCATCGATATTTGGCATATCATTTTGGCTGAAGTGTAGTTGGTAAGATAAAGCCAGGTGTCCAACCAAAGCTTGGAACTGTGTAGGATCGATGTCATTAGGTACATGGGTTTCTTGTAGAGCTCTATTGAGAATTTCTTGATGCACAGGAGAAGACTTAAGCAAATCCAAAATGGAGATATGAGTAGGGGTCTTTCCTAAGTGATCAAGTAGGCTGTACTGGGAGCTTACAAAAGTCGATTGGGCAGGTGCGGATGCTACAGGGACAGTGATGCGGGCTCGTCGTGTAGTGACAGCACACTGAGGGTCGTTGGCTTTTACATGTATCATAGACACCTGGGGCTCTACCTGCTCAATATAATGAATAATACCCTCGTAATTGAAGGGTACATTCTTATAGCTCACATTATTTATGCTGCTGTCTTGGGGATTACTGTTGGAAGTGCTTGGGCCTTGATTATGGTTTGGAAAGGCGTTTTGATATATCTACAATTGAGCATTGGATGACGAAGCTTGACTGGGGTCAACCTTGATATCTCCTCGATCAATGAGGTCTTGGATATAGTTTTTTTAGACCCTGGCACTTATTCAAAGAGTGTCCTTTGATTTTATGGAACTCACAATATTCGTTTTCCCTAAACCATGCAAGCTTTGGTTTGGATTCATCAAGTGGCTTAGTGACAGGATACATGATTGGATAATTGATCTGTAGTAATTTATTGAAGACAACACTTAGGGGCTCTCCTAGTTGAGCGTACTGACGTTTAGCGTTCCCCTGGTTATTCTGATTTGACTGTTGAGGAGGATGAGATGCCCCCTGTGGTACAAATATGGCGTTAGGTATGGATTGTTGTCTCTGGGATGTGTTAGCCACATGGACATGTTTAGTATCAGTGACACCGTCATTTACTGCATTCTTGTTCTTTTTCCAAAAATGTGGCTTGTTGTTGAATGACCTTTCTTTATCTTGATTATATATTTTGACGTGCCCCTTGGCGACAAGGGCACGTTCAAGGATAGGTCCCTTTTCCACTAGCTCCGCGAAAGTGGTGACACAATGTAATCTAAAATTATGAGACATGTCGGGATGAGAGTTCTCCACAAAGAGGGTGACCATGTCCTTCTCTCTTAGAGGATTCTTCATTCGACTCGCCAACGCCCGCCACCTTTGAAGGTAGCTGGCAAAGGTTTCCCCCTCCCGTTTTTTCTCTTTGAGGAGGTCTAAGGTATCAGTGTCCTCCAAATTGAAGGAGAAGTAGGATACAAATTTTTTTTGACAGATTCGCAAAATATTTTATGGACCCCTTTTCAAGGGCCATGAACCATTCCTGAGCAATGCCTGTTAGGCTCTGGGGGAACAGGTGTAAGAGATAATTATTGTTGTGCATAATTTCCTGACACTGGGAGTAGAACTCTTGCAAGTGAGCCTTAGGATCTTTGTTCCCCTTGTATCTGTTAAATTTTGGTATTTCAAAATGTTTAGGGAAGGGGATCAATGAGATGGAGGGATCGAACGGGTATGGGCATATGTCCTCGAACTTGAATTATTGTTTTCTAGTCCCTGCCTGAAGATCTTTCAGAGCAGCTTTAATTTCTAGCAAATCTAAGTTGATTGGTGGTTGGTTGGGTGGAGATGGATGGTAGGATGACAGAGGATCCTACTGAGAGAGTGGCAGGTTGTTCAGATATGGGTTCAGATGGTGGAATGATGACATCCCTTGTTGGTATGCTGGGGGAATTTGTTGATATGTGGGTTGTTGTTGCGCAGGATAATATGGATTTGTTTGATAAGGGTGTGAGGTGGTTTGCAGAGGAGCGTGGATGTGATGTTGCAGATTGACCTGTTGATAATGGGGGAATTGGTGTGACTGTTGGGAGGCCGCATAAGGTGGTTGATGTTGGGATTTTTGTTGGTAATACAAATGCTGTGGGGATTGTTGGTGTGACGTGGGGTGTTGTGTGGGCCGAGACAACATACTGTACTGTGCTTGAGCTCGTGGTCATAGGATGGATGTGAGGAAAGGGGATATGGTTTGAGTGGGAGGTCGGGATGGATTGCTTTGCGGTTGAGATGGTGGTCGTTGTGCGGGAAATAGCGGTTGCTATTGTTGGGGTGGCTGAGATAACATAGGGGGATTTTGCAAGGGAGGTTGTTGGGCACCGAAGGGAATTTGCGGAGGGGGTAGATTAGATTGAGGTGGCTATGGGGATGCGTATGAAGGTGATAGTTGGTTTAGGGCCCCAGAAGGTGGGGGAAATGCGGTGAAAGGGGTGCCCCCAGTGTTGATGGTAGGTGGATTTGAAGGGGATGGTGTCAGTAGCATTAGTGATTGTGATTGTGGGACATTCTATGGCATGCCAAAGGCGAAAGGATCATTGGGATCAGTAGTTTGGGGTGCCCCTATGACTAAGACTGTGGGATGCGGGGGATTGCCAACGAGATACAGAACGACATTGTCAAATTCTGGTTGATGCCAACCTTCTATGGAAGGAACACTAGGGGCGTATGAACTGCTTGGTGCATTGTGTGAACCTTGAGGTATATGAGGTGTGAAACCACCATACTTGGATAGATCGGTACCCAACGGTAGTTTAACACCCTTGTCAATTAAGTGAGCCAAGATTTCCTCGCCATGTTTTTCAAGAAGGCAATCTATCATTTGCACATTGACAGGGTTACTAAAGTGTTCCTCAAGTGTAACCTCGGGTTGAATGACCATGTTTTCATCTTCGGGGGGTGATGTGTTTTGACCATCGATATTAGATTGTGATGATGTTCCATTATGAAGATCCCGGGGGATGTTTGCACTATTATTGGGGTCTTGTGAGGCATTAGTTGTGTTGTTCGGATCTTGAGGGATGTTTGGTTGGGATTGTTGTTCGGCCATCTTCCTTGTTTGTGACCGGGTCTGAACGGGCATACAATATGACGGATTAGGATGACTTTGGTGATGAAAGGATTGATTTGATTGGGTGCTTGATTAGTTGATAAGGATATGGCTTGACGAGAGTGACTTGATTTGATTGATGTGGACTGGGTTGGTTGGAAGATTATGAGTTGATTCAGATTGGATGATATAACGATTTGATTTGGTATGATGATCAATTAGGGTGGATGATAAGGAATGGAATATGAAGCCAATTGCAAGAGTGATCCTTGATAACACTAGGTGTTGATTGATAATAACGACACCGAATCCTACTTGAGATAGAAGTGGATTGATTGGGCTGACAAGGATGATCAACTTAGGATGGATGATGATCCAAAGTTGGTTTCGATAGATGACGACTAGAGATGAACACCTAGGTCAATTCGGATAACAGCTCTAAAATGTGAATTCAGAATGGGTGTACGGATGCATGAGCTGAGGGGATGAATGTTTGTGATGAATGATTTGTCAAAACTGGTGGACAGAAGTCCGAAGGAAGATGAGTGATTGAGATGGCGAAATGACAGTTCTGGCCGGCGAAGAGGATAGAAAAGTTGATCTATCAAGGCTCAGGTCAGCCCAAGGAGCAAAATTGACTAAAAAACGGTCACCACAGGCCAGAAATAGGTTGGTCAAAAGGTCAAGTCTGCCCCTGTATTAGGGAAAGTCTGCCCAAGAGGAAAAACTGATGAAACTGGGTCAAAAATAGCTTCCAAAGGACCAATTTTCAGGGCAAGTCCGCCCCTGGATGAGGGAAAGTCCGCCCAAGGATGAAAAAATGATGAAACTGGGTCAAAATCAGGCTCTAAATGACCAATTTCTAGGGAAAGTCTGCCCCTCGATGAGGGAAAGTCCACCCAAGGATGAAAACTGATGAAATTAGGTCAAAATCAGGCTCCAAATGACCAGTTTCTAGGGCAAGTCCGCCCCTGGATGAGGGAAAGTCCACCCAAGGATGAAAAACTAATGAAACTAGGTCAAAATCAGGCTCCAAATTACTAGTTTCTAGGGCAAGTCAATTTTGGATGAGGGCAAGTCCACCCAAGGATGAAAAACTGATGAAACTGGGTCAAAATTAGGCTCCAAATTACTAGTTTCTAGGGAAAGTCCGCCCCTGGATGAGGGAAAGTCTGCCCAAGGATGAAAAACTGATGAAACTGGGTCAAAATCAGGCTCCACATTACCAGTTTCTAGGGAAAGTCTGCCCCTAGATGAGGGAAAGTCCGCCCAAGGATGAAAAACTAATGAAACTAGGTCAAAATCAGGCTCCGAATTACCAGTTTCTAGCGCAAGTCTACCCAAGGATGAAAAACTGATGAAACAGGGTCAAAATCAGGCTCCAAATTACCAGTTTCTAGGGAAAGTCCGCCCCTGGATGAGGGAAAGTCCACCCAAGGATGAAAAATTGAAAAATCAGGCTCCAAATTACCAGTTTTCTAGGGCAAGTCCACCCCTGGATGAGGGCAAGTCCGCCCAAGGATGAAAAACTAATGAAACTAGGTCAAAATAGGCCCCAAATGACCAGTTCCTAGGGAAAGTCCACCCCTGGATGAGGGAAAGTCCACCCAAGGATGAAAAACTAATGAAACTAGGTTAAAATCAAGCTCCAAATTACCGGTTTCTAGGGCAAGTCCGCCCCTGGATGAGGGAAAGTCCGCCCAAGGATGATTTAACTTGAATTTTGACAAAAAAGACCAAGGAAAAGGATTGAAAATGCAATGGCCATCAATCAAAAGGCTATGGTAAAATGAAGGAAATCAGACAATCACTGGTTTCGCACAAAGAAGACAAATCAAATATTCACACGCCTAAGTCTAGTAGAGAGGAAATGGTCAACAAGGTCCTTTAATCTAGGATGAACATGGCTACTAGGGAGTCCTCGATATACACCCGGTACATGAGGCCCAAACCGTGAACACCAACCCGTTACAAGCGTGAGTCGGGAACCTAAAAGGCTCGTACCAACTCTTCACATCATCTTGATGCTTCGCTAATTACAATGTTGTTGGATTGAGGTACAAATTTCGCTCTCCCCCCTTTATATACCCCATCGGTACACGTGGTTGGAATCATCCCTTGGGGTGATGAAATCCCCAAGTAGGTCCCACTAAGAAAATAAAATGGGTAGACTCAAAGGATGTGGTAAGCTACGATTTCTCATCACCCAGGATCGCCGAATGGCACAAGGGGATTGGATATGTCAAATAGCTCACCCAAAAAAACACATACAAGGTTGATTGACCCCTTTTAATTAAACTATGTTCCTAACTAGGGGTTAAGAACCCTTAAAAAATTGCTTAAAAACTAAAATTTCACCTTTTCAAAAAAGTTGCCTAGGGCAAATCCGCCTATCTATGAGGGAAAATCTGGCTGTCTGGGGCAAATCCGGTTGTTTGTCAGGTCGGGTCCGCCCCTCTGTGAAATTTTTTCAAAAAAAACACTTTCTAGAATCTAGGAAGGGCAGGTCCGCCCCTGGAGAGGGTCAGGTCCGCCTGTGGAGGGCGGGTCCGCCTATTTGTTAGGTTGGGTCCGCCCCTCTGTGACCTGTACCTGCAAAAAGTCAAAAAATAGAAAACGTGAAAGCAAGAGACTTGTTTGTGGGTCCCACCGGGTGTGCCAGAAATGTGATAGGTCGAATTTGGGTGGTAGAAAATGAGCAGCAAACAAAGTAATGCAAATAACACTAAAAACAACCTACACCTCAAGATTAGCCTAGTTGGATTCAACACAAAATAAAGATGACAAAATGAAACCTTATACCTTGTCTCGAATTGATCCTTTGGTTGGCCCTTTGATCTTTGGTGTTGTATGCTCCTTGGATGACAAGATGCAAGCTAGATGATGATATGATAATGGATGCAAGTGGGTGCAAACATGAAAATGGCTAAGTATAGATTCTAGAAAATTTTTGCAAGAGTTTGGCTACAATGCATGATCTCCTCCAAAATGAGAGAAAAAAGGGATATTTATAGAGATTTTGGAAATCTATAGGGAAATGGACGGTCAAGATTGAGCCACCAAGATCAAGATGTAGGGCTAAGGTGAATTAAGAACTCACAAGCCCTCACATCTTGACATGTGGCATGTGATATGGCTTAGAAAGGGTGAAGTGTACATGAGGTGGAAGGATAGGACATGACATGGAGGGAGTACAAAGTACCTTGGGATTGGGACAAAATATCCTCATAAAGGAGGTACTTGTCCCCATGTGGGTGAGAGGACATGTGGAGAATTAAAAATTCTTCAAATATTCTCATGGGGATGAGAGAAAGAATTTAAAATTCCTTTAAATGCATTGGGGGATTAAATGTGAATTAAAAATTCACACGGGGAATGGAGATGCCTTGTTAAAAAAGAGAAAACTTTTAATGAAGTTGACTAAGGACACATTCTATAAATGATATGGGGATTAGGGATGACCTAATTGAGTGATTAAGGTTGTGCAAGTACCTGATTAGCCTAATTAAGGGCCCATTAGAGGCAAGTGGGAAATTATGGAGGATGGGACCCTAATAATGATTAGGGGTGCACACATCTTAACCATAAATTAATTATGACTAAGAAAGAGGGTTAGACTGCTAAGAGGGATTAGAGGCCAACTTGCAAAAGTTGGAGGATGTGACAATGAGAGAGAAAATAGATAATTTAATTTTTTTTTAAAATTTCCAAAAGATAATATGACCAAATTAAATAAAATGGTACATTTATTTAATTTAGAGAGGAAATAGGGGAAAAGTATTCATTGAATTAAATACTTTAGAAAAACCTTAGGCAAGACACATTCTATTAATTAAGTGAACAATTTAATTAATATCCGCAAAGAGGATGATATCGACAGAGCAAAGGGATGATTAAGAGTATGACTTTGACCATATTGAAGTCGTAAAATTTGGATGTCTACACTTATAATTAATTTATCCTTAAATTTTTTGAAAATGTTAAAAATGTTGTCTATCAAGTTGCTTAAGCTAGTTGATTTTTTGCTTGAGCTACTCGATTGTGTGCTTGCGCTATTTAGTTGCATGCTTGAGCTACTTGGTTTTGTGCTTGAGTTGGTTGCCTACTTGCTTTAGTTGGTTGCTTGTGTGCTTGAGCTACTTGCTTGAGCTAGTTACTTGTGTGCTTGAGCTACTTTATTTCCTACTTGAGCTACTTGCCTGTATGGTTGAGGTGTCTGCATGTCTACTTCACCTACTTGTTTGCTTGCTTCAGCTGCTAGCTTGTCTCCTTGTTAGCATATGTGCCAAATTAGCATGGTGATAGCAGTTGAAAAGTCAAATGCCAAATCAGCTAAGCCATGTTGGCTTTGAATGGTTAAATTTTTTTTAGGTGAATATGACTTCAGACTTAGTGAACACCTATTTCATTTAATTTTACCTTGTACTTATTTTTATTCTTACACTACTTCAATTTTATTACGTAATTAAATGGCAATGCATGTAAGCTACAAACTGGTGTATTCATTTCTATATTTAACATCATGAAGAGATCATTCATCACCATTCAATCTTGAGGAAAATTGGTATGATTCAATAAATCAAGTACACTTCCCAGATACTTAGTACCTAACATAGAAGAAAGATGATAGCCTCCAATTGAATTAAATGATGGAATATGGAATTGGATAATAAGGTAAAATTATAGATTTAAAGCTAAACTCTTTTACATCCCTTTAGTTTTTCAATCACATAAAATTATATTTAAGTATGGGAGCAACATATACTTGACCAAAACATTATAAGCTCCTCATTAGAAAAAAACTTTCCTCAAACCTTGTTTTAATGTTTACACAAAATGAGACATACTTTATCTAAACTTCCAAATCCTTTACACAAATGCAAAAGTAACTTGGCATGAGGGAACAAATCTTGATATTCACACTGTAGACACATAAATTTGGACACTTAATTTATCCAAATTTATCCTTTTTCATCTAAACATCCCCTTATCCTCATTAAGTAAGTAATATCACTATTATTTAATTAATACCTCTAAAGTTCTTCTAATCCCTAAGGTATTTAGTTAAATAATTAAATACCTTCCCCCTTTTATCAAATGAATTAAATAAATATGACATTTATTTAATTCCTCATATGTCACATCCTCCATCATTTTTATCTAATCTTAATCCATCTTCTAATTCCATCATTAGGAATGTGCACATGCCTAATCCTTGATTAGAATGTGTTACATCCTCCAACTTTTGCAAGTTGGCCCTTAATCTCTCTTAGCCACATAAACCTCCTCTAATCTTTAATTATCTAGCCTAATCAACCTCCCAAAGAATTTTTAATTCCTTTTATCCTTCCAAGGAATATTAAAATCCTTTTTCTCTTTCCCATGGGATATTTGACTTGTCACATCAAGTCACATGTGAACTCTTCCCCTTTTCCCATGCATCTTCTAAAATCTTTGACTTGTCACATCAAGTCACATGTGAATAGTGCTTACCTTTTTAGGCACCTTTTTTTATCCAATGTACTTTCTACCTCTCCCTTTTGAACCTTGTCTTATCCACAAGATTCTCCAATCTTGATAATTTTAAGTTCACTTTTTATTCCTCCAAGGAATCTTCTTATCTCTCAATGTACTTTCAAAATAATTGTCATTCTTCCACCTCATTTACACATCATCATTTTCAAGCCACTTCACATTCCATATGTCAAGATGTGAGGGCTTATGATTCCTCAACTCACCATAGCCCTACATCTTGGCCTTGTTGGTTTAATCTCAACTGTCCATTTCTCTAGAGAATCCAATTTTTTTTATAAATACCCCCTCTTTTCTCTCATTTGGGGACTTTTGCATGCCATAGCCAAACTCTTGAAGTTTTGTTATTTGAGTCCACACTTAGAATTTGCATCAATTGTCATACAATTCCAACCATCTTGCATCATCATCTATTTTCCATCAAAGGAGCATACAACATCACAAATCAAGGGTTGACCAAAGAACAACTCGACAAGGTGAAATTTTCCATTTTGATTTTTTAAGCTAATCATTTGCCCAATCTTGAGGTCTAGGGTGCTAATCTTTGTTTTCTTGCACTTTTTTGTTTGCTTCTAAACATATATTTTCACCCGTTCACATTTCTGACATGCCTGGTGGGACCCACAGATAGGTCTGTATCTTTCACGTTCTTTGTTTTTTTTTTAAATTTTTGCAAGTGCAGGTTGCAGAGGGGTGGACCTGTCCTAGAGGGGAAAACTCAACCATCTAGGGGCGGACCTAACCTTGAGGGGCGGACTCGACTTGACAGACAGGCAGACTTGACCTCTAGAGGCAGACCCGACCTTGTGTAGGGGCAGACCTGGCCTCCATAGACTTTAGAAACTAAAAATTTGTAGTTTCTTCTTAGAGGGGCTGACCTAACCTGATAGACAGGCAGACTTGACCTCCAGAGGCAGACCCGACCTTACCGAGGGGTGGACCTGCCCTCCACAGACTCTAGAAACTAAAAATTTGTAGTTTCTTTTTAGAGGGGTGGGCTTGACCTTTAGGGATGAACCTGACCTGAGAGATAGGTGGACCTGACCTAAGAGATAGGTGGATCCAACCTCTAGAGGTGGACCCGACCTTACCCAAGGGTAGACTTGCCCTCCACAGACTTTAAAAACTAAAAAACTTATTATTTTTCACAGAGGGGTAGACCTAACCTTCGGGGGCAGACCTGACCTCTTCCAAGGGCAGAACTGATCCCCATGGGTGGAACTGAACCAACAAAGGGGTAGACCTGACCTTCAGGGGCAGACCTGACCTCTTCCAGGGGTAGAACTGACCCCCATGGGTGGACCTGACCTAATAGAGGGGCATACCTGACCTGGACGACTTTTTTCAGAAGGTGAAATTTGAGTTTTCTACACTTTTTTTTGTTGTTTGAAGTGTTTCTGACCTCCTAATGTGTTTTGATTGTTTCTATGCAAACATCTAATCAGCATTTGGCAAGAAACAAGGAGAAAAATCACTAACAAATTTTTGTTGCAGGGTTATTTATTTACCAATTACTGCTTGTTGTTTTTGGATAATTTAGGCACATAGTCTAACTAGGAGTGTCAATTAACCTTGTGTGTCGTGCTTGTGGGTAAGCTATTTGATGTATCCAATCCCCTTGCACCATTTGGCGATCCTGGGTGATGAGAAATCATAGCTTATCAAGTCTTTTTGTCTCCCTTTTTTCTTTTTATTAGGGGACCTTCTTGGGGATTTCATCACCCCAAGGGACGATCCCAACCATGCGTACCGGTGGGGTATATAAAGGGGGGAGAGCCAAATTTGTACCGCAATCGAACCATGTTGTAATGGGAAAAATGTTGGGATGACGTGAAGTGTTGGTTTGAGCCTCTAGTATCTCGCTAAGGTTCCTGATTCATGCTTGTAACAGGTTGGTGTTCATGGTTTGGGCCTCACGTACCAGGTGTATATCAAGGACTCTTTAGCAACCATGTTCATCTTATAATAGAAGACTTTGTTGACCATACCCCATTCTACTAGTCTTAGGATTGTGCTGCTTGAATTGTATTCTTTGTGCGAAACCAGTAATCTTTCATTCAATTGAGTCAGCCTTATCCTTTAATTGATGCTTGCTGTGTTTTTGGGTCCTTTGCCTTAGTCTTATTTTCAAAAATCAAGTTTAGGCCTGTCTAGGGGTGGGCTTGTCCTCTAGGGGCGGACTTGACCTATTCTAGGGGTGGACCTGACCTCTGAACCAACCCCTTTTCAACTTGTTTTAGCCAATTTTGACCAAGTTTTTTCAGAAAGGCATAATTGACCTCTAGGGGTGGAATTTTCCTCTTTGAGGGGCGCACTTTTCCTCTAGGGGAAAACCTGACCCATCCCAGGGGCAGACCTAACCCTTGATCAGTTAGCTTTATCACCTGTTTCATCATTTTGGGCACCCATTTCATCATTTCGAGCACTCATTTCATTGTGTCGATCACCCGTTTCCCCATTCTGAACATTTGTACACCCATTCTGAGAATCCATCCCTCATCCCAACCATTCATCCCCTCAATCTAAGCATTCATTTCCTTGTTTTGTGCGCCCGTTTACTTGTTTCAAACAACTATTTTTGATCCATTTTCAATTCTAGGGGTGGACCTAACCTTTTCCAGGGGTGGACCTGCCCTCTTAGGGGTGGACTTGACCTCCAGGGGTGGACCTACCCCTTTCTATGGGAAGACCTGACCTTCAAACAACTTTTTTGGTCCTCCGTTTGGTCGTTCTAGGTGTCGTTTCTTCATTCTGATTGACTGTTTTCTCATTCCGGGTAATTGTTCATACATTCTAATCATCTGTTCACTCATTTTGAGTTAACGTCCATCCATTCTAAACCTTCTATCATTTTGAGCTCCCATTCACTCATTTCATAGCCAATCTTGTCTCCTGATCCAAGCATCCGTTCATCCATTCCGATCAATCGTTTACTCATTTCAAGCTTTCATTCATCCATTCTGAACATTCATTCACCCCTTTTCGATCATTCATTTACTCATTTCGAGTAAACGTTCATCCTTTCTGAACCTCCTATCATTTAGAACTCTCATTCACCCGTTTTGATCAATCATCTACTCATTCTGAGTAATCTATCATTCATTCTGAGCTTTCATCTTCTCATTATGAGAGTCATTCATCCATTCTTAGCAATCATTTACTCATTTTGAGTAGTCATTCATCCCTCTTGATCATTTGTTTACTCATTCTGAGTAATCTTCCATTCATTTCGACCTTTCATCCATCCATTTTGAACATTCGTTCTGCCATTCTAATCATTCGTTTACCCATTCTGAGTAAACATTCATCCATTTCAAACCTCCTTTCATCATTTTGAACTCTCGTTCTGTCATTCTAATCATTTGTTTACTCATTTCAAGTAAACATTCATCCATTTCAAACCTCCTTCTATCATTTTGAACTCTCTTTCAATAGTCCCAATCAATCATTTACTCATTTTGAGTAATCTTTCATCTATTCCAAACCTTCATCTTCTCACTTTGAGAATCATTCATCCGTTGTGAGCAGTTGTTTACTAGTTTTGAGTAGTCATTCATTTGTTCCAATCAATCATTTACTCATTTTGAGTATTTGTTCATCCATTTTTATCATTCATTCCTCCAATCAGATCATCGTTTTCCCCATCCAAATCCCCTGAACTTTGTTTCAGGTTATTATCTGAATTTACCTAATTGTCTGAATTGATTGTCATCATCAACATTTGCTTAGGATTGTCATCCATCCTAAGTTAATCATCATTTTCAGCCCAATCAATCCACTTTCAATATCAAGGTGGATTCGGTGTCGCAATCATCCATTTATCCTTTTATCTGATCAATCAATATCCTAAGTCACCTAAGGTAATCTCTAAACGGGGTTTACAATCTCTTTCATCATCCTATCCAATCCATCAGTCGATCTTATCAATCATCGATCTTATCCAATCCAATCGCATCCTTATCCAATTACCTTCGACCCAATCAATCTACTTCCATCTCGAAGTAGATTCGGTGTCGAGGTAATCCTTTGGTAATCAAATCTGATCATCAGAATCAATCCCATCGCATCATCCAATCATCCTAATTTGAGCTTTAATCCAATCCTGATTTGAGCTTGACCTAAATCTTGATTTGAGCTTTAGTCCATTTCCATCCAAAATATTTGGTCCAATCTATCTATCCTTTCATCACCATGAATCCTTATCCTCCATCAATAGTAATAAAGGGAAACCCTAATTACGTCGACAACGATAACAAAAGTCTTGTCGATCAAGAAGAATATGATATAGATCCCCTTGATGCTATCATTACTAGTAAGATTTCTCTATCCACTTCCCGCAATCCAATCCCCCCTCTGAGCTATCCCATTATGTCTTCATCCATGCCTAATCACGTTCCTTATGCTACCTTTGACAAGGGATATCCAGTACCTTCCTCGTCTGCATATTTGTCATATCCTTGATCTACATCATCCTCTTATCCAACACCCGCATCCTCTTATCCTAATCTTCCATCCCGATATTCCTATCACAACCCCCCATCCATGTCCCCTTATCATAATCCTCCTTACTAGTCTTCTCATCCTAATCCAACATCCACACCTTTTTATCTTAATTCTACACCCCCATCAACCTATCCTAATCCAACTTCCACATATTCTTATCCTAATCTATCATCCATGTCTCCATATCTCAATCCATCTTCCCATCCTAATCCACCATCCCAATATCCTTACTACAATCCTAATTCACCATTCCAATATCCTTACCTTAACCCTCCCTCCAATCCTAATCCTCCATCTACTCCTAGTCTTCCATCCAATCTCATTCCTCAATCTAATCCTAGTCTACCAATCCCTAGTCCTAATCCCCCACCAATCCATAATCCTTCATCAACTCCTACTGTGTTATCTCAACCTAGAGTATTCAAGTTTCTCACTCTAGAAGTTCTCCAAGGACTTATAACAAGGAAGAAATCTCCCACTCCACACCTTGAAGTTGTGGAATCATGCCATCCCAACCCATCATTCACGGTCATTAGTGACAAGACCCTTCTCTACCCAACACCTATCATTGGTGATACCACCCCTAGCACCTCTCAAACCGTCGAAACCATCACATCCTCTGAATCCACTAAGCCCCCATCTCCTACCATCACATCTACCGAATCCATTGAACACCCACCTCCTACTCTAAGAGCCATCGAACCCATCGACCACACCCAAATCCAATCCACTTCTCCCACTCCTAGTGTCACTAAAATTCATTCCCATGAATGTTTTGAATCCTCCATCCCTCCATCTTCCCCACTTGAAGAGTCCCTCCAAGACTCCATTATCATGCCTCTCACACATGATGTGTCATGCCAATAGCCTGATCCAAAGCATGCCAACATATCCCCTTCTCCATATCAAGATCCTACCATCCCATCGAGTCCTACTCAAGATCACACTCTTCCATCCACTCCATCTGATGACCCCCTTGACATTCAATATTTTGTCACTCCATCACATGAGCTCTTATCACCTGCTGTCACAAATCCAGATCCCATCAATCCATCTCTTGACTCCTTATCGCTCACTCATCCTGATTCAAATGTTGCTATCCCATCATCTCCCTCTCATGATCCACCATCATTGCCTAAAATTGCTATCCCCACACCGCTTGCATATCCCCTTGGTACTCTCACATTCTTCCATGGTAGCCTCCTTGTAGAAGAAAGACACAGTGTATATACCACCCATCATCCTCCTCCTAATAATGGACTCGCATCATGTTTTTAGAATAACAAAAATCTTGTCATGGGTCGAATGCTTAAGAACATGAACTATTAAGGAAAAGGTTTAGGCCTTCATGAACAAGGTATTTTAGAGCCCATCCAGGTCAAAGAACAAATCTGTATGCAAGGTATTGGACTTATTTCCCAAGACTCACAATCTAAAGATGTTGGTACAACCTCTAGATGTCCTCAATGAGTCTCTTCCAAAAGAAATCTAGGTTCTTCACATCACTCCACCAGATCATATGTTGACATCCCTCCTCCTCCATCATATCACCTAAAAACAACCATCCATATTCCTCCTTCATCTGCTCCATCCATTTTGGGTCCTTACATCCCTCCATCCACCATCTCCCATCCTTCATCTACTCCATCCATGTTGGTTCCTTATGTCCCTCCACCCACTATGTCTGTTTTGGGTCCCTATATCCCAAAATCACCTCCCCCATCTCATCCTTTCATCCATTCATCACCTATCCATGTCATCCATCATAAACATCCCACTCGCATGTCCCCTAATCAGGATCAATAAAGGAACGTATCTACACATCCTCCATCTACACGTAATCCCCATAATCCTACTTCCATCACTCCATCTGCATCCCTTCCATATCATCCATCTCCTTGCACCCATCCAATTGCTCCTAAAAGCACTTTGGATGCTAAAGCAAAAATGCCTAAATCTAAAGATCCACATGAATCTAAAGCTCCCCATGTCCCCTCTAAAAGATATGGTGAAGAAAAGAAAAATAAAATCAAAAATCAAAATAAATCCATAGGCCACAAAGTCCCACCAAAGAAAAGATCAAAACCACGTGGATCCTAAAGAAAAAAGATGCCATGCCTCCAAATGAAAAATCTATAACCATATCCAAATTTGCTAATCCAAAATCTAATCATACACCCCTTGCATCTCCTAAATCTGTTTTGGGTCCTCATATCCCAAAATTCACTATCCCATCTCCTCCATTATCCCCGCATTCTCCATCCATTAATCCTCTTATCATTTCACATCCATCACCGTATGTACCAATGTTGGTCTTGAACTCACCACCTCATCACACACCTACCCCATCATTCTATCCATACCCTTTCCAGCCTCCCATCCATTATCCCACATATCTCCCCCATCAAATCCCTCTAATTCATCCTCTTGCATAATCCATTTATCCTAATATGGTTGTACCAATATCTAATAGTCACTTCGAACATGGGCTCTTAACACCTTGTATGGAACTTTATGCTTGATTCCTTCATCCATCTCCTTGTCACATGTCTTCTAAATATGCTTATCCGCCTCCCTATCCTTATCCATCTCCTTCCGCATGCTATCCAAAAAAGTCAAAAAAAGAAAAAAAGTAAACATAAAGAATTCATCTAATGGTGAAAACTTGGAAAACAAGCACCTTGGATAAGTACCATGATGAAAACCTGGCAAATAGGTGTCATGTATAAATCCCCATCTGTCCTTTTTCACACTTGGGGACAGCTTCCTAATATGTATCCCCTCCATCTGCTATGCTTTCTGCTACTTACACATCTTCTTGCTATACATCCCCTACATCCTTTTCCTGCATCCCACCTATCTTACACAACCTACCATCATATCCTATTTATCTCTCATCCCTCCATCCTTCTTATGATCTTGATCAATAATAGGGGCACCTATCTATGCATGCTTTGGACACCTCTTGGTATGCATTCCCTTCATACATGCTCTATCGTATCCCTTAGTCACCCATCCTATCCTCCTCCAGTTATCTCCTTCATTTTCCCATCTTCCATCCCTTATGCCTCATTATATATGACATATCTAGAGTGGGGGCATCTTCTTCCTTTGTGATATAGTCCTTGGAGATATCATTCATCCCTCAATCCACTAATCCTTTTTCACCTCCCCATCCTTATCTTCCTATCCATTTATCTCTATCCACATCCCATCTCATAATCCCTTGTCATTGGTATCTAGCTATAGGCTACCCCCCATGCAACCCAATGCCATTTATCTTATCATCATCACTTCTGCTTCTTTTGCACATCTTTTCAATCTCCTCTCCTTTCTCATCATTCATCTATCCATCATACCATCCTCCCAATTCATTTTGACGATTTGGATAACTATCCCATCCCTGAGCTTAGTGTAGTCATCATCATCCTATCCAATCCACTAGGTCTATCTTGTCTCATCCTATTGGTTTTATCCACTTGTCTTTGGTCTTTTGTCGAACTACGTTTCCCTTGCGCTTTCATGTAGGCAAGGTTGAACATTTGATCCGCCCTAGGGGCTCCTTTATTGTTTATCATCAGTCTTTCTGCTATGTTTGTTCGATCCTTTATTGTCTATCATCGATCTTCATCATCCTCTTTCCGATTTTATCCATGGCTTGTCGTTAGCCTTTTATCGAACTATGAGGGCTCTATGCTTTCACATAGGCAAGGTTAATCTTTGATAAGCCCCCAAGCCTCTAGGTCTTTAGGGTGTGTTAGTCTTGTGTCAGTCTCGTATCTGATCTCTTTTGTGTTGTGTTGTCGAGCTATGCCCTTATCTAACTGGTTCTTAACAAACAAGATCCACTTGTATCAGTAAATCCAATCGGTTTTGAATATCCTACGTCATATCGATCTTTTAGTTTACTATCCATCATCGGTCTCAATAGGATGCATCCTTTCTAACAAACCTCATCAATCCCATCCATCCCCTTGATCCTATGGAAAAGGACGTTTGAAATTGATTGTAATCTTTTGATGCTTTTGGATTTTGCTTATCATTTGAGCTCCCTATCATCACTTGTCATGGTTGCCTTGATCAATCATATCATGGTGTGATTTGACTAGTCAACATAGGGGTGTATCTTGATCTTTTTGCTTTGTTGTTGTCTTCTCGGTTGTCCTGCGTAGTACCCACCAAGACTCTTGCGATCTTATGTTACATTGGGGCATCCTCTTGTGCTTGTGGTTATTCTAATGTCTGGCCCGACCAAGGTCTTCGTGACTTTAGGGTGGCTATAGAAAAAATCAGTGCTCTGAAGATGCAAAATTGCATTAGCATTGCATTTCATTCTCCATTCCATTATCTTGCATGTATCCCCCATCCTCTCCTCTATCGAAATTCCCCCCCCATCCATTCATCCTTCATCACTCTCCCTCCCCAATCCAATGCCATATCTCTTATCATCATCTCTTCAAACTTCTTAGAATAATATCGATTGGTTATTCTAAGCATCTTGTCCCCCATCATTTTTATTCCTTTCATCCATCTTGCATCCTAATCCAATCCTCCTCCATTCAATCTTCTTTTCCCTTGCCCTTGGCAGTCTCGCCCCGCCTGGGGCAGACCCGCCCTCGACTGTGGGTGGACCCACCCTCGGCTGTGGGCAAACCCGCCACTACCACTGGCGGACCCACCCTTGGATGTGGGTGGACCCGCCCCCGGTTGTGGGTAGACTCACCCCTGGATGTGGCCGGACCTGCCCAGACTGGGGTTGACCCGCCCCACTGATGGGTGGACCGACGCTGGCAGGATTGCCCTTTCTTGGGTGGGTATGCCCCTCTATGGGGCCCACCCGCCTTTTTTCCTATATTTTGCCATGGGTGAACTTGCCCTATACTGGGGAACGCCCACCCCCTCCCACCTGACTGGTTTCCCATTAATCTGGAAGACTCCCCTTTTTTCCCATTGCCTTTAATAAGCAATTTTACCCACCCCTTCGTCCATCCATTTGAATCATCTTCCTCATCTCACTTCTCATCGTCTCATCCATTTTGAGAGCACACTCGTGTTCTCTTGAATCCGCATGTCCTCTTGAGGGGGCATCGTTCATCCCTAACCTTCATCTTCACCCCCATCATCTTTCTTCCCAATCAATCCTTTGATGACTAGGGAATCTTTCCCAATCTGACCATCTTCTTCCAAGTTCTATGTTTTAATATGCTTTGAAATGATGCTACTTTGTAACACCATCTCAAATAGGGGAAAAATGTAGACACCTAACTTTGGACACTTAATTTATCCAAATTTATCCCTTTTCATCTAAACATCCCCTTATCCGCATTAATTAAGTAATATCATTATTATTTAATTAACACCTCTAAAGTTCTTCTAATCCCTAAGATATCTAGTTAAACAATTAAATACCTTCCCCCTTTTATCAAATGAATTAAATAAATATGAAATTTATTTAATTCCTCATATGTCACATCCTCCATCATTTTTATCTAATCCTAATCCATCTTCTAATTCCATCATTAAGAATGTGCAGATGCCTAATCCTTGATTAGGATGTGTCACATCCTCCAACTTTTGCAAGTTGGCCTCTAATCTCTTTTAGCCACATAACCCTCCTCTAATCCTTCATTAACTAGCCTAATCAACCTCCCAAGGAATTTTTAATTCCTTTTATCCTTCCAAGGAATATTAAAATCCATTTTCTCTTCCCCATGGGATATTTGACTTGTCACATCAAGTCACATGTGAACTCTTCCCCTTTTCCCATGCATCTTATAGAATCTTTGACTTGTCACATCAAGTCACATGTGAATAGTTCTTACCTTTTTAGGCACCTTGTTTTATCCAATGTACTTTCTACCTCTCCCTTTTGAACCTTGTCTTATCCACAAGATTCTCCAATCTTGTGAATTTTAAATTCACTTTTTATTCCTCCAAGGAATCTTCTCATCTTCCAATGCACTTTTAAAGGACTTGTCATTCTTCCACCTCATGTACCTTCCTTCCACCTCATTTACACATCATCATTTTCAAGCCACTTCACATTCCACATGTCAAGATGTGAGGGCTTATGATTCCTCAACTCACCATAGCCCAATATCTTGGCCTTGTTGGTTTAATCTCAACTGTCCATTTCTCTAGAGAATCCCAAATTCTCTATAAATACCCCCTCTTTTCTCTCATTTGGGGACTTTTGCATGCCATAGCCAAACTCTTGCAGTTTTGTTATTTGAGTCCACACTTAGCATTTCCATCCATTTTTCATTCAATTCCAACCATCTTGCATCCTCGTCTATTTGCCATTAAAGGAGCATACAACATCACAAATCAAGGGTTGACCAAAGAAAAACTTGACAAGGTGAAATTTTCCATTTTTTTTGTTAAGCTAATCATTTTCCCAATCTTGAGGTGTAGGGTGTTAATCTTTGTTTTCTTACACTCTTTTTTTTGCTGCTCGTTTTCTAAACATATATTTTCACCCGTTCACTTGCTCATTTTCTAAACATATATTTTCACCCGTTCACACACACAACCCATCATGATTTTAGATTTAAACAAAGGGAAATTAAGAGCTTGTATCTTTGTGGTGATGAAATAAGAGAAAACTTGTCTTAAATAACAATTTTTTCCAATTTCCACAATCATCATTTTGTTGTGTAAAGTTACTAGAAAATAGTAGTGCATAAGACAATAAATTGTTCACATACCTTAGAGGATAGAATAACCTTGTTGGTAGCATACTAATAATCATTCTCCAAGGACATCATTGTAGTATTAAGCTAAACATAACCAAGACAATAATGACTAGCTATAGAGTTTTTAGCTCCCAAATACAACAAGGTACCACAACCAAGGCTAATGACATCCCAAGAAGGAGTAATACAAATCTACAAGGTTGATTAGGGATCTCGATAACTTCAAGAGCATACTAGATTGTAATTGCTTGAGGACAAGAAATTTTGGGAAAGGCAGACTATCATGTCCCCCAAATTATGATACTAAAATATAGAAATAACCAAACATTGAAATGCAAATAATACAAATATATATATACTAGAAAATTCATTATAATTATAATTATCGAGATAATATTATAATTATGAATATAAATATAAATTACCATTTGACTATTATTATCCTTTTTTTAAAATAAAGGGGTAAAAACTTTATTGAAATCAAGGAATTAATAGTACATAGGAATTAAGGAACCGATAAGCTCCCAAGAAAAGAAAACACCAGAACACCCATCCAAGACAAAAATCCCCACCCACATAGCCACAATAACCTTATCCATTCAAATAATCAACAATGAACCTCTCTAATTCATGATAATAATCAGGGGATAACTTCCCCAAACCCTCAATCTTCCAATCATCATCACGCTTTGAAGCCCATTTAGCCAGATAATCAACAACCCTATTCCATTTGCATGAAATGTGGACAAAAGACACCACCTCCATCCTATAATACATCTACAAAATTTGTCGAACAACCAAAGCAAGCTGCCAACTAACCTTAGTCACCTTTTTTTCATTCAACAAATTGACAATAACCTATGAGTCAGATTCACATAAAATATTACACCAACCCAAAGCACAAGCACACTCAATAGCCCATAGAATCGCCAACCCCTCCATAAAGTTGTTAGAATGTTGCCCTTTATGAACTGAGAAAAAGAAAATAATTGTCCCTACCAACTCCACCAATACTAGAAGGCCTGGGATTACCCCTAGAGGAACCATCAATATTGATCTTCAAGATATCCATTGGAGGAGGTAATCATCCTCCAACCCTTTGCACCTTTTTATCCCACTTACCTCTCTTGACACAATTAGAGCCAGAATTCAATCCCTATAAGCCCAATCTATTCACAATCTCATCATCCCTCCTTTCCAAAGGATACACCACTTTACATTTAACTTCCACCATTTCTTGGATCATACCAAAAATTTTGTGCCAAAACTATTGAACCATTAGTCTCTCCCCATGAAAAATCCTACGATTCCTTTCCAACCAAATATGCCAAAGGATGAAGGTAGGACCAATGCACCACATAATCTGGAGGAAAGAGGCCAAAGTAGGAGGTCTTCCCATACTACTCCAAAACTCAATAAGGGAAGAAGCATGAACACAAGGATGTTTCCAAAAACCCCACCATCGATGCCAAATTAGCATAGAAAAAGAACAACAAAAGAACAAGTGGCAAGAATCCTCCTCACTGCAGCCACACAAAACATAGATAGAGGGGCCCTAGAAACTCTGATTTCAAAGATTATCCCAAGTTAAACATCTATTCCAAGCCAGACTCCACACAAAGCAATTACACTTTGACCAATAAAAATTATTCCACACATGTTTCCACCAAGGAACCTCCATCCTACCAAACTTATGAGCCAACAACTCATGATACCCACCAGCCATAGTGAAAGCACCCTTTGGATCAGGGCTCCAAGCAAGAATATCCTTATCCTTCAGGGAACTACATTGTCTACCAACCAAAATATTATGACACAATCCTCCTCCAAGCCAACAATAGGCCAATCGCAAGGAGCCTTCCACCTAGTTACCTTCGTCTGCCTATAGGGGTAAGAAGTCTTAAAATCAATCGCCCTTGACTAGCTAGCCTCCAAAAGCACTGGCATAGATTAGACAAATTAGGATATTGGTGCAAAATGGGGGGAAAACCGTCCTAAAAATCTGACCAAAAGAGAGCCTCATCCCCCCTATTGCATATCCAAAACAAGCCCTCCTTGATCAATGCAACCCCTTTCTTAAGCGTTCCCCAAATCATAGAACCTTTTCCCACCAGCGGATACCTAGGAATCCCCTCCTTCAAAACCCCCCAAAGGTACTTGTGAGAGAGAATCCTAGCCCAAATATGATCCTGCTCCAAACACCACCGCTAATAAAGCTTTGCAGCCAACACCAACCCAAACAAAGATGATTGCCGCAATCCAAGACCCCCAAACTACTTCGGACTACACATAATATCCCACTTCACAAGGCTCCATTTAGAAGAAGACAAGCTTCCCGCCCATAAGAATTGTCTAGCCAAGGAATCCAACTCCTTAACAAACCTAGCTAGGGCCACTTGGAGCATACATCTATATATGGGAAGAGTAGGCACCACTTATTTAAGCAACTGAACTTGCCTAGAAAAGGACAACCATCTATGAGTCCAATGATTAACCTTTGCATGAAACTTATCCAAAATATACTTCCAAGAATCTTTAGGGAGACTGCCATAAGAGATAGGAATACCAAGATAAATTAAAGGGAGAGAACCAATTTGAAACCTCAAGATATGAGCAATCCTCTGTTGAATAAGGCACAAAGTATTGAAGAAGTAAGTGAAAGATTTATCTTCATTAATCATTTGACTAGAAGCAACAAGATAAATATCCAAATCCTTACACAAATTTGTGGCTTCTCTGACCTTAGCCATACCATCAAAGTAGTATCATCCACAAATTGCAGGTGAGACTGAGGAGGAAAACCATTTCCCCACCCCCATCCCTGAATAAGACCCAACTCCACATTACACTTTACCACTCTCCCCAAACCTTCATCAAGAAAAATAAATAAATAAGGAGAGAGAGGACCCCCCTGACAAAGGCCTCTAGAAGCACCAAAAAGAGAAGAAGGCTCACAATTTATCAACACCGAGAAGGAAGTAGAAGTAACACAACACATAACCCACTAGACTCACTCCTCAACAAAACCAAAGGTGATAAGGATTTTGCACAAGAAGAACTACTTAACTCTATCATAAGCCTTTGCCATATCCAACTTGATGAACATAGCCTTTTCTTTAGAGGATGCCATAGAATGAATAGTTTCAATAGCAATGACCACCCCATCTAGAATTTGACGATCTGCCACAAAACCACTTTGTTCCTCCGATATAAGCCATTTAAGCCATCACTTAAATGTTTCAGCAATCAACTTGAAAATGATTTTATAAACCACATTACAAAGGGAAATAGGTTAGAATTGACTCAACATTTGCTTATTCCTCTAGGACTCACGAACCACCTCCAATAATTCTAGCTTAATGATATCCCAAAATTCTTGAAAGAACTCAATCAGAAAGCCATCAGGGCCTAGGGCTTTCCCTTTCTTCATCCGAAAAACAGTAACCTCCAATTTGTCTAGTGAAATGTAGTGTAAAATATTCTCATTCATCTCCACAGTAACCAAAGAGGGGATACAAGACAAAACATAATTTTCTTCCGCCAACACATCTCAAGAATCCTCTCTAAATAAGGAAGCAAAGGACTGTGCAACTTCATTGGACATTTATACCAAGAAGATAAATGCTCACCCTTATCACTCACAAGAATAGGAAGAGAATTTCTGTGTCTCCTAGCTTTCACTAAGTTGAAGAAGAAAGCAGTGTTCTTGTCCCCCTCTTGTAACCATTCAACACAAACCTTTTGTTTCCAAAAAAATTCCTCCCATAGCTTGCACTCTTCTAAAGTTTTCAAAGCCTTAGAATCCCCCCTGAGTAGCTCCTTTGAAAGATCACACTCCCTTATCTCCTGGGTAAAGACATCCAAGTCAGCTTGGGCAACAGACTTAGCATGAAAAATATTTCCAGAACACTGCTTGTTCCACTGTTTGAGCTGATACTTCACATATTGCAGAAATTTGGAGAAGGAATACATAGTAATACCATGAGCAGGTCTACCCATCCACCACCATTCAACCACATACTCCTACAAAGAAGGATCTCTTAACCACATAAGTTGGAACTTGAAAGAGGGGGACCGAGCAACACAAGCCGAGGTAGCAGATAATTTAATAGGCCAATGATCCGAGCCCCTCCAATCCAAAATCTCAAAACAAGTAGACCATAATCCACCAATCTAGAAACAAGAGACAAAGAAATGATCAAGCCTCTCTGCAATACAGTTCTCCCCAACCTCCTATTGTTCCAAGTAAACTGACCATTATGGGGCTTAATTTCAACAAGGTTCAAGGCAAAGATGTTATCATAGAGTAGGAAAGCAGAGGGCTCCAACCTCACAATACCACCCATATTCTCATCCAACTCAATAATGGAATTAAAATAACGAACAATAATCCAAGGGAAAAGAGGAGCAAAGCTCTGAATAAAATTGATCTGAGACCACAAGAGTTACTAGGAAAATTAGTAGGCGCATAGATATTTGATAGAAGAATAGTTTCCCCCATCTCCAGACTTGAAGCAACCTCAAAGATGGAAGAATTAGAGGAGATCCACCAAAGAGGATGAATCTTCAATGGGTTCCACAAGCAAGCAATACCCCCAACATTACCCTAAACCCTAATGCATTGGCATTCACCCAACCCCCATAGTTTTGGAAACAAACCAACCATATTCTCAACAGACAACTTAGTATCTTGTAAAAAAAGAACATCAGGAGAATGAATTCTCACTAATTCATGAACAAATTTTTGTCGAGGGCCATTGTTCAATCCCCTTACATTCCAAGAAAGGATAATCATTTCAAAGGGTTAGAAAAATGAGAGTCCAGAGTCTTAACTAATCCTAACTCCACCAAAGTCTCCTCCATCAACTTGATTTTCTCTAAGTCCTTTCTCCCAACCTTGGAATACTTCTCAGCAACCCCTTTTCTTTGGTCTTTCTGAAGAAGGCCCAATGAAGGAGAAGCCTTGCTTCCTTTAAGCGGATTAGGCCCCACTTTCACTAGTGGATTATCAATCTCTCCCTCTCCCATCTTCACATCTGTAGGAGTCTCAGACCTCCCAGGAGCAACCAAGCTAAAATCCGTATCCATTTGCAAAGCACCAACCTCTTGTGAAATCTAGATGTTATCTAGAATAATGCCCTCTTGAACCACATCCAAGTCACCTTGGTTAATAATCATCATACCTGGATTCACCTCTTGTTGACTGAGATCATCAAGAACCTCAAATATATTAAAGGTATCACCTTCCTATCGCTCCTTAAAATTCCTCTTTTGACCATAGTTCCTATTATGAGCCTTAATAGGAATAAAACCCTTTGCACCAACAGCCTCACTAGGAATGGGAGCCTTTCCTTTTTCAACCTTAGGGGGGTTGCAAGGAGGCTGAGTAGTATGAGATTCAAAAGGTTTTAACCTCATACATCTTCTTTGCAAATGAACATATTCATGACATATGTGGCAACGAAAAGGCAATGTCTCATAATCTAGCTATTGTACCCAAGAATATGAACCCACATAAATTTCCAAAGAATCTAGAAGAGGATTACTTAAATCAATCTCAACACAAATGTGAGCAAATTTCATTACCTTTCTATCCCGAATTTGTTGAGAAGGACCCACTAGTTTCTCCAGTAGCGAAGCAACCATATGCAAGATGTCATTGCACCAACATTCCACCAAAAATCTAGGGAGATGCACCCACATCGAAACTTGATTTGAGAGCTCCTTCGAAGGATTAAAACCAAAATTCTAGGGTTTAATAAATAAACCAATTTGATTATGGAAATAAGGTCTTGCTTCAAAAACCCTATTGCGATCTTCCATGTAGTTAAAAGTCACCATGAAGTAACTATTGCCAACAACATTATTTCTATCTCACCCTCCAAAGACCAGGTCCATTGAGCCCACGACTCTAAAAATTAGAGTGAAACCCTCATTCCCATGAATTTTCAAAGCAAGGCATGCTTCAAAAATAACTCAATATCCTCTGCAACCAATTTTGGTTGAATTACCAACATTGGCCTATCCTTGGATCATTCCAGGCAACCATTGATTTTTGAAACACGAGAACCCCCAAATGAAGCAAATCCACCACTCCCCAAATCATTAGAAAATAACTTGTTATCAAAAACTCTCATTGCATGAGATGGAGATTTCACTCCAATGGAAGATAAAAAATCTAGAGCAGTATTGACCCCCAAAGCTTCCCCTTGATCCATCGCCAAAGAGGAAAATTGACACCATGCCCTAAAGCCACCACTCAAAATAGACAAACTAGAGGACAAAACCCCTACCCGCTCAACAAAAGCATTAAGAAGCACACAACAGAAAAACTTGAGCCAAAGAAGAACATGAACGAAATTGGAACAATGAAAAAACCCCTCGACAGATCACGAACCACCCCTCGACCAAACACTAGCTACTGTACACAATCCCCAACACCAAACTTGCATGCAAAGAAGAAAACATAGCATGCAACAATGGCCTCAATGGCCATAGGATGACATGCCCATGCTCAGGCTAATGCCTCCACCTTGTATACTCTGTCTAGCATATCTTGTTCACAAATACTAAAGTCGACTATTATTATCCTAAACAGTATTATAATTATTGTTGCACAAAAAAATGTATCCTTGACATTTTCACACTCATTTGGATCTTTATTTTGGATGTTGGCCCAGTTTTTGCCTAGATTTAATGTTGTAATGTGGTCAACATAATCAAATTAGGTCTTGGACCCTTGTGAATCAATAAGAATTCTATGATGTCTTGTAAAAGTGTTGTGAAGAGTTGTAACCCACTTTCACACTTTTCTAGGACCTTTCCAATATAATTCACTTAAATAACCTCTTTTTATCACTTACCAAGCCTTATTTCAAAAAGTTGTAACAAAATTTCACACTCTTCTAGACTTGTCATCAATAATTTGACCCTTTCTTATGATTAAATGACCCTTGTGTACACTTATAGGCCCTAATTAAGTGTGTTTTTGAGAAGAATTCTGTTAAACATCATTTAATACACTTTAATTCCTGACACCCACTTAAATTTCCTTTGTGGGACCAAGTCGCCACTTGGGGCAACTTAGTCC
>VDFB02075321.1:140740046-140779682 GCA_007258455.2 Sequoia sempervirens | reverse complement strand
CCAAAATGAATAAAACTTATTGCACTTCAACAAGTATTGCAAATACTAAGAGAACACAAGTTGTATAAAAATATATCAAAATATGCATTCCTTAGGAAGAAAATTTATTATTTGAGACATATTATATCAAAATAATGAATTATTGTAGATCCTAATAAGATCAAGGCTATAATGGAATGGTCAATTCCTAAGAATGTAGAAGTGAGAAGTTTCATGGGTTTAGTAGATTATGCTTTATAGAAGGCTTTTCTCAAGTTGTAAATGTAATTACTTCTTTATAAAAGAAGAATACAAGATTTATATTGATAGAATAATGTAATAAAATATTTCAAATTCTAAAGAAGTAGTTGAATACAACCTCTAATTTGAAAGTTATTAATCCTTATGGACACTTTGTAGTTATCATTTATATTTTTAAAGAAGGTTTTGAGGTGTTATAGAACATTGTAGACACATGAACTAAATTATATACCTCATGATTGAGAATTGATAGTTCATGCACTTTAGCAATGGAGACATTTCTTATTAGGGAAACCATTTGAATTAAAAATAGATTATCAAGGGTTGACATACATTTTCAATCAACCAACTTTGAATGCAATCAAATAATATTGTTAGAATTCTTGAGTGAATGTGATTTTAAGATTATGTACATTAAGTGTAAATAAAATGTGGTAGTCAATGCTCTAAATAGAAGAAAATATTTGAAGGTTATAAAAAATGTTAAAACCACTTTTCAAAGATCAATTATTGGTGAAAAAATAAGAACTTTATTACGATGACTCAAAATAGTTTTAGAAGTTGATTAAAAAATTGAAGATTTAAATAATATACTTCAATACCACAATATAATATATGACCTTACAACTTTAATTATAATTGAAGCTCACAATACTACCTATTCAGATCTTTCAAGAGTGAATAAGATGTACTCAGATCTTAACAAGCTATACTTTTGGTCGGGAATGAATAAATAAATAGTACTCTTTGTATCAAAGTGTTTACAAATGTCAGAGTTAAATCATAACATATTCACCTAACCAAATGATATAATGCATCGTAAGTAACATGTTATTAGTATGGATTTTGCAAAGACACCTTACAAACATAATACAATATTAGTGGTAGTGGGAAAAATTGCAAAGGTAACTTATTGTATACCAATAAATCTTATAGATGATACCCCAAGTTTAACAAAAGACTTGTGAAGAAATCTTCAAGTTGTACAATTTTTAAAAAAAGACCATATCAGCTATGGATGATAAGTTCACATTAATATTTTGTACTGCCTTACACTTAGATTTAGGAACATAATTAAACTCCAATATAGCATATCATCCTAAAATATAAAGTACTAATCAAATAAATAAAAATATTGTATACATGAATCAACAATCAAAGTGGGAAAACTAACTTCTACATTTTTCCAATAATAACTCTTTGAATGACCCCATTTGAAACATTATGCGGAAGAAAGTGTTAATACCTTTGAGTTGGAATAATCTAAAGGGTAGAATTGTAATTGGTCTTGAAATGATAAACAATATGGAAATTTAGATTGAGTCTATAAGGAAAAGGTCAAGAGAAACATCTAATAGACAAAAGAATTATGAGAAGTTTTCAATGGAAAAAAAATGTTTATAAGAGTTAGAATCAACAAGTTCTATCTCATTTGAAAATAAGGCCAAATTATCCTTGTTATTTTAAACCCTTAAAAATTTAGAGATAATAAATTTAGTGACTTGATAACTTTACCTCCAAGTCCAAGTCAAATCCATAATGTATTACATGTGTTGCTCCTTAAGAAATATGTACTAGATAGTAAACATATCTTGAAATATGATACCTTATAGTTCCAAGAATTAGGAATGATAAAAGTAGAATCTTGCAACAAAATAGTATATCAGTGGGATTAGTATGATAAAGACATCCTACATAGGAAAAGGCTAACTTGTTTTACTTAGCTATCACATTATTTTCATCCATCAAGACAATGCATATTTTAATGGGGAAGTATGCCATGAAACTTTTTTATTAAAATTATAAAACCTCACAATTAATACTCTAAATAATTATAAAATATTTATTACTTAATTAATTAAATAAAAAATAGTAATTAATTTTTGAAATGGTTAATTATCAAAATAATGATAATTAAATTTAAATAGAAATAGTTAATGATTATTAAAAATTAAATAAATAACAATTAAATAAATTGAAATATCTAAAAATTATCTTGATAGTTTTAAAATAAAATAAAATAGAATAGAAATATTAAAATTCAAAATAAAATTAAATAAAATTAAAGGTTATAGATTCTATTTTAAATTTTAAATAAAAGAAATTAATAAACTTATTTTCATGGGAAAATGTTAGAAAAATATTAAAATTAGATATTGATCTTGGTTAAGATAAAATCATTATTTTGATTTAAAGTTTATATTTTATCTCAATTATTATCCTAAACAATTCTTTTAAATTATTATAAATTAAATTTAAATTTATCCTTTTGTTTTAAAGATTATATTCTATCTCAATTTTTATCCTAAATAATATTTTTGAATTATCCTAAACATATTTTAGAAATTAAATATTGACTAGAAGGAAATAAAGTAATATTTAATTAGTATTTTTATTTTATATTTATCTTTAAAATTGTTTTAAAGATTTAAAATAAATTTTTATTATTAAATAATCAAAAGAAAGCATTAACAAATGGTATAAATAGAGGAGAAGATAAAGATAAATAAACATGAAGAATTGGGAAAAAAGACTAAGATAATTGGAGAAAGTATTATGTGCAAGAGAAAAAATAGATCATACCAATGAGTAGCATTTCCTAAGTAAGTAGATTTTATCTTACTATAAAATTTAAATATAAAATCAATTAGATTAATTTTTATTTAAATCAAATTAGAGACTTATAGATGTTTTAAAATTTACTAAAATTTAATTTATTAGATTTCAATTTCAATTTTATAGTTGTATGAATATTCAAATAAAATTTAATATTGAAACTTAGTTAAAAAAAATCTATAGTTAATAGTTAACAATAAAATAAAATTTGTAAACTAAATAATTTAGAAATTAAAATAAAATTTATTTGATTAAAATTAACTTAGAAATTTATAGTTAATTTTTATTTAATTTTATTAAAAGTAAATTAAAATTTAATATCTATAATTAGATTACTATGAACTATTTACATGGAAGTACATGTAAGCAACATGTAAGTTCATGCTAGGGGAAATCAAAGGAATCCTTAAAAATAGTTGGGGCACAAAGGTGAGGGACTACATGGAACCACATGTGGAGGATGGGAGAATTAAATGGAAAAGGTCTAAACTATGACCAAAATCAAAGTGTGCTTGGAAAAGGAGTTAAGAAAAGAACATTTTCATCAAGGAGGTAGAAGACAAACTTAAATGGAATACAATGAAATCAGGTCGCTACAATGTAAAGATAGGCTACTTGGTGTTGAAAAAAATAATGAAAAAAGAGGGTTGGCCACATTCCTTGTGTTGGAAGAAATTTTGCATACTGAAAGGTGTTTTTGCATGGGTTTCCATACAAAAATTAATTCTTATAGGTGATCGTCTGAAGAAGTTGGGAGTTGTGGGGCCAAATATATGTGTCCTATGCAAGAAATGTGAAGAGACAACCAATCATCTATTGCTAAATTTCCCTTTCACTCAGGATTGTTGGAATTTCATCATGTAAAAGCTAAGGTGGCAAAGCCCCCTTCCAAACGACATCACTAATTTTTTCATTGATTGGATAATAATGTTTAAGAGATCAATTTTTGCTAGTCTTTGGATCACCACCCCTTCCATCATAGTGTGGGAAATATGGAAAGAATGAAACTACCACATATTCTAGGACAAATCAATGGAGATAAATGACTTTCTAAGAAAGTTAGAATGAACAATAATTGAAGTAGTCAATAATGGGGTAAGGAACCAATCCATGAAAAATTGAGCATTTTCATCATGGGATCAAACAATGAAGAATTTTTGACCAAGCTTCGAAATTATCCCTATTAATGGGTCCTTTATGTTCAAACTAAAGAAATAATTAGAGAAAAAATTGTATGGCGTCCACTTGAGGAAGGATTGATAAAAATGGATCTCGATGGGGCTTCCAAGAGAAATTTGGGCCCATTTGGGGCAAGATGTATTTTTATATACTATAAAGGAGATACAATTGAGGAAATTAGTTTGTCATTGCCACTTGGGACAAACAACAAGGCTGAGATGAACACATTGTGGCATGGACTGAAGGAAGGGGTAAAAAGGGGTTTCAAAATACTAGCAATTGAAGGTGACTCCCTCATCATTATCAATGCCTCAATCAAATGATGGGTGACAAAAAATGGAGACTGAACAAAATTTTATCAGACTATTTGGGCCTCCTAAATAGTCTTAAGGATTTTATAATTTCCTATATCTATAAGGAAGGAAACAAGGAAGTGGATAAACTAGTGAATGTGGTGATTGATGCACATCCCACAAGTGGTAGCAGCATATGACACCATGAGTAATGAAGGTGTATAATTTATACACGTTGGTTGGTACAAGAAAAAGCTCCAAGCCTAGGTACAATAACAAATGGGAGCATGGTACGAAGAATATGCCATACAATGCATGAGTATATTTGTATGGAGTTGGTAATGTAGATTTATAATAGTTCATCATGTGAGGACTTTTGTTGGGTTGATGGGCGACTATAAGGAAATATTTCTGCCATGCAAAGCATGAGAGCAACTCGATTGCGAGTTATATAAACCCATATCAAGCAGATGGAAAGCATATGGAAAGGTAGTTGTATCTTTGGTGGTTTGTTGAGCATGGATAACCCTATGCATTTAACAAGCTTGTGATGTCAAATGGATTTCTTGGGTGCTATCTTGGACTATAGGTTGAAAGTAATGATGAACCTGAGCATTATGGCCGAACTATAAAGGAAGTAAAGTGGATTTTGGGAGAAAATTCCATGGTGGACGACTACAGATATAAGGTGAGCACATACATCACCTCCATCTTCATTAAATCTTGTATTGACCTAGGGGAGCCAAAGGACATGATAGGGGTCATTGCTCACATTTTGTTCAAAAAGCGATATTTGGAAGTTTGGTGCGGGTCTACCACAACCAAAAGATATCCCCTTGGTGTTAGAAGAGGTGGCAGTGGTGGAATGGATCTCCTTCCTCAGAAACTTATGAACCAAAACTCTAATGCAACACCAAGCACTTGTGGAGAAGGGATGCTAATTCTTGAAGAGGGTGAATAACCTAGAACTTGTTTATGACTTGGAATGGCTCCATGAATTTGATGGTTTTTCTGGAGCAAGTAACAATATTAATGGATGTCAAAGTTTTTCTCTAATGTTTTAAATAGTCTATTTGTTATAAGAATGAAAGGATCAATTTTGTTTAACGAGCTATATATAATAGCGGCTTGGTTATGAAGCCAAAATATGGCTGAAAAAATAGGTGATCAAAATAATGTATCTCATATTTTTTTATTAATATAATGGTGCAACCCTAGCTACAACTTACATAGCAAAAGAAATGCAAGTTCAAGCGAGTATATGCAACTCCAACACAAGTACATGAAACTCACATGTGATTTTGTTATTTAAATAAAAGTTAAATTTTCATAAAATTTAATATAACCTAGGGTAAAATTTAGGTTAAGGTAATAAATCATCAAAGCTAAACCTATAAATCCCTAAACCAACAATAGAGTACAATCCAACATAGAAACATAAACATAAAAGTAAACATTACATATGGTATGGTTGCTTGACCTCCATTGTCCTTCTCCATTTTGTTTGAATGTGCTTGATGCCATGAGATTTGAGTATGCAATAGTAGCCGACTGTCTATGATAGCAAAATATTGAAGATAGTAGTTGTCTCACTAACAACATGTACTTGTACATGAACTAGATTGATAGAAATGAAAATGATAAGTGTTTTTTGTAGAAAGACAAATGTGAATGAAGGGTTGAGATTTAATGTCAATAAGATATGTCAATCAATGGCCAAGAATGAAAGTTGTATGAAATAGGGTTAGGGAAAAATTAGGGAAATGATAAGAAATGAATGGCTAAGATTGAATTATAAAATAATTCAATCAAGGGCTAAAATTGAATGAGATGTCAAGAGATAATATTGACACAGATAATTTGAGGTTGGAACAGAAAAAGAGGTTGTAGGAGAGATTTAAATAATTATGAAATTATTTTATTTGAGAGGGAAATGGATTTTTAAATAATAAAAGAAATTATTTAATTATAGAGGACATATGATAGGTTGACTTTTGCATTAAATAATAATTTAATTCAAAAGTGGGAAGAAAATGACAAATTAGTAGACAATTAAATAAATAAAATTTATTAAATTTAATGACAGAAAAAGCTAATGAATAATTAAATAATTAAAATAACTATTTAATTATAGTAGAAAGTGATAAATAATTAAATAAATAAAATTTATTTAATTATAGAGGAAACAAACATTAGTGACACAATTAAATTAATTAAATTTATTTAATTAATCAAAAGAAGAAATAAAAAGATAGAAATGAATTTGATTAAATAATTAAAATTATTTAATTAATAGAAGACTTATGACATTTTTTTACGATACGTAAGAGGTTTAGTATATTGATACTCCAAAATATTATAGAACGTCTGCCATGCAGGTGTAAAAATGCAGCCTATAGCTGCCATTACTAGACCACAAAAAAACTGTAACGACATGCCTATTTACAGCCAAAACAACTACTGCCCTTTATATGAGGCGACCATAACTATGCACAGACTATATCCTGATAATTATTGCTACCAACACCAACAGATACTTACTAACTTAAACCACCTAAAAAGACAAAATTTTAACAACACCATAACCAAACAATTAAGAAGCCCTAACCTCACCTAGGAAGCCATTATCCAGGGTGAAGGCCTTGAAGTCCGAAACCCATCACTCCCAAATGAGAGGCTTAGATTAAAATTCCTTTGGAGAAAATCCGCACCCACCACTACAATCTACTTGTGTTTGACCAATGCCATTCCCTTTAGGTCTAGTATGAATGGGTAGTATTTCACTACCTCCCCAGGCGTATAGAACTAAGCTATATCCTTTGGGCGTGGGACCCCCATATTTGCAAAGGCAATGTAGAGAACCTCCTCTAGACCAACCATGTAATCCATTGAAAAGATCTTTTTAACCAATGCCTCTATGTCCTTCTTTGCCATTCAAATGTCTAGTAACACCGCTAGAAAATGAGAGATAATTGTAGTGTCCACCCTAAACGACTCTGAATTCTTCAAGAAACCCTTCCACAAAATCATTTGGACCGCAACCAAAATGAGGGGATCACATTTCTTCTTCAAGAGACATTTAAGGCGATGATTAGTGATGACCCCTCAGAAGGCCATTTACGTCACATTGGAATCCGACATTATAGGAGTGTCGGCCCCAATTGTAGTCAAGGTCTCAGAGTACATTTGCACTACAAACTTAGAGTGTTTCCCCATGGCACTGAGCAAACCAGAAAGAATGGTAGAATGAAGAATCAAGAAGAAATGATGAAAAATTACCACCCAACTGCCAATATAATGTTGATTAAAACACCAAATTTCACCACCATTTCAAGCCATAATTTCCCTATATGAGTGTTGAGCATGCGAGTAGTTGAGGGATGATGCAAACCATCTAGCTCGCCTTTGGAATTCTGTACTTGAAATCATAGAAGGACAAGTTAAATTTCCAAATTGTGTGCTTTGTAGATTACTTGAAAACTTGCCATTATTATGACAAGACTAGGTTTAAATGCAATGTTGTCACCCAACTCAAGCTGATTAAGTAGATTATCCTTGTCACTGTGTGATGTGGCTGCCACTGGGCCACCAACCTGTCATGAGACCCCACCGTAGTGACATCACTACCCTAACACATAGGACATTCTTATCCCCATCCAATGTACTCCTCCCTGATAGTTACAGACTCTCCATAATACTTGGTGTGGAGAGTCACCCTTCCAACCACCCACAAAGACTTATGACATTAGAAAATAATTAAATAAATAAAATTATTTAATAAAATAGAGTTTGTATGCCTAGGAAAATTTTTAGTATCTACATTTTGCCCCTCTTTGATCCAATGCAGTTTATCACTTTGTGTCAAAGAAAATTAGTTAAAGCATGCCACGGTGTAAGCAGGGTGGACCTATGCCCCCTTAATTTTTTTTGCAAATTTTAAAAAAATTCAATTTTTTTTTTTAAATTTTTCCATTAAGTCAATTTGACAGCTAAGAATGCATTGGTGACAAATTTTTTAAGATTCAGGATCTTCGGGGTAGTGAAATTTAGGTTTCAAACCTCCCAAAGAGTGTAGCCAATACAAACCCTAGTGAAAACCCTAATTTTGATTGCCTATAAATAGAAATTTAAGTGGGAAAAAGACTCATTTGTGCATTTTGAGTTTGGATATTGGAGAGATTTAAGAGAGACTAGTTTCCAAGATGTCACCCATTCCACACATCAAGCACAGTGGATTTCAAGTTCGCACCTTCCAATGGCTAGAGGGCACAAAGGATTGGTAAGTATAATTTTCCCACTTCGTCATTTTTTGTTTTTCATGCATATTTAGGGTGTAGGAATTTAGTAGGAAGATGTGGTGAACATTGTTCACCACATTTTCCATCACGAGTGACAAAAGTGACAATGGTTCATCATAATTGTCACGGTGCACTGCAATTGCTAGGGTAGCATAGGAAATCGAATGCGGTGTGATGCAACTAAAAAGTGTGCCACATTTGCTTCTTGCATCACACCCATGGATGATAACGATGTATTTGACAAAGTGAATCACATGTGTTTGGGGAAACAACGCATGTGCTAAGTTGTGACGCAACTGATTGGGGGTTGATTGCAAGTGACCCCAATGATGCATTTGTTGAGGCATGTGACACAAGTGAAACTGCATGATGCATATGTAGAAACAATGATACATTTGATTTGTGTGAAGCATATGCCAAGAAGAATGATGCAACTAACTGGTTAAATTTTTCCCTAGTTTAGGATGAAATTTCTTGTGCAATGTGAGTCCAATAGGTCTAATTAGGGTTTTCGATTGATGCAATGATTTTTTTTTGTGACCATAGGTTGTTCTTTCCCCTATTTATATGCGAGAGTTGTGACCATCTATATTTTGACTCTGAAAGTAGTTATCCGATGCTGAGAAGCATTAATGGATGCATATTGTGTTGTACCATGTGACATACATGCCCATCATTAGGGAAAACAAGGGTTTGCTGATTGCACTCATAGAGAGGTGGCAATTTGAGACATGTTCATTCCACTTCCCAACAAGAGAGGTGACAGTGACCTTGGAGGATGTTTATAGGATATTAAGGCTGTTGATCTGAGGAGAGCAGGTTAGGCATGATCTTGAGCAGGGATACCAAACGCTCAAGTAGCATTATGTGAATGAGGACGTTGTAGATCTCAACATTGAGGGATATGAGATTATATGGGAGGCACTAGTGGAGAGGTATGAGAGATCTGGGACTACGTTTTGTGCACTTTGATAGCGGGAGTTATTATTCTAGATTGCAGAGGCCATGGATTTCCTATCAGATGGGGTGAGATGCTGGAAGGGATGATGCAACATGGGAAAATCTATGCATGGGGGCCCTGTTTATTGGCGATGCTATATTTTTAGTTACATGACATAGCCTATCAGGGTGGTCAACCTATGAGTTGCAAGGTAACGCTCTTGATGGTGTGGGCATGGGAGCACATAGAAGTGTTCCATCCTCCAGTCAGAAAGCAGTTGGGGGATGGTATGCCATATGATTACTTGTATGGAGGGGTCATGACCCAGACGTATGTGGGGGATACAGGGTATTGGCTACATGAGATTGATGTATTGATTAGTTTTGTATGGAGGCCATACAAGTATTTTCAGCAGTGGGAAAATGAGGATCATCACCTACCATGTTGCAGATAGGCCAAGTACTTGATTGGACAAACAATCCAATCATAATGCATCATAGAGCAGTATTTTCCATAGTGAGTCAAAAGGTAGTTCAGGGAGACACAATATGTACCTTGAGGGATGATAGAGTTCGTGCGATTATTGTGTGAGGTGCACCCACAAGGGAAAATGATTATGATGGAGACAACAGAGTAGGAAATAGATGCTCTACAGCCAGTGCAATGGGCATGGAGCGGTGATGTGGCAGAACTATGCATGAATACAGATTAGGATGCATGGTGGTCCAATCATAGGGCATAGCCATACATAGATCTGGATCAGTCAGCACCAGTAGAGTGTCACATCAAGGTCCTGTGAGGCCGAAGAGGAGATCGAGGAGGGAGAGGAGATGGAGGGAGGGGAGACAGAGGGAGAGGCGATGATGGCAGAGACATACATGGAGGAAAAGGAGGAGGGAGAGCCCAACAGAGGAGGGTGAGGAGACAACGGGTAGCGAGAACATCATCATTGATTCAAGAGGAGGGTGAGGAGGAGAGGGTTGCAAAGGAGAGGGTCGCATAGAAGGAGCGACAAGATGATGTGCCACTTCTCAAGGTGGGACAACATGATGTGGTGATGGGGGAGGTAGAGGTGGAGGAGGAGGATCAGGAGGAGGAGAGATATGAAGAGGAGGCGATGGGAGAGGTTGATTGGATCCTCTGAGAGAGGATTGTCATGGATGAGGATATGGAGGTTGAATTGGAGGAGGTACTGATTGGAGGTAGGGAAGGTCTGGTAGATCAGAAGATAGCTGATCTATAGGCACATTTGGATCATGCCAAAGATAGGATTTAGATATTGGAGGTGGAGGTAGGGATTTGAGGATAGAGAGAGATGGCCCGAGGATAGAGAGATATAATAGTGATTGGGAGGTAGTAGATAGACCAACAGTGTGTGGAGTTCATTACCATAATCACAGGTCCTTCAATTGCATTTGCTTAGAAGTTATTTGATGCTGGTAAGGAGGCCATATATTATACGGACATATATGAGTAGTAGGTGCCACCAACCAAGAGAGCACCATCCTACACATGGGTACAAAGCTAAAGCAGGTCCAATTCATGGCGTAGTAGATCACATAGAATTGGGGGTGTATCAGGACTGAGATGGTTGGGGCCATATGAAAGGCCATCCTTAGAACCTAGGTCATTAGGATGATGGGTGGAGGAGAGATAGGAGCATCGACAACCATCACCTCGATAGTCACCTTCATGAGATCAAGCTAGCTCAAGCTGGGACATATTTTGATATTGTATTGACACTCATATTTTTTACCATCAAGTATGCGAGCTCTATTTTTGCTATACATCTTGACATTGTACTGTGAAATTTTTTGAGTGATATTGTATAGGCGTGAATTTGCACCCCCTTGCAAGTTCCCCTTTTAAACCCTTCACCTTAGAAAAATCAAAGCTGGCAATGTAATTCCACATCCTCCGTCCATACTCCATCCACTTGGCACTTGTTTGTAGTGTCAGTGGGGGAATTTCTTTCAAGGGTGCGTGTGGCATGTGAATGTCTACATGACACACTACTGTCTTGATAAGATTCCTTCCTCTAGAATCTACATAGTCATTATGTTCTCCATTAGCACTGAAGCGTAACGTATTTGCGCCTCCCAACCAACCTTTGAACAAATCTTTCCCTCCCAAATTCACCTAAATTATTATTCTCTCTTCTCATTCCAACTTCGTCACATTCTTGACAATTTTCTCACACTCTCTACACAATTCTCACATTCTCTCACACTTCTTGGCTACTTGCTGCACTATCAATTATTCCATTCCAACATTACAACATTCTTTACATCTACCACAAAAGCTGCAACTAGGTGTCTTGCGAGACTTCCTTTGGCATCATTGCAGCCACATCAAATTTTCCATGGTTGTAAGCTTGCATTCCTCTCTCATTGGCCTTGAGTGACTTTGGTCAAGGGTGGTATTATTCATATACTATTGCATTATTATTGGATTTGAGTAGCATAGTGCTCTTTGTAGTGTTTGACATTCTCATTTTTTGTACTTTCTTTATCACATTTCTATTTCTTTATCTATCTAGTTGTTTGTGGAGGTGGAAACACCAAAATGGGGGTTCGACTGTGGAAAGCCTCGAAACAACACCAAATTTTTTCCTTTCCCTATTGTGCGTAGGTACTTGTTTGTGTGGAGCTTGCTAGAAAACTAGACCTATCATGAGTTGAACTCTTACCTTTCTCAATCTTGTCATTTCTTATAACATCTCTCTTAATATTTTAGTTATTTTGTAATTTATTGTTTTCATCATCACTTCAAAATTTAGTAGCTAAGCTGTTAGTAGGTTTTTAGTACCTTTGACTGTCCTTTTTCACTGTCTGTTTATACGAATGACAACACACCTGTAAGATGCTAGCATGCCGTGCTATCATCCTTGTTGCTCACTATTGTCCTCTGGCAGAGAGTTGACAGAGTCATAGTCTGGGTTCGACAAACCTGCTCACTTAGTCCAAATATAAATTTTGGGTCAGTAGATTGATAGAAGCATTGAGAATGCTCTTCATTCTCTACCCTTAGCATCAAGCACTATCCTAAACACTTATCCAACTTGAGGTAGATTAGGGCAGCCTTTTGCTCTTGGCTCTCCATGACCTGAAGCCTTAGAGTAGTTGGTCCCCCTCCTCTACATTTTGGTGAACCCAACATGAACCATTCTGGTTCCAATTGGTAGTGCTGAAAGACCCTTCCCTCGTATTCTAGGAGTGTTGTGGGTGTGAGTGTTACAGGGCGCCTAGCCTTGCAACCCAACCTATGAACCCTAGTGGTGTAGTTGGGAGGTTTCCTAACCATTGCGAAACAAAACCTTGAGTGGGTCACCGTCTAATTGTGAAACCCTTGGAGGCTCCTGCGAAAGTTCTATCCAGTGTACGTAAAAATGGCTTCCTTCTTACATCTACCCATCCCATCTATGCAACATGTGAGCGGATCTCCTACTATATCATTTACCTCGCATGATTTTTTGATGAACTCTAATAGAGAACCATCCCCTTTGTACATCCCCACACGTATCAATGTGAATACCGTAACTGGTGTTCTTGTTGACCCTACATGCTGGGTGAATGTCATTATAGAGGAAATCATGTTGATAAATTTTTTGCATAAGGATGGATATGATGAGTCTAAAATCACTATACGTACACACAACGGGCTTACATCCCTCCCATCGGTTTTATCACCTTGCTAGTCCTGGTTGGGCCCAAGACTGTGAATGCACTCTTTGGCATCATACCGAGGTTTGAATTACTCAGAGTGAAACTAGGCATTCCCTAGCTAGTTTCCATGAATGCAGTTCCCTTGGTAATCCATAAGTTCTTGAAGTTTTCCCATGAGGGTTCTGTGCATGTAGTCTACGATGCTGCTTATAAACTGATGATTGCATGTGGTGGATACTCACTTGATCACTTCTGGCCTACCCTTGTTGGTATGCTCCCTCCTAGAATGAACCCTTGATCTTGATCACTAGAATGAATGCCAAAGGTGAGATACCCTCCTTCTCCCTATTCCATTTTTCATAGAGCGTGCATGAAGGTGAAACATGAGGTTTCCTTGGCCACTTGAAAAAGGGAAGAGGAGAAGTCTGCCTAGGGCTCTTCCTCTTCTTTGTTGGGTACCTTAGTATTTCTCTTAGCTCCCCTTGTGAGCGTGAATGATCCTCACTCGAAGAGGGCGTAGGTATTCATTACTCATTCAGTTGAGCCTCCCCTTCTGATGTCCCTTCTAGAAATCCCACCCTTTTCCAAACCTATGGACATGTTGAACACCCCAGTGGTGTCTGCCACTATTTTCTCCTCTTCCTTCATATCCTCTGCCTCATCTATGGGGATCTTGCATCCTATGATGAAGAAAAATATGGAGGATGAACCCACTTGCAATGGGGGTTGGAAGAAGGGTTCGCCTTCTTTGGAGGGTGGTTCTGCATTGGCTTGTGCTGTCCTAGTGATAAAGGAAGCCATGACATCCCTAAAGTTTGTCACTGCTCTCGAATCATTTGGCGAGGCTAGCAGTGGATCTCAGGCGCTTCCTCCATCATCCACTGAGTTGATGCATGGCACTCTTATAAGTGCATGTTCAATTTTTTAGATGATGTCCTAGCCCTATCAACAATTTTCACGAGATTGTTGACATTCACTTCATAGGAATTGAGTGGATAAGACCTTGAGGGGCCTTCTTCCTTGGCTCTTGTTGCAAGAGGATTGGAGGGTACCCCCTTGATATTCCACCCTTGCAAGCTTGTCCACTCTCCCCTTATGATGACCTCTTGGTTGATGAGGACTAGGGGGTGCCTCTTCTTTATCTGTAGATTAGATTGTTTGTGTGTGTGTTGTGTTCCCCCGTGCTTGTTTTATGTGTTCTTGGATGACCCTTGTCAGCCTCAAAGGTTCTTGGATACAAGAGTGTTTTTGTGTCATGAAACTTCCTCTATTTGTCGCTTCATTCTTCTCTTTGTTGTATATTGATTTTTTGACAATTGGGATGATGCAATGTGTTGGGGGAATTTAGGCCTCCCTTCCATGTTGACCCAATTTTTTATTTTTATTCTATTTTTATGTGCCTTCTTCACATGGTTTGATATAGTAGGGTGTTGATGATAACTCATTTATATATTATTATACTTATTTATCTATATTTATGAGAAACTCTGACCCTAAAATATTAGATCCCATTATCTCTTGTTCGTTACATCCTTCTTTTTACTTTATTTTTATCTTTCTCTCTTCTTTTCTTTCTTTGTGATGTTGTGGTGCTCATACGTTGTCCCTCGCGTGTGTGACAACATTACCATAGTTACATCTTGTTATGTACCATGGGCCACAACATAATTTTCATTCTTGCTTTTCTCTCCTTAGGATGTCACATGCCTTTGTGCTTAGCATGCACTATCCTAAGGGGAGCTCTCATGTTGCTTCGATTTTCAAAAGGTGTATTTGGTGGCCAACAAATCCCTTCATGAAAATCTCTATATTTTTTTCAAAATATTTTTCAAATATTGCATTCTTCAACATGGACTCCTATGTGAATTTTTCTTTCATCTTAAATCCATAAGATATAACTCGTACTTCCACTTATGAGGGGGCATTATTTCTTTCAAATTCCTTGATGAAATGAATTTTTCAGAATGATTCCTTGATGCTAGAATTGTTGGCAAAAAATGTTGTTTCTTTTCAAATATGCTATCATTTCAAACTAAGCATCCCTTGAGTGGACCCCCTCTCTTTTGAAGGGTTCCTGAGGGACCCCTGTGAAAGCTCTTCCTTCAATTTTTGACTGTTTGCATGATTGTCTACTTGTGTGGCTTCTTTCTGACATCTAACATGTTTTTGTGGATGAACATGTTGCTTTGCAGGTGTACCTATGAAGTTGCTTTTCAATTAGACTCTATGGAGCCTGTTACATCGGGCTTCCTCAGGATCGAGCACCTAGGGTTCCTTCTTTGCAAGTCCAAGGGCTTGTAAAGTGCTTTCATCCTACAGGATCTATTCACTATTGGTCTGCAGGCCTCTGGTGCACTTTGTTCAACTCTCTTCAAGACTGAGTAGATATGGAGCCATTTATCTGCCCTGTGATTTCGAGCATGCCAGATTATAGTCTACTTCCTTGATGGTTTAGGTATATTTTCTTGGAACTCTTTCAACCTACTTTAATGAACACTCATTAGAACTCATGTTCGCTAAAGTGGGGGCAAGTTGTATAGGCATGAATTTGTACCCCCTTGCAAGTTCCCCTTTTACACCCTTCACCTTAGAAAAATAAAACCTGACAATGTAATTCCACATTCTTTGTTTATACTCCATCCAATTGGCACCTGTCTTTAGTGTCCATAGGGGAATTTTTTTGGGGACGTGTGCATGACACACGAACATTTGCACGACGCACTACCATCCTGACATGATTCCTACCTCTGGAATCTATAGAGGCATTACGTTCACCATTGGCATCAAAACGTAACGTAGCTGCACCTCCCAACCAACCTTTGAATGGATCTTTCCCTCCCAAATTCACCTAAAATGACTATTCTCTCTTCTCATTCTAACTTCTTCACATTCTTGACAATTTTCTCACACTCTCTACACAATTCTCACATTCTCTCACACTTCTTGGTTACTTTTTGCACTATTAACTATTCCATTCCAACATCACATCATTCTTCACATCTATCATAGAAGATGCAACTTGGTGTCTTGCGAGACTTCCTTCGGCGTCACTGCGGCTACGTTGACTTTGTCATAGTTGTAAGCTTGTATTCCTCTCTCATTGGCCTTGAGTGCCTTTGGTTGAGGGTGGTATTATTCATTTACTATTACATTATTGTTGGATTTGAGTAGCATAGTGCTCTTCGTAGTGTTCAACATTCTCATTTTTTATACTTTTTTTATCACATTTCTATTTCTCTATCTATTTGGCTATCCATGGAGGTGGAAACACCAAAATGGAGGTTTGACTGCGGCAAGCTCTGAAATAGCCTCAACATTTTTCCCTGCTCTGCTATCTGTAGGTACTTGTTCGTGTGGAGCTTGCTGGAGAACTAGACTTGTCATGAGTTGAACTATTACCTTTCTCGATCTTATCATTTCTTATAGCATCTCTCTTAATATTTTAGTTATTATGTCATTTCTTGTTTTCGTCATCACTTCAAACTTCAATAGCTAAGTTGTTAGTAGGTTTTTAGTACCTCTGACTGTCCTTTTTCACTATCTATCGGTATGGATGATAGCACAACTATGTGACGCCAACGCATTGTGTTGTTGTCCCTGTTGCACATTGCTATCCTCTAGCAGAGAGTTGAAAGAGTCACAATTTGGGTTCCATAAACCTGCTTGCTTAGTCCAAACATAACTTTTGGGTCAGTAGATTGATAAAAGCATTGAGAATGCTCTTCATTTTCTACCCTTAGCATCAAGCACTATCCTAAAAACTTGTCCAACTTGAGGTAGATTAGGGCAGCCTTCTCTCTTGGCTCTCCGTGACCTAGAGCCTTAAAGTAGTTGGTCCCCCTCCTCTATAGATATATATGATATGATTTGGCAGCGATTTATATGATATGAATTTCTATGTTTCATATGGCTAATGTTATGGATGATTATGATTTTATGATGTCTATGAATTCTATATGATTATGTGATGATGCTATGCATTATAGATAAGATAACTGAAGAGAGAAAAAGATTGGTGTATGACAAAATGGGTGTTAATGTTACTATGAATACAGTCCTCCCTTCCTCAATCCTGCTTAAGTCAAAGTTTGGTAACTGGACTCAACCTCTTGAGTATGAAAATTCTCGTCTCTTTTTTCCAACAGTTTAAGAAGTTTAGCAATCTAGTTGACACTTGTGGCTTAAATTTTGTAGAAGGTTCAAAGGCTAAGGAAAAAATAGTTGAAGAAGACCACCTAGCCAATGAAATGGCTTTTGCTATGCAGCTTACTCCTCTTTCTGCTTAGGAGGCGTTGGTTCCCCTCTTGAAGGATAATGCAAAGTTGGACTTGAAATATGTTTCTGTTCCTCTTGTTGTTGTCAAAGATTCGGTTAGCCTGAACCTTGAAGTAGATGCTCCTGCTTCTTCCCTTCCAACTTTGAGTTTCCCTACAATGGAGGTTATGGGAGGGTAAAACATAAATATGGAGAAGGTTCAAGTTGGGGATCCTCTATTAGAGGACAATGTGATGGCTCAGAAGGTGAAGGAGAAAATTTATGATGGTGGTGAAGACCTAGAAGAAGGTGAATATGTACTAGCTGATAAAGTAGTGTCTCTAGAGGACACAAACTCCTTTTCTCAAATTGGAGAAGGAAACCTAAGTGACTTGTTGGCTCTTCTTGGCTTCCCTCAAGGGTCTAGTGATAAGGAGGATGGTGAGGGATGGTCCCAAGCTTCAAAAAAAGATAAAAAGAAGAATAAATTAGATGTGGGAGGGGGTAATAAGGTGGGAAGACCCTCCCAAAAGGACTCAAGAACCAAAGATACAGTGAGGGATGTTGTAGCAGGAAAACAAAGAACCTTGGACTCGATCGCAAGATTGAAGCCCAAGAAGAAGTAGCCTGGGTTGCTATTTTGGGATAGAGGTGGGGATGTACTTGGTTTTATCAATGAAGTACCTCTCTTGGAACATAAGGGGCCTTAATAGCCCATATAAACAGTTTTTGGTGAAATCTTGCATTCTTGATAATAAATTTGATGTTCTCCTTCTACAAGAAACAAAGATGAAGAAAGAAACTTTTGATAAAGCTATTTTGAATATATGGCCAGGTGCTAATTACTTTGTTAGTGAGGTAGAAGGAGATTCAGGTGGAATTGTTACCCTATGGAATCCTTCTAAACTGAAAGGCACTCTATGTTTGGCTTGTAAGCATAGCCTTTTGATTACCCTTGAAGACATAACCTCTCAGGAGGAATGGAATCTAATAAACATTTATGCTCCAAATTCTGGAAGGGATAGAGTTCAACTTTGGGAACAACTAAGTGATGCTATTTCTGTTAGGAAGGATGACCACTGGTTGTTTGGAGGGGACTTCAATTCTCCTCTCCTTCCTTTAGAAAAGTTAGGAGGGGTGGATGATTATTCTGATAGTATGATGGAACTGCCTGACTTCTTTAATTTAGCAGGTCTTATTGATATCCCCCTCCAAGGAACTAAGTATACTTGGTCCAACAAAAGGAATGGAATCCATCTAATCCAAGTTAAATTGGATCATTTTTTGATCTCTTCCAATTGGAATATTTCTCAATTCCTTTCTCTTTCCGCTCTCCCAAGACCAGGCTCTGATCATAATGCCTTAGTGCTAAAAAGAAATATGGATCATAATAGGTGACCTTTCCCTTTCATATTTGAAGCTATGTGGTGTCTCCGCTCGGATTTTGATGCTTTGGTGAAATCTTGGTGGGAGGAACCAATATTAGGCACACCTATGTATTTTTTGGTAGAAAAACTAAGTAGAATAAAGAAAAAAGTGAAGGGGTGGAATAAGATGACTTTTGGAAACATCTTTGAAATAAAGAACAACTTGGGAAAAAGTATAAAAGAGGTTCAGGATATCATGGAGGCTGGCCAAGTGGATGAAGAGATATGTGCCAAGGAAAGAGACCTTAGATCACAATGGTATAAGATAAACAAAAAGGAGGAAATCTTCTGGAAACAAAAGTCAAGGGTCCAATGGTTAATGAAAGGGGATAGGAATACTAAATTCTTTCACCAATCCACTTTGAAACATAGAAGCAAAAACATAATCAGGTCGCTTGTGAAAGAGGATGGCTCTATTGTAACCAATGAAAAAGGTATTGCTAAGGAAGTTGTTAACTTCTTCTCTTCCTACCACATGGTCCCTAGCAATGCTCCTCAGGTAAATGATGACTTTCTTGAAGTAATACCTAATGTAATTTTTGATGTTGACTTAAATATGATGACTAATGTTGTATCTATGGATGAAGTAAAAAAATTAGTGTTTTCTTTTGGTGCCTTTAAAGCTCCTAGCCTTGATGGGTTCCCTCCTGCCTTTTTCCAAACCTACTAGGACATAGTTAAAAATGATCTTTTTAATGATGCTAGGGATTTCTTTAGGTCGGGCAGGCTGCTGAACCAAATGAATGCTACTTTCATAGCTCTTGTCCCCAAATCTGTTGATTCCTTTGCCATGAAAGATTATAGACCTATTAGTCTTTGCAACACGATCTATACAATTTTCTCAAAATTTTTGGTGCTAAGGCTTAAACCGGTTCTTGGTAAAATGATTGCTTCAAACCAAAAAGGTTTTGTTCAAGGTAGAAATATTCTTGATGCTGTTATTTTCACCCATGAAATTATCCATTCAATGGATCACTCTAAAAATCCTAGAATGGCCTTCAAAATTGACATTTCTAAGGCCTATGATAGGGTTTCTTAGCTTTTCCTATTTGTTGTTCTCAAGAAGTTTGGGATAGATGGAAGATTCCTAAAAATGATCTCTGCCTATGTTACCTCCCCTAAGTTCTTTGTTCTGGTCAATGGAATTCCTTAGGGTTTCTTCTCCTGTGGTCGTGGGCTAAGGCAAGGTGACCCCCTCTCTCCCTACCTTTTTATTATTGTTGTTGAAGTTCTTGGCAGGAACATTCAAAAATTGGTGTACTCAAAAGTTCTAAAAGGTGTTAAAGCTACCTCTTCTCTTTAGCCTGAGTCCCACCAATAGTTTGTTGATGATACCCTTATGATTGGGGAAGCCTTGGTGGGAGAAGCAGGTAATTGGAAACATGTTCTCAATGACTTTGCTGTTGTTTTTGGTCAGTGTATAAACTATTATAAAAGAAAAATTTACTTCTTCAATACAAACTAGTAGATTAAGGATAGAGTAATAAAAATCCTAGGATGTAAGGAAGCTGATTTACTTGATGCTTATTTGGGCCTCCCTTTGATCTCTAAAAAGTTGGAAAATAATTATTGGAATCAACTGATTGAAAGGCTCCAAAAAAAACTTGCGGGTTGGAAGGGGAAGCTTCTTAGCTTGGTAGGAAAAAATCAACTGCTTAAATCCCCCCTTCAGAATATCTCGGTTTATTACCTATCTCTTTTCAAAATACCCGCATCTATAGGGAGAAGATTGAGCAAATTTAGAGAAAATTCCTATGGCCGGGAACTGAAAAAAATAGATTGTCCCTGGTCAGTTGGGAAAAAGTGTGTATACCCAAAAGAAGTGGAGGTCTAGGACTAAGAAGAATATCCATGCTAAAAAAATCCATAATGGCCAAAATTGGTTGGATCCTACTAGAAGGCTCTAAAGACTGGGTTAAAATTTTTCAAGCAAAATACTTGAGGAATAGGAATTCTGGTTGTTTTCTTTCAACTAAGCTAATCTGCCTAGTGGTTCAACTTTATGGAATCATCTTGTGAGATTGAGGAATGTGTTGAAGATGGGGGTCAGAAAGAGAATTGGGAATGGAAATAATACATATTTCTGAAAGGACCTTTGGATAGAGAATTCTACTCCTAGAATTTCTTAACCCTCTTAAACTTAGCCTTAACATGATTTGTGGTAAAAAGGTTTATGATTATATTAACTGGGATATGGAGGAACCTAAATGGAAGGATTTCAATTTGCTCCTAAGAAGGAATAATATGAGAGGCCAAAGATAGGTAAGTTGGGACCCAATCCTAACTAGACTGCATAACCTGATTGGGGAGGCTAAGTGGTTTGATAGAGAAAGGGGTGATGAATGGATTTGGAAAGGAAACTCTTTTGGCTATTTCTTATTCAAGAAGACCTATGAAGAAATGGTGAGGCTTCAGGTTGCTATCTCAGAACATTTCTAGGAAGAGGTGTGGTTAAAGAACCTTGTTCCAAAAATTAACTATTTTTGGTGGGCGACGACCCATGGGAAAATTCTCACTATTGACAATCTAGTAAGGAGGGGTTTCCAATTGGTTAATAGGTGTTCTCTATGTAAACAAGAAGAGGAGTCAATAATTCATATCTTCTTTCATTGCCAATTTGTGAGGGAAGTGTGGTCCTGTTTCTTGTTGTTGTTGTCCTCAGACTGGGTGTTTCCTAATTCCATGAGGCATTTTATTGAAAGTTGGTCAAAATGCCCCTTCTCACATAATGTAATTGTTGACCTCTGGAATCAAGTTCCCCCATTTGTCACTTGGGGTTTATGGGAGGAAAGGAATAATAGAATATTTAGAGAAGTTGAGAGAAGTAGCTGGGAGGTTAGTCTGATTATAAAATCCCATATTAAGGAAAACATAAAGGCTGGAAGATACAACTCCAAAACTTGGCCTAACTACAAAGAAATGAGGATCAAACAAAATTTGGGAATAAGGAAGGATCTAACCAAACTCAATCGGTCAAAGATTCTTAATAGAATGGATACTGTGTGGAGCCCTCCGCAAGAAAATTGGATAAAATGTAGTTTTGATGGGTACTCAAAAGGCAACCCAGGACACGCTGGAGCAGGGGGTCTAGTTAGAAACCATAAAGGTGACTGTATTGTGGGCTTTGGAGTGAATATGGGAATTTTCTCTAACAATAAAGCTGAAGCTATGGATGCTCTTGGGGGTTTTAATACTTTGAAGGAGCTGGGGTACAAAACTGTCATATTTGAAGGGGAATCAAAGCTTATTGTGGATATTTTAAATGAAGAAGTTGTGCCACCATGGGAATTAAAAAATATAATAGACAGATGCAATGTCATTAAGACGTATTTCAACAACTATAAGGTGCAACATGTTTATAGGGAAGGAAATAAAGTTGCAGATTGTGCTGCCAATGTGGTGCTGAGTTGTAGGGGTTGGACACGTTGGACAAGTCGTAACATGCCGAAGTCTCTAAGAGACTTAATTCTAAGCAAAAAAATTGAGAATGAATATCACATGCAAAAATGATAGGTTGGTTTTAGGTGGAATAAATGAATACCAAGTGGTGCCTTTTCACCTTTCGTGTAATGATGGCATTTGGAGTATGGGTTTGTATAGGATGATATCGGATGGAGGTAATCTTAATTATTCCCCTTTAAAGAAGGTGACCAAAAAATCACATGAAATCAATGAATTTGCTAAGGATGGTCATTTCTATGCATGCTGAAATGCATTGTGTCAGCAATTCCCGCATCTTTAAGATGGGGAAAGGTATGATTTTTAATAGGGATTTAATTCCTTGTAAGTTTAATGATGAGACTTGCATTATGGGAAACACGCAACTGGCTTTCTTAATAAGAAATTTCTCGATTCAAAACTCTACATTTTCTCTATGTGTTATCTCCAGCGTAAGAGTGTTTGTGGTATCCTGGGAAAGAAGCAGAGTGTGGGTGTGATTATGAAGAAAAGTCCATCTCACCAAAAGAATTCGCAGATGAGTAAAATGGGAGGACCAAGGAAGAGAACAAAGCCTCCAAATTTTCAAGCTCTGAAACAAAATGTGGATTTATGGAGAATGTTTGAGAATGCCGGTATGGTTTCGTTCTTCAAATTCCTAAAAGGATATAATGAAAACCTTACGACTAAATTTATGAACTCCTGGATGAAGGGCTTTGTCACCATTGGTGCGGTGAAATTCAAGGTTACCACTTCATTCATTGTTGAAGCTACAGGTTTGCAGAATAATGGGCTTAAAGTGGCAAAGAAAAGTGGGGCGGATTACTAGAGATTTGTTGACAAGTTCCTGCATGATGGGGAAAATCTCAAGAGATTTCCGAATGGGTATGCTAGACTAGAACTTCCTCCTCCTTTTGCATTAGTTAATCTGTTTGTAATGAGATACTTTACTCTCAAGGGTAGGCATATGTCGGTACATGTGTACCATTTCCCTTTGCTAAACCATATCTGCCATGGCGAGAGAATCAATTTTCCCTTTTAGCTTTTATCCTCCCTGCAGCTTAATATCGAAAAAGGTGCTAGTCCTCCTCTTCATCAAGGCCTTATGCTTACCCTGTATAAGTATGCCCTGGATTTGAACCCTCATGGCAACCCCATTGCTGGATGAAATGTGAACCTTGACTGTTTTGAAGAAAATATTGAAGAAAAACTTGATGAGGAAAACCCCGTTGTTGTGGAAATCCCGGCGAAGGAACCTATCCCTCGCCAACCCCCTGAAATTGTTGCTAGGTGTGTGCTCATTTTTGCTAAAAGTAATTCCCTTGTGGCTAATGTGTCAAACCCCTTAACTCTAAGGTCATAGAAGAGTGAGGAAAATATAATTTATGAGATAAAGCTCCTTAGAGCCATGCCTAAGAAAAGGAAACATTTGCCTCTGTTGCTCGAGCTCCCAAAGGCTAAGAAACCAAAAAGAGACATAAATCATAGGGATTTTATCAATATCATAGAGGAAGGGAATCAAAGTGAGGAGGTAAAGGAAACATTACATGGGAAAGAGAGTGGTGGTAGTTGGGGGAGAAGGTCGACTCGCTTGGAAAAAGTTGCTTCGAAAGATAAAAAAGGAAAACAAAACATGTTTGTGAGTGAGGAGGAGGACCTGGGGTATGAAGAATTCGAAGCCTAGGAGGAAGATGACTTTGAGGACATGGACTTTGAAGACTCTGCATACGAGATGGGGGAAGATGGTTCAGAGGAGGATAAGGAAGAGGAGGAGGAGGAGAAAATTGAGCCTTCTGAGGAGAAGTTTGAGGTTGAAAATGTTCAGGATGTTGGTGAATTGGGACAAGATGTTGGGATTCAGGATGGGGAGAAAAATATTGAGGAGCTAAGTATTGATTTGTTAAAGAGTAGGCTAACCTTTTTGCAGGTACAGTTTGAAGATATGGAGAAGGTGTTAGTTACTCTCATGAGGGTAACTAACAGATTGATGTGAAGCACAATGTTGGGCGCGACTTCTGCAGAAATGAAGATTACCAGGAAATTAAAGAAACAGGGGAAACTTGATACCCTGAAGTTGCTGGATGACACAAAGGGACCTGATTGTTGTGAATATATTGCTCTCATGGGAGAGTATGGGGACATGTTGAAGAAAGCGAGTCAATGACTTGTTGCTGCCTCTCTGTTGTTTTTTGATGAAGTTTTTGTCCTGCTATTTTATCATCTCAGACTGTTGTTATTTGATCTCTATGTTATGGTGGAATACCACCTGGGACTTTGTCTATTTAATTAATGGCTTACGTATAACTAAGTATACTAGTAATAGATTACTATTTTTGATTAGTACTAGTTGGGAAATGGTTACTATTTTAAATGTTGGCATGTGTGCTAAACTGATGCTATTTTTTGGTTCAATGGTGGTGTTGTTTCCCACCTCTCTCTAGTTTTTTTTTGTTTGCTGCTATAACCATGGGATCAGGGCCCTTCCCTGCTTATCTAATTAAAAACATCATCACTTAAGAAGTAATATAGTTCCTTGGACTCCACAATGATTCTCATCTAGTGCCTTACTCTTTGGGATGGATAAAACATAGAAAGGAGATACAAGTGAGTTGTCAATGTATCATTAATGATATAGTTAAACCTACGTGCAATATGATCACTTGTGAAATTAAACCTCTATATTTTTGTGATGTTTTACTTGGTAAACCTTTCATCCATGATTTTTGACATACACATGATGTTCACACAAACCCAATGTTAGAGAGTTCACATACATAATCACTATTTATAGCTATGTGAAATGTTACCATAATCCAAACTAACTCTTATCTCTCCTAAATTGTGCAATAACACAATTTCATACATGTATAAGTTTGTACTTTAATGGTTTATACAAATATATATTCATACTTAAGAAAACACTCTTACATCACACAATTTCATGCCTTTTATGCCATGACAATAACATTGTATTTTCTATATTAATATGATGAAGTATTCACCAATCATGCAAGAATTCTCACATGTTATTCAATACAACACCAAATTGAATTGATTTTTGGATCTCCTCTTCCAACTAATCCACTACACCACATATTATTTTAGGATAATGTTGAAATCTAATGTCAAGCCCAATAATTGTTAAATCAAGGAAAATTTTGACCAAGTTCATCTCCTTGTGGGAATTTGATTATGCTTGCACCAAAAAATGATGGCACATGTGAACTTTGTATTAACTACTAAGTACTCAAAAAAATATTAATAAAAATTAGGTATCCTTTGTCATGCATTAAATTGATATTTTGGATCAACTTTTTGGAGCACACTACTTCACTAAACTCAACCTCAAGTTGGGGCATGACTAAGTTCTAATTCTAACTAAAGATATATGGAAGATTTCATTCAAAACATAAGGATTGTATGAATGGATGATTATGCCTTTTGGTTTGACCTATATACTCTAGCAATATTTTTTGTTTGATGGATGATATATTTCACACATTTGAACATTAAATTATTTTTTATTATTTACTTGGATAATATTCTTGTATTCAGTTGGACTTGGGAGGTACATGTGTATTAAGTCAAATAGGTATTAGATATAATGCATTGACATAAGCTACAAGCTAAACCTTTGAAAATTCATTTTGACACCATAAAAATTTAATATCTTGGCTAAAATGTCAACCACTATGGTATTCATGTAGATCTAGATAGAATTAAGGTAATTCCACAATGGTAGATATTCCATACCATATCATAGAGTTAAACAAATTTCTTAGACTCGCCAATTTCTATTGAAGATTTGACTCTAGATTCTAACATGTTACTTAGCCACCACATCATATTGTTCATGCCAAAGAGACATTAAAATGGACCTACACAAAATTTACCTTTAATGAGCTCAAACAACACCTATTTTTTGTGCCCATGTTAGCCCTTCCTAAAATAACACACTCCTTCAAGATACACATGAATGTTTTAGAATATGCTCTTGGTCTTACACTACTCTATTATGGTCACTATGTCACTTATCACTCTAAAACATTCAACGATACTATGCATTACTTTACTGATGAGAAGAATCTTTATGCCATAGTTTAGGTTGTTGTGCAATAGGGATACTATATTCTTTGTAAGGAAATTACTAAATTCATTCATATCATCATATGCTCCAATTTCTATGTATAAAAAATAAACTAGAAAATGTGAGTCATATGAAATAGATTACATATCTTCAAAAATTTCATGTGATGATCAATTATAATAAGGGGCTTGACAAGGATGTAGACTACCTTAGCTAATCACCAATTCATGCACTTACTACTATATTGGAATTACAAAACCATAATTTTTGTAGGTGGGAATCACTGTACTTAGTAGATAAGGATTTTACACAACCAACCAACATGATATGCAAGGTACATCATAGGATATTTTAAGATTTTTGATATAATTCTGTACAAACTTGGACATATTTGTGTCCCTACCAATGTAGCCTAACAATGCTTAATTTGGGAGGCACATTATTCCAAAACAGTAGGTCATTTTGGCATCCCCAAGTTGATTTTTGCAATTCAAAAATATTTTTATTGCCCTCACATATGCACATACATGGAATGCGACATTACAATATCGCATATCGTGTTGTATTGCAAATCCCTCAATTTTTTTTTTTGGAGCTTTATACTCAAATGTAGTAACTCAATACCCCTGGGAGTCAATCAAAATGGATTTTCTTAGTGGCCTACCAAACATAATAGAAAAGGATGATTCTATATTTGTAGTGGCTGATAGTTCTCTAAAATGGCCATCATGATCACACTTGTAAGAAAACCATCACTGCATTATTTATGTGCACATCTTATTCAACCATGTATAGCTTCATTTTAGGCTTCTAACCTCCATTATTTTTTTAAATGACCCAAGATTTGTTAGTACTTTTTGGAAAACTTAGAGGACCAAATGTTAAATACAAAATTGGATTAATCTACGAATTTTCATCTATACTTTAATGGGAAGATCAAGGTAGTAAACTACACATTGGTCCATCTTCTACAAATTGATAATACCCACACATATGGAATGATCATTTACCTTTCATCAAATATGCTTATAATAGAACACTACATAGCTTCACATGGTGCATTGCTTTTTAAACAAGTCTTAGCTTTCAAACAATAACACCTCTTGATTTATCCTATCATGATTGATATCTTCTAAAATATACATTCACAAATAAATAGACAAAGAATATAAAGTCAAGTTCTTCACCAACAAATTCTTTAGAATCAACAACATAAATAAGGAATCATGATGCCCATCATGCACCACACAGTTTCTAGATTGATGATAAAGTTTGACTCCATCAATAAAGAAACATTTCTATTGTCCAAATCACAAGAATAAACCCTTACACTATGGTCCCTATACAATACTCTCTCCAGATAATACTTTTATTCTAACATACCACGATATTTGGGCTTAAATCTAATTTTCAATGTAGATCTAATTAAATCACATATTTTCCTCCACTTCTAGAGCAACCAGAACCTCAGATTCCAACAAATCTAAACCCTGCACGTGCCAATCCAATCACGAAGGATGAAATCATCAGACAACTACAACCAATACTTGATTTGGCAAGCAGTGACTTCTTTGCATAGTTAATGTTGGATAATATGTCGATGGGACAAAATGGTATAACTTGGAGCAACGCCATGCTTACTTTCCTACACTTAACGACAATTGAGACCATTGCTTCTTAAGGAGGGATGTATTGGCCCTTTCACAAAAAATCGAGAAATTGTGTGTGTTCGGGCTCAAAATTGCTTTGTGTTTGTATTCGCCTCCATAATTTTATTTTAAAAGGATCTTCATTGGCTAAAATCCCAAATAAATTCCTATTTCTAAGAGTTTATGGGATTTTTCCTGTGTTTGATGAAGTTTGAGGGTGTCTCGTTCCTCTCCCAGGCGCGAAGCAAGGCATTCAGCGATACAGCGAAAGTCCGACATGCTAAAAAGCCTAGTATGGCTATATGAAGAGCTCAGCGCGTGAAATAACAATATAGCCTTGGCATCCATTAGAGACAACACTTTAGTAATGCTTTCCTATTCCCATATTGGTAGCCTTGGTAATTTCAGTGGAGGGAATACGGGTGATGGCCCGTACATCTATCGGGGGTCTTGAAATTTTAATATGTTCCCTTCATACTATTGTTAAGGTCTCCAGTTGTCGATGTGGCTGGGCTTAAAGAGCACACATTAAGTTCTGATTTTCATATTTTCTGTTTTTTTTTGCAGCACGTCACTGTCACTGTACGAACGAAGCCTAGTCTAACTGGCTCTACAATCACCAAGAGAAAATTCACCGTCAACAATTCATTGTGGAAAAATTCATTGCCACCAACAATTAACCGACGGAAAATTCACCGCCAACAAAAATCAGAATTTAGTGTATGCTCTTTAAGCCCAGCCAATGATGGTGTGAGTCTCAATATCTATTAGAGGTTTTATGATAGTAATGTCTCTTTATATCCTACCGAAATGCTCTCCCTATAGCAGTGAGAAGGCTATGCGATGAGAGCTTTTTTATTTATCGGTAAGGCAACTATAATAATGCTATCGGCCCATGAGGTGTCGACTGGACTTGAGAGAGATTTCCAATAAGGTACTTCAGATATAAGTCGAGTTGTGAGGGTGATGGCCCGTGAGACTCATGACAAACCATTATCTCGACCACATGCCTGAGATAGACCTCATAAGGCCTTCAATGCATAAATATGTCAATGGCAAGGTCGTATAACCTACAATACAAATAACAAATGGGAAATAGGGTAATGGATATGGTGAAAGAGGTTGGCATAGTTAAAAGGTATTTTAATGGACCATTCGAGTATCAAATGGAATGGTGTCCATTTCTTTTACCATTAATGTTGGGGAGTTCTCCTAGCTATCCACAACATTCCAAACAATCGATTTTCAATCCTAGGTATTCATTTTGGGTGAGAATAGCTCTATGCCATTAATCTAGTAATGCTACAGTGTCATGGATTAGGGTTGACACCTTATTGTTGATAGAGTATTTTTTATCATTTTGAGGGGAGGTTGGTTCTTTTGCTACTTCCAAATGCTTGTGTGGCTGCCGAAACTTTCTAGGGGACAAACTTTGCTAGTCTAGATCATTTTGAGTGGGATTTTATGTTCTTTAGGGATACATATGAGCGGTTATGTGGCATGCATATGTGAATGTCTCTATGGGTGCCTACAAATCTTTAGGAAAATCTGCTAACCTAGGGTTTCTCTTACCACACTTGTTGGTATGATTATAATGTGAAATTGGTAAATGCCATTACATTCCAAATATTATAAACTTAGTATTGGCCTTTTGCACATTTCAAATAGATATTTGCAATACTTCTATGGATGATTAAGTATGTTTTATACATTGATTCCATTACTTTGGTGTATATGAATGTATAGTTATCTTTGTTTTCCCAATATGCTATTCAAATTGATAACCATGACTCTATACTCGATAAATAGGCACTAGTCTGGAACCTTATTGGCCACTCTCCGATCTTTAAAACAAATAAAAAATATTAATCAATAGTGTAGGAATAAAATTAATTATCATGTGCATTCATAATTGTTAGTATAACCAAGGAGACAACTTTAAGAAAATCTTGAAGGAACTTATTTCATATGGGTCATGCTTGCATAGTCATATCAATTATAGAGGGGTTTCATACAATTAGTCTTACTTGACCTAGAGATAGTTTAGGGGTCAAGTAAACAATTTGGATTTGGTTACATGTCATTTTAGTTTTTCATATATTGTTTGATTTAAATACCTATTAAGGTATACCCCTAGAAACAACCTCCCAAGTCTAAGATAATCTTGAAGCATAGGAGAGGAAACTCACTCTCATAGAGTTGACCTTCAATCCTAGACATAGTTTGTGGATGAGTAGGTTTACTTTCTTGATGACTACATTGGCCTTGACTTGGTAAATATATGTTATAGGAAGTGGAGTTGCAGTTTTGGGATCCAATAGGGTGAATGATTTGAGTATAGTTGCATGCACAATCATAATCTCACTCTTTCATTCCACTTGCATGATCATCTCCACTCAACACATGTTAATTAGCATTAATTTATTTATTCATGAGATAATTATATGCACCATCCTTATATAATTACTCATCTACATATACCTATGCATCTTTATATAGTTAAACTCATCTACATATTTTATCCTTTTACATGGATGCAACCACCTTCATGTAGATACATCTAGTTTAGCACAATATATGTCTAGCACTTGGCTATAACTTCTCCACATGTTTTCACAATCATATAGGTTTGACACTTGGTACTATAAAAGTTCAAAACCTATCATATGTTTATCCACATTAGGGATATACCATACATTTCTAACATTTGTCAACATGTCAAGTTATAGGCCCAGGAAATGATCCCTTTGTATATAGTTATATTCTACAAGGTACATATAGGTAAGTTCATACCATTAGTCTCTATGTATGTCATTTTATAAAAATCTTTCTCCATGCAACACAATCACATTACAAAGCATTATACTTTTTAACTTTATGTACACATGTATACTAATCTAGGGTATCCCATGCATATTCTACACATTTTATATTTTATTATTCTAATTTTTAAGTTTCTAGTCTAGTCCTTTAGGGGTTCATATCAATTGAGATACATTAAATTCATTCATCAAGGAAGAGTTATAAATATTCAAAGACATGATCTAAAATAATTACAAAGTTGAGCCACTTTAGTTTAGACACATATGTTCCAACACTGGAAAAGAAACTCTATACAAGGATGAAGAAGGCATTTTTAAGATACTTCAAGATCCATTTCAAGAATAACAAGAAAAATAAAGAACCAACTTGAAAAATGCACAAAGAGCCTAAGATGATACTAATGTACACCTAAACATTAAAAAAGGTGATATAATGAAAGAACACATTAGAAAAGAACAAAATCAAGGAAAAAGGGTCACAAAGGTCCAACAAATATGTGAGTTTCATACATGCAAAAGACTACGTGGAGACCAAAAAAAGAAGATCTAGTGTACCAAATGCCTATCTTTCAACTATAACCACAAGTCAATAAATACAAATGAGTAAGAAAGGAAGTACCTAATGTTACACATGTTGATCGTGTGGGTATATGTAGGGAGATGGGGGACCAAAAAGGGGTCTTAAGTTGCCACTTTTTTTCTAAAATTAGGAAAGACTGACCTTGGATGAGAAATTGAAAATAGTTACACTCGAAATTTGAAGAAACAAGAAGAACAAGTCATAGTGCTCTAAATCTACTATCTAAACTACTATTTTTTTTGAAAATGGTAATGATTAAGGGGTTCAAAATGGGAGCACACAAAGTGTTCCTATTTATGTCAAAAAACATAACATAGTGTTTGGTGTGCTCCCCCTAAAATGTTAACTTTTTTTTAGTATTATAAAAATCGCTTCAGTGAGAAATTAGCTGACACAATGTAATTTATGCCTAATTTTTCTGTTACTTTTTAATGAATATGATTTTTTGCAAATTTTCAAATTGGACACATCTTGAAAAATAAAAAATTGAGCGTGCTCCACCCTATTTTTTAGAAACTAATTGAAAATCAAAATTTTATTTTTTGAATGTGCGAAGAATAGACTCTAGTTTGTAATAATGTAATTTGTTTCAAATTTCAACGAATGGGTAAAAAATGAGACTAAAAATACCATACGTACGTTTTTTGACAAAAAAAATGGAGACATTAGCAAAATAAATTAAATATCAAACCCTAAAATATTCAAAACATGAAAAAAATTACATGTTAAGAAAGCTAACAAAGAGCTCAACATTACTACATTGTTTTTTTGACTTGACATTACAAAACATGCAAACCTGAGGGGAGCACACTCAATATTGTGTCAATTTTATTAAATTTTATAAAAGCATGTCTTTCAATGTTGAAATGTGATCCCAATCCTTTTAGTTAGAATCCCAAGGAAAATCCAACCCTAAGGTTTCAAAATTACCAAATATGATAATAACTCAAGTGCGTTATAACACACTCACATTATTTAAAGGAAAAATGACCCACCTTCTATCTCTCTCACCTCTCTACCTCCCTCCCCTCTCTACCTCCTATCCTCTCACTCTCTCATCTCTCTATGTCCCTCCTCTCTCTACCTCCTACCCTGTCTCTCTCTACATCCTACTTTTCTCTCTCTCACCTCTCTACCTCCCTCTCTTCTTTACCTCACACCCTCTCTCTCTCCTCTCTACCTCCCTCTCCTCTTTACCTCACACCCTCTCTCTCTCTCCTCTCTACTTCCCTCTCCCCTCTCTCTCTCACCTCTCTAACTCCCTCCCCTCTTTACCTCCTACTCTCTCTCCTCTCTACCCCCTCCCTCTCTACCTCCTACCTTCTCTCTCTCTCACACACACCCACCTCTCTCCCCTATTTACCTCCTACTCTCTCTCTTTTCCCTACCTCCCTCCCCTCTCTACCTCCTACCCTCTATCTCTCCACTCTACCACCTACTATATATCTCTCTCACTTTTCTCTCTCTATTCTATGGTTTTTACTTGTAGACATCCATTTCATGTCATCCTAGAACTGATACACTTAGGACATTCATTACTAAATTTACCTTGTTCTAAGTGGAGGACTATCATAAAAATAGGACATTCATGTTGGTGTGTAGCAAAATGTCATTCTACTACAAAATTATTCATGGTTTAGGGTTTAAGGCCTATGGTATTTGGTTTAGGGATTAGGGTTTATGATGGAAGGTTGAACATTGAAGGTTTAGGGATTACATTTAACTTTAAAGGTTCCAATATTAAAAATTATTAATGTTAGGTTTTCAGGTTTGGTGTTCTACAATTTAGGGTATTTGATTTAGGGCCTATAAATTAAGGCTCAGGCTTTACAATTTATGGAGGGTTTAGGGTGGCACCTACTGCTCTCTCACTCTTTTCTTCTCTCTATGCCACCTCTCTAACTCTATCCCTTTACTACCTCTCCCTCACTCCCTCCCTATGTCTCTATCTTTGTCACTCCTTTGCTCTATACTCCTACCTACCTACCTACCTCTCTCTCTCTCACACTCACTCACTTTATCTTGTTGTGTATCCATCTATCTTTCTTTGTGTGTGTGTGTGTGTTTCTCTCCCTCATTCCCTTCCTTTTTCCCTCCCTTGTCTCTCTTTGTCTTTGTCTCTCTTTTCTCTAATTATCCCCACCTCTTCTTGTTGGAATTATAATCCATGTAAGTGATAATGCGGGCACATTATAATGTGCTTGCATTTTTGGAAGATACAAAAAATGATAAAAAACACATGGGGTACCTATGATTTAGGACCCACAAGCTGCTATCTTTTTTGCATTTTGCACATTATCCAACAAATGAACGCTTTTTCATGTTGTTGAGGACATATCTTGATTGAATTTTTTACATATTCCACCGCCTTTATTTATTTTGTCAATGCAGATGAAGTAAATTGCATGTTTTTAGGCCGAATTTGGTTCTATGACCTAATATTTTCATGTTTTAGTGTTGGAATGTTAATTATCATATTTTTTGTTTGAATTTAATGAATAGAATCATTATTTTCATAATTTTTACTAATTATACTATATTGATATAGAATTGAACATTGAATACAGAAGAAGTTATTAAAAAGTTCTAATTTTGAAAGTGTGTGAAGCTAAAAATGAAGGAAATAATATAATTGTGCAATTGGTCAAATCAATTCCCAAAGTTTAAGGTATGTTATCTTTGGACCTTTCTACATTTTGTACATGCCACCTTGTCAACATAGTTCACATGCTACATATCGTACCATTCTTAGTGATAAATGTATTGGTTTAGGATTTTTGTATCAAATGAAACTTTGACATGCATCAAGTACTACTTAAAAAATCACATTTTCTCAATGCACAACCAAGTGTCACTTGGTCAATCATAGAACATTATATCGATCAAGTATCTCTTAACTAGGTAGATAAAATATGCATGAATCAAGTTTCACTTGATATCATAATGAGTCCTTCATTGCACCAAGTGTTACTCAATATCCATGAAGCTCAAATAGTAGTAAGACTTCTTAAGCCTTGGGTATGGTCACATATTCTTTATAGTGCATCAAGTGTTAATCATATTTAAACATCTTGGGATGAAGACATGTCATGCTTTCCAATACTTTTTTGAGTTTCTTTTTTATGCATCAAGTGTTACTTGGTCATTATATAAACTTAGTTACATTAGGTCATGTATTGACCCCTCATGCACAATCTTGGATCCTTATTTGTTCTAAGTGTTACTTGAAAAATTGAACATCCTTAACAACTCAATCATTACCTATTCCATAAATTTCCCCTTTTTCAATTCTTTATTTTTTCTCTATGGTTGTGTAATATCCCTTGCTACTTTTGATCTAAATTTTCCTTCAAGGAATATCGTCAGGGCTAACAAAATGCGAAACAAAGATCTTGGTTGCTAAGTCCTTCTAAAACTTTAGGGTTTTTCACCTAAAGGAGAGGGATAGACCAAAATGACTATGCTCACACCTTTGGAAACCACTATAATATCCTTGCAAAATCTAGCACTAACTCACTGTTTAAGGCTCCAAGGAATATTATCAAACACGTTCCCAACAACCCCCTTATCTTGTTGTTTTGTAGTTTTTAGTTTGCTTGCTAGTCTTCCAATGGTTTCAAATAAATTTAAATCATGCTTGCAAAACAACTCTACTATGACTATGCAAAGATCTAAGATGATAATGCAATTATTTTGTCTTTTTGAATGCAAATACATGAGCATTTGCATAAGAAATATGCACCTACAACCAAGTAGAATTTTTACAAACACTTGGTGCATACATTCTAAAAATGTTGATCATAAAGATGCAAAATTTCTCAATACAACAAATATACAATTTGCAACATATAGCTCCTTATTATTTTATGAAGTCTAATACAATGCTGAGATTAAAGGCCAAGACTCTTGGCATTACAACATATGTAACTTCTACAATTTTTGAGTTCAAATGGCTGCCAGTAATACTGACTGTAATATGACTCAAATGGAATGCAAAGCCATATAAGGAACCTAGAATAGAAGCGCCTAAGATTGGAGATGATGAAGCAAGCGATGGAAGTTCAAGGAAAGCCCCCTCTTGAAAAAATTGATGCACTACTCTAGCCGCCCCTGTTCTGAAAAAAACTTCAATATTAAATTATTGCAGACTTCTTCAACCTCTTTCAAGCACCAAATATCATTTCCATGTCCTCAAAATTGAAGCACTCTAGCTGGAAGAGATAATTGATGCAAAAGAGACCCTTGGCAAGCAAAAACGTGGTCTTCTATGGCAACCTTGTATGACTATAATTTTTTGATCAGACTTCAATAATGTATATCAGACTTCAAAAGCTCATCCAAATGTCTTCTATGCTACCAATCAATGCAAGTGTGATCTCCAATTCCAACTATAGTTGATATGCAAGAGCTCCTAAATCGAACCAACACAAAATTGGCCTTTGGCCACAAATTTTGGCACAATGAGAAGTTTGAAGTAACTCTTCCAATCAGCTGCAACCCTTTAGTAGATAGTTTCACTACCTTAGTTATGTAAATCAATGGGATAATTCGTACCCAAAGATCTCAATTGTATTCTGCAGAAACCCTAGGCTTCTCCACAACCAACATACCAAATCAAGTATCATATATCCAACATGTGCACAAATGAGCCCTTAAGATCCTTTTATATTTTTCCTATGAGAGCTCAAACACTTTCCTTGCCAATGTGGGATAAAAAACATATTTCCCTTTTAATTTCATTTTAGTGACTTTATGATATAATATTTTATTTGGTCACTTAATTAAATTAATTAATTATAAAGTCACATTTTAATTTTTAATTTATTTGATGACTTAATAAATAATTAACTTAATTAATTTCTCCCTTATTTCTCCACTTAGCCTTTAGAGAATAAAGGCTGAGAAATTATACTGAGATGGCTACAGAAATGGGGACATTACAGTCCGCCCCTCCTAAAATTGCTTGTCCCCAAGCAATCTCAACTCTAGATGTTGTAGAATCTCCTCACTTTTCCAAGTAGCATCTTCAACCGACAAGTCCTTCCATTTAACCAAATACTCCCTAATGACACGTCTCCGTAACTGTCTCTCTCTGACATCCAAGATGGCCTTAGGTACCAAAATAAACTTCCCCTCATCATCTAGGGGTGGTAGAGTGGTGGAAGGAACAACACGATGTCCTAACACCTTCTTCAGGCGTGACACATGAAACACATTATGCATCCTACTGTCCGTTGGTAACTCCAACTCATAAGCCACCTCTCCAACTCGCCTAATGATTTGGAAAGGCCCATAGTAGCGTGGCTTAAGCTTTTCTGTACCAATCTTCTTGAGAGTGGACTGACGATAGGGCTACAACATCAAGTACATCATATCCCCTACCTCAAATGAATGCTCAAATCTCTTTTGATCTTCATACTGCTTTTGCTGGTTTGTGCCTTCTGAATATTTTCATGAAGAGTGAGCTCATAATATCCTAGTTCTCCTGCAATAGATCCCCAACTCTAGGCACTCTAATGTCACTCAACAACAAATTGAGAAAGCTAGGCGCCTCGTAACCATACAAGGCCATAAATGGTGTCATCTAAATCAAGAGATGGTAAGTGGTATTGTAGCAGTACTCACAAAGGTATATCCACTTAACCCAACCCTTCTGTTGCCTTGCAATGTAGTTCCTGAGATATCTCTCCACCCATTTATTAACAATCTCTGTCTGACCATCTATCTGTGGGTGGTAACTGGTACTCGGAGTAAGTTCAGTTCCACATAGCCTAAAAAGCTCCTACCAAAAAATGACTCATGAATCGACTATCTCTGTCACTAACAATGCTCTGAGGTAACCCATGTAGCCTGAATATCTCATGGAAGAATAGTTCTGCTACCTGTGTAGATGAATATGTAGCTGTGATAAAAAATAAATGAGCATACTTGGTCAAACGATCAACAACCACATAGTTTCCATCTCTGTCTAGGGCTTTCGGTAGGCCTGTAATGAAATCCATTGATAAACACTCCCACTTCCTATCAAGAATTGGAAGTGGCTGTAGTAAGCCTGTAGGGTATGTGTGATCCTGTTTATTCTGCTGGGAAACAAGACACTCTCTTACATATCGAAGGACATCTGATTTGAGCCCCTTCCAAGTAAAGCATTCCTGAATTTGCTTGTAAGTTTTGAAATACCCTTGATGCCCTGCCATATATAGGAATATCATGAAAAGACCTCAACACTATGCTCTTCATCTTCGATCCTGGTGTAAAAAAGATCCTCCCTTTGTAAATGATGAGATCATTAACAACTGAATACCTGCTGTCCTGAACCAACCCCTCAACAATGCCTGAAGCCCAAGAGTCTTTGGCATATTCTTCCACAATCAAATGTATCCAATCCTCCAAAATTTCCACCATTGAGCTCAAATGTGGATGGCGCGACAAACCATCAACAACTACATTTTGAGTCCCCTTGACATAGGCAATGTCAAAGTCATATGATTGCAATTTTCTCACCCACTTCTGTTGTCGATCATTGAGATCCCACTGTCCAAGAAAATGTCTCAAGCTGTTATGATATGTTTTAACACAAAACTTGCTGCCCACAAGGTACTGCCTAAATTTGGCCAATGCATGCATAATGGACAACATCTCCTTATCATAGATACTGTAGCTTCTCTCTAGACCCCACAACTTCCTACTTTCAAAAGCTATTAGATGCTTGTCCTAAATAAGGACTGCACCAATCCCTTCACTAGAAGCATTGCACTATAGCTCAAAGGGTCTAGTGAAATATGGCAAAAGCAAGAACTAGGAAAGAAGTCATCCACTGCTTGAATTTCTCAAAACATTCATGTGCCTCAACAGTCCAAACAAATGCTCCCTTCTTTGTGAAATCTGTGAGAAGTGCTGCATGCCATGAATAACTACTAAAAAATCTGCGATAGAACCCACAGAAACCCAAAAATACCCTCAATTGTGTAAGGTTCTCAGGTGTAGGCCACTCAATGATAGCCCTGACCTTGTTAGGATCCATACACACTCCCTTCGCACTAATGATGTGGCCCAAATACAACAATTTTGTCACCTCCAAATCACACTTGGATTCCTTGGCATACAAGGACTCCTTGTAAGAATACCCAATACTGTATCAAGATGGGCAACATGTTCCTCCCATTTTTTGTTGTACACCAAAATATCATCAAAGAAAACTAACACAAACCGTCTCAATTGCGATTGGAAGACCCTGTTCATTGTGGACTAAAAAGTGGTAGGTGCATTGGCTAGCCCAAATGACATAACCACAAACTTGAAATGCCCACAGTGACAACAAAATGCTGTCTTCTCAATATCCTATTCCCTAACCTGAATCTGATGATACCCTGATCTCAAATCTATTTTTGAAAAGTAACAGGCACCATGAAGCTCATCTATCAGCTCATCAATCCTAGGGATGGGATACCAATTTTTGATTGTTCTTTTGTTGAGTAGCCTGTAATCAATGCACATCCACAAAGTACCATCCTTTTTATTAACCAAGACAACAGATGAAGAAAATGGTGACTTACTTGGTCTGATGTGACCCATAGCAAGCACTTCCTTAATGGTTTTCTTTATTTCATCCTTAAGCTGCTTAGGGTTCCTATAGGGTGTGACAATTATTGGCTTGGAGCCCTCCTCCAAGTCAATTATGTGCTCAATCCCTATGTCTAGAGGTCTACCTGGTGGAATGTCATTGAATACCTTCCCGTGCTTAATCCTTAACTCCTGAATATCTGGATGGTAGATTGGTTTTTGCTGCTCCCCTTGTGTTGGCATCAAAACACATCTTGCTGCCCACTCAACCATGTCATGCTGCATAATTCTTTCCATCCTCCTGATTGATATCATCTTGCAACTAGTATCTCTGATAGCTTTCAACACATGAGTTTTTCCATCCACCTTAAATCTCATCTCCATCTCCTAAGTATTAAGGGTAAATTCATCTATGTTGTGAAGCCACTTCATACCTAACACCATATCAATATCTCCCATGTTAACTACATAAAAATCTGCCTTGAATTCAAAGTTGTTCAAATGCATGGGAAGATCCAGAATCATCCTGTCACACTTAAGAGTGTATCCATCAACAACCTTAAACCTTATGCCTTCAAACTCCTC
>VDFB02075321.1:140530067-140739946 GCA_007258455.2 Sequoia sempervirens | reverse complement strand
CTCTCTTAGCTATCCAACGATGTTATTTTTTTCACTTTTTGACAATGTTAAGCCTTTCATCTATAGTTTCTTTTGTTTGTCCCTTTTTTGGAAAAAAAGCAGTGTTTGGTATGTTTTTTGTTATAAATTAACCATTCATCAAAATTTCAAATAAATTACATTTTTAGAAACTAGACTCCATTCTTACTTTTTTTAAAAAGAAATTTTTGATTAGTTTCAAATTTTGTAGGGGTAGCACAACCAAAATTTTGTTTTTTAGAGGTGTCCGCACTTTGAAATTAGTAAAAAATCAAATATTCACTTAAAAAATTTTATCAAAAAAATTGTGCATCAACTACAGCTAAAACACTTCTTTCACCAAGCAATTTTAAAATATTAAAAAAATTCACCGTGCTAGGTACACACAAAAGTTGTTATGTTATGTTTTTCTAACAAAAATAGCACCAATTTTTGTGCATCTCTATTTTGAACCCTTTAATCTCAACCATTTTCAAAATAAATTAGTAGTTTAGAAAGTAGACTTGGAGGACTACAATCCTTGTTTCTTTTTCATCTCAAAATTTTGAGTGTAACTATCCTCAATTTCACATCCAAGGTCAGTATTTCTTGATTTCAAAAAAAAAGTGGCCACTTAAGCCCCCTTTTGGCCCCCCATCTTTTTGCACTTACCGAGGATTCGATTTTTCCTTGGGCATCCAAACTAAAGGTTTTGATGATCGTTTCATGCTAAGGACATGATTTTTTGAAAGGGTAACAAATTTTTACATATTTTTGGTTATGCTCTCCATCATGTTTGCATGTGTTTCAATACAAATTTATAAAAATAGTGTGATAATGTTAGGCTCTCTTAACTATCTAACCATATAATTTTTTTCCATTTTGATTATTCTAACATTTTCATCTATAACTTCTCTTGTTAGTGCCTCAATTTTTTAACAAAAACTAACATGTACTAGTTTTGGTATAGATTTTTACTCATTCATCAAATTTTGAAACAAATTACATTTTTATAAACTAGACTTCATTCTACACGTAATGAAAAAATGATTTTCAATTAGTTTTCAAAAATTTAGAGGGGAGCACAATCAAATTTTAGCTTTTCAATATGTTTCCACTTCGCAAATTCATAAAATATTATATATTCACTAAAAAATCAACCAAAAAAATAGGGATAAACTATATGGTGTTAGCTAATTTCTCACCATTTAGATTTTTTTAATTCTAAAAAAAAGTTAACTTCTTAGGGAGGCCACAACAAAAACTATGCTATTCTTTTTATAAAAATAGAACCACTTTTGGTGGCCCTCCTTTTTGAACCCCTTAATCTTCATTATTATTTTTTTTTAAAAGTAGCTTAAAAAGTAGATTCAAAGCACTACAATTCTTGTTCTTGTTGCATCTTCAAATTTTGAGTGTAATTATCTTCATTTTCTCATGAACATCAAAGTTTGTTGATTTCAAAAAAATATGGCATCTTAAGAGCGATTTTTGTGTCACAACTTGGTGCACTTATCCACCTATTTAATACCAAATTCACACAAAAAAATTAATAATAACTTACTCCTTTGACCTCCCCAATGTTGTGGAATCATTTTGATGAATAATTGATGAAGACATGGTGTGGTTTTGGGCTTCCTCGAATGTGAGAACATTATGGAGGGTTTGTATGCACAAAGGAATTTTTCAACAGCAAAAAAAGAATGAAATGAATTTTTTTTCCTTTTTTTCTTAAATAAGAAAAAACATGAGCATATTATAATGTGCTCACATTATTGCTTTGTAGTGACTTAGCTTGAGGCTTGGTCACTCCGAGCCATAACACGCTCGCGTTATGGATTTTTTGAATTTTAAAAGTGGGTGGCCACTTTTTGGCTCCCCATCTTTGTGCACCCACCCTTGTGTCCATAGAGAAGGCAACAACATAGTTGAGAGGGTCATGTGGGAAAAGAAAAGAGTCACCCCACAAATTATCATCTTGATAATTAACATTTTCTTTAGTCAAAGGATCAAGTACATTGTTATATTGATGTTTAAAATTTACATTTTTTCTAAGCAAGTCTTATGTTACAATGTTGTGATATCTTGGATCAATCCATGTTATATGGTATATTATTTAGTTTTTGTCCTTTATTGAAATGTGTGGATGCACCTTGAGATAGCAACACCTTGTCATTACATGCCATTTTTTCAGAAAAGTCCTTCATGGCACCCCTTAGCTTGTTTGTTTTGTCCTCAATTGAAAGGGGTTTTTTCATGGAAACTCTATTTGGTTACATGGTAACTTCACATCAATTACCCACATATTACTCTCAATATCTCTAGATATAACATATGCCTTCCTAATTGTCTTAAATTTTTTATCTCTCAAACAATATCCTATTTTAGAATCAAATGCATCGCAATAAAGCACAAGACACATTGATTCATTGGGTTTTAGATTTTGTGGTACCTTTCTCATAGTAAGGATGAAATTTTTATTGAAATCAATGACTATCTCATTGATTCTCTTTTTGATAGTGGTAAGCTCATGGATAGTAAATTTTAATCAATAATGTCCCCATATTACATTCTAAGAGAATCAATAAACACTTCCCAAGAAGATTTATTTTTTCTTATTAAATTTAAGCAAGCATAGGTCCCTGACCGAAGAGTTTTAAAACATCAACAAACTAAAATTAAAATAGATACATGTAAGCTAAAAGAAGAATTTGCAGGGCATGTAGGCTCACCAAAGAAAAATATAGAAAAGAAAAGAATTAACAGATGCTAAAAAACAATAACCCTTGCACAATCAAATAAATCACACTAGGGACACAAAATGATTTAATTTATTAGATCCCATTTTTTCTACAAAGTATCCAATAATTCCTTTCAGTCATCATTAATGTGGGCCTTCTTTCTTTCTTCATTATCTTTAGTCACCTAAGAGTCTTTAACAAAACCAAGTTTCCTTTTCTACTTTTTAATTATTGACTTTCTTGACATCGTCCTCATGACCACTTTCAACATAATACCTTGGGTGACCATGGTGAGATTGCAGATAGCCTTCTCCATTATTTTGATATTTTCATTATTTGTTTCAATCATGGCTTTCATCTTCTTAGCCTCTTGGTGTAATTTCTTTAGCTGATATTTTAATTGAGAAGGCATCTACCACTGCTCATTATAGAAAATCTCTCAACCTCCTTGTGATCAATGTGGCGAGGAACAAAAAAATCTTCCTCAACCACTAGGTTATCATCATCCTCTACTTTGTTACCTTCATCATCATCAATTTCTTCCTATTTAGCTTCAGGAACCTCTTTATCATTGTCCTTCTTTTCAACCTCACCTTCCCCATCTCTATGCAATTCCTCTTTCTCCTTACCAAAGCCCAATTCCTCCTCTGTCTCCTCTAACTGATCTTCCAAGGCCTCATTATGCCTCAGTTCCACCCTTTCCTCATAAATGAATTCCACCTCTAACTTCTCAAGCTAAGGAATGAAATCCTCATCCTAAAAATCATCACCCTCTAATTCTAAGGAGGGGGAAGCCTCTTTTCCTTTGGGAACTAAAGAAGGCCCCATAGGTGGCTAATTGGCCAATCTAGTAGATCTTCAAGCCCCAAAGGACAATAGAGGATTATTATCTAGCAATAATATGGAATTATGCTCACCTTCAACATCTGAAATGTTGATGAGGCTATCTTCAAACACAGTAGGGAAATGTTTTTTTCTTTTTATTTTTAGAAAAAATATCAAAGTGGGGTTTCCTTTTTATATGGAAGACCTCATGGAAAATCACAATCTTAGTGAAATGGGTGTTATCATCTAGAGGTAGTGAGGAGGAATTTTTTCCAAACAAGACCAAAGCTTCTTTTTTTTGAGATAGTTATGAGAAGATCCTTGAGACTTGGAGGGGGTAGCAACCCCTAGGGACACATTATGATTTTTATTAGGAGTATTTCTAAACCATTACCTAGCACTCTCCTCAAAGATAGAACAAAAAAATTCATCATCACATTGTCTTCTTCAATCTCATATTCATTAGTAATATTGATGAATTACCTTAAATTCTCTTCTCTGGTTACTACATTGTTGCTTTGAAATTTCAATACCTTACCTCTGATGTCACTAGAAATAGGATTAGGGTAATTTGGGATCCCAAAAAAAATTAATTTCCTATACCTTTCAACTCTTACTAGTTTTCAAGTTGGAGAAAATCTATGAGCTTGTCTCTGAGGGCTACCTCCATTATTTTGTCCTATATTTTGTTATTGAGGTATTTTATTGACTTTGTTGTTTAGAAACTATATCACATACCTGACTATATTGATCAATATTTGTTAGTTTTTTATGCCAAAAATTGGCAAGGTAATAGCCCTTTGTGGGAAACTCGGTTTATGGGGGACTTATTGCGCTAAACTGAGTGACCTCTGTATTTTTAAAGAAGTCAGCTTCTTCTATAGATGGGGTTTTGGAATGGGAAATAGAAGAAGATATAAAAATAAAGAATTTAACTAAGGTGATGCGCCAGAATGTAGATAAAAGGCACGATAAACCTATCTTTTGGATATCATCTAAGGGCCCACTTAGCAACTTAAAATGTCTTAGAATAATATAAATTAAGGGTTGCAGCATGAACAGCTCGTTCAATGACATAAAACAATAATCATACCTATGTACTGAAAAGAAGAGTCGGAAGACATGATCTAAACTAGTAAACTTGCATTCAAATTAAAGAAGTATGGCAAATAAACCATTCAAACAATAATGGCACAATATAAAGTTTATCAATAGCATAAGAAATAGAGAGGCCGAACAATGGCATAGTCTATAAGTTCTTGCAATAAACTAAACAATAAAGGCTTGTTCTCTCCAAAAATCCTATAATTCTAAAACTATTAAAGCTTAAAAAGCATGTAGCAAGTAATCTTCAAACTCAGAACCTCCAACTTCTTGAACTGGAACTAGAACCCTTCATTAAAAGCAAAGAGCAGTATTTATAGTGAGCCTTCCATCGCCTAGCGAGCAACAACTAAAAAGATTCAGAATCTTGGTCAATGATGTTGAGGAAATGATTTCCCTTGACCATTGTAACAGAAAAGATTCGATACATGGCATTTGGTCACCCTCCATTTAGGTGCATCCCCTAAAAATGATGGCAGTGGTCCTAACAAAGTCCTATGCACCCTCCATTTAGGTGCATCCCCTACAAATGATGGAAGTGGTCCCAACAAAGTCCTATGTAGACAAGTGTTTCCTCCTTAGATAGGCAATTAGAGCACGTGGCAGCATATTGCAACCCTTTGTTCACTTCAATCCTTCACTAAAGAATCTTGCACCGAAGGGATGCATGGCAGCATATTGCTACTCATGGCCGATTTACCCTTCCTCTGTAGAAAACTTGTGTAGAGATGACACATAGAAATAATGTTTGATAGATGTTGCCTATGGGGTTCACTAGATTTTTTTGCAAATGGGAGCTATGTGGTACACTAATGGGGACTGATGTGGAAGTGATAGGAAGTAATCAAAATAACCTATGGTGAAGATACGTGGGAGAATATCGGGGGTTGATAGATGAGCAAGGAGAAAAATCCTTTGGAGAGTGATGAGCAAACACATGGAAAAGGCTGCAATGACAATCAAAAGGGAGCTAATGAATTTATTTGAATGCATGGGCTAGCACTTAGCCAAAAATCAAAACCTAAAGGGAGCATGGTGAATTTCATATTCATAGCTTATGGAAACTATCAGGGGTGTTTCACTCTAAGGAACATGGAACCCAAAATTTTCTCTAGTTTGCAGGGAAGAGTACCATCCATTGGCGATGGAATTAGAGCTTGGAAAGGGTTGCTTGCAAGGGAAACCAGTCATCCTTGGATGGTCTCACTATATTGAAAAAATTCTCCTATGCTCTACTCAAGTCGAGTGTTTCTTTATATGGTAGTGTCTCAGGTAAACTAGCCCCCACCTCGAAATGGAACAGTAGCTATGTAAGAGGATGCATAACACCCTTGATTTTTTTTGTAGTAGGAGGATGGTGGAAACTCTAGAAAGTGGTTGGGTTTTGTTCCTTCTCTTCAATTCTTTCTGCAATATGTTTGGCTATGGCGATTGACCCATCCTCAAAACATGGAGATGGTAAACCCATCTTGCTCAGTTGGGAGAAATTTTCTTGCATGTCACCCATTGTTTGGTTCAAAGTAGTTGTGGCCGCTTTAGTTTTCTGGAAGGCCAAGTGGCAATGGATGAACTTTTTTGTTGCCTGGGAAACAATATCCTGATCTTTGATCCTTGCCTTAGCCAAGTCTTTATCAAAGACTGAACATAGCTTGCTCAACAAACTCTTTGCTTCCGGAACCTTCTCTGAGATGAACCGTGGGAATTGCTCAATTGTTTTGTGAACCTCCTGCCTCATTTTTTTTCCTTTGAGATGAATAAGAACATCGACTGTAGTGTTAGGAAAAAGGTTTTAACCTTTTCCCAATAAGAAATATATAGTTATCGAGCTAATGGGATGAGGTCCGGCTACGCGAAGGAGGCTTGGAGAGAGCTCTTTAGAGAGGCGATCTTCACATCCTTTGAGTTAATAACCTATGTTAATTTTTCATTCCTCTTTTTTTCAAATACCATTTGCTCCCCAAAGCTACTTATCTCTTCATACCAGTTCTCCTTGGCTCAGGAGTGGTTTTCCAATTCAGTGTCAAGAGAGTACTTTATCTCTTGAAGTTTCTTTTCTAACTGGGCCTTTTGTCCCTCAATGTCCAAATGATTCTTTTCTAATTCTTTCTCATATAGAGCATGTTGAGTTGCTAACTCTTTATCCTTTTGTTGCAAATTTTTCTCCATTGAGGTCAATTGGCTCTAATATTTTTGGTTCCTTTCCCATAGCTCGTTGAGTAGTGTGGGGTCAACATATTGGGACTTATTGAGTTTCTCTTGGAGTTTTCTCTGCTCCAACTCTTCCACTCACACTTTCTCAGACAAGCGCGCAACTCTGCTTCTAGTGATTTCTCCTTTGTTTCTAGGAAACTAACCCTTTCCTTCACAAGCTTGATTTTTTCCTCCTTTTTCTTCAATTCACAACTAGACTTTGAAAATTTGTTCATCACCACCCATTGTGTTTCCTCCATGAGTTCTACCTTATCCTATGGTTGGGAAAATCCAAATCAAGCCCCATGGCATACATGTTGTAATCACCCAGTAACATCTCCCCTTGTGGTTTGACAACATTTGGGTACATGGTGGCGAAATTCAGTGTTTGTTGTGCTTTATTGTAAATTGTATAGACCTTGGACTCCACCTCCTTTTTATCATCCTTTTATTTTCGCTTTTGGATCCTGAGGGCTCACATTTACTTTACGGATTCTCTCTGGGATATGAATTTGGATGGCAACTGAACTAGCTCACTAGCAATACGTGTACCAAGAGGCAGGGAAAAAGGGAATACATGTGTAGAAGGCCCTATGTTTTCTTTGATGGGAGATTGACATTTTTCAAGGATAAAAAGGGAACTTACCATAGTTTAGTTTGTGAACTGATAGAAGGGCTCATCAATTATTTTGGTGATGGGGTCATCATAATCGAGTCTATTTGTTGGACATACTGGGTTGGACCTGAGGTAGTGTTGAGGGGCCATTTGACACACACAACATGCAGGTGGGATAAGTATCTCACCTCTCCTGAAAGAGGCAATCAGTGGTTAAACTGATCAGCTCCCAAGGTCCTTAGTGTTGGTTCACAACGATGTCTATTTCACAAAGTGGTCAATATGGCTGTAATGTTCAAGGGGCCTGCTGGTTTTCTGAACAGCATTAAACTCAAGCATCTATCTAAACTTACTCTAATTGGGGTTTTCAAAGAAACAGAAAAAGATAGGTCAGGGCTTTGAGACAGAAAGGAATGTTGATCCATTAATTAACTAGACTTGTTGTCGTTAAAGGAATCTTTAAACTATTGCTATGAAATGAAGTTAATTTGTAACATGTACACAATTGCATTCATTCACAGTATAAACTCAACAGATTGCCAAACACCATTTTTTTAAACAAAACAAAGATACACTTTTTCATTCCTTGAAAGTCTTCAAATCAAATAGTTAACAAGATGAATACCATTCTGGAAGAGAACTTGAAGAAGATTACAATCTGGCTGCTTCTACTGTCATGGGACAGATAAGCAACATTTACAAATCTGGCAAACTTCACCAGTGTATAGAAAATCTGATTTTCAGGTTCCTCCTATCTACACTCAGAAAAGCATAAAAGTGCATTCTACTGCTAAGAACTCCAACTCCTAATGTCTAACTTCTAACCTCTAAAATCTAACTTCTAAATTTTTCTAACTATCCTCTAACCTGGTCTAACCTGTCTAACCTTTCTAACCCCTACAAATGAGGCAAAATGCCCTTTTTATAGACGAACCAGGGTCAGCAATATAATTGACCAAAATTAGGGTTTCTGGAACAGACCAGTCACCAACAACTTTCACTGAGTCCAGATATGCATTCAATATTGGTACTATGTCCCTGTTGGCATGAGATCTTCCATAAGCATGCTCTTCTGTCAGCAAAATCTTCTTCTGTCTAAGATCCAAAGCTTCACCATGAATGTCAACCCACTTCGGCCGGTAGATGTCCCATCGGCAATCAAGAAGCATGGCCGATTCATGCCCGTAAAATTATTCCCATCGCCAAGATCTTTGGTTTCATTACTATCCTCAAACTACACCAGGGTCGGTTGAGTGTTGCAGAGACATCGCCCCCATGTCCACCAACCTCGACAGGTAAACGTCTCTTCTGCCATCAATGTTCGCATTCTGTTGCAGCGGATTAGGGTTCTGGTCAATGGAGTTTCTCATTTGGTGAGACATTCTTTGTTCGGCAAGACCCTTCACCGAGGTTATCGTTGCTTCATCGAGCTCATCAGCAATCGGTGTGACATCCTCAAGTCGGCCAGACCTCACAACGAGATCTCCATCATTTCTGTGAGCAAACACATTGGCATAAGGTTTGGCAAGACATACCTAATTCGGAGAGACATTTTGCCGAAGACAAGAAGTTGCATCGAAGTCACTAATCCCTCCAGAAAGAGAATCAGCCCCGGGGACATGTGTCCACACCCTGCAAAACCACGTGCCAAAAATAAGTCCACAAGATATAATAAAATAATATTTCAAACTTCCAGACTTAGCAAAAGTTTCATTCTGCCGGAGGCGGATCCGAGACAGAATTAGGAAGAGGTCAGCACACTCAAAACCGCGAGGCATGAACCAAGACGGGAAGTGGAACCAGAATAGGATATGAAACCAGAACTTGGGGTAAGTTCCAAACTCAAATCCAACTCCGATCCCGCCTCCGCCAGAGAAACAAAAGCAAAGGAAAAACACAACACGTGGAGCCGGAAGCAGAACCAAAACAAAACCAGAACCTCAAAAGAAGATTCCAAGTTTAGATCCAATCCGCGCTCTGCCTCTACCAGAGCAAAAAGACAAAGGGTCGAAAGAAGCAAGAAAAATTCTAAGGCACCAAAACAGAAAACCAAAGGGAAAGAAAACAAAATGGGGGGGACCCATTTTAAGCCAGTGAAAATGGGGATGGTTATGCAAGGCATAACAAATGGCGACTTGGCTGGAAAAATGGTTTAACCATTTTTAGGAGACTAAAGGATTCAGTCACCTAGAACTCTTGGTTTATGGACACCACAACCTAGATTGGATTAGTTTGAACAGTCAATGTAGAGCTAGAATCTCAAATGTAAATCCACATTGGCTACTTTTGAATCTATATGTGTGTGCTTGATTGTGCATCATCCTTTTACAAAGTTTTCTTCATCTTTCAGATGATTATGCTCAAGATTTGAACTACATGAGTTGACTCCCTTTTACTGTTGTGCAATGATATCCTGGGCATTGCTCCGCTGCCAATCAAGCGTCCATAGCTCTGACAGAGATACCTCTAGTTTTCTCACAACATTGCTCTACTGCCATCAGGTGTCCATAGCCCCGGTAGAGATACTGGAATCACCCATTCATATTGAGTTTATCTTTTCTTTTATAGTGCTCTTTTCTTTTCTCTCTTTCTTTTCATTTGAAAATTTTTTCATTCAATTCCTTCTCAATATGTTAGATGTTAAACATCTGTACTGGGTTGAAAACTACCATGGACCTCATAACAGTATCCAGGGAATCAAATTTTTCACTCAAATCTTGGGACACAATTACCCTAAGACAAATATACCCTTACAAGAGGAGATGGTTTATTGATTTTGTGACAGATTCAGCTGTAGTTGGTGCAGATTGTTTACTTTATACCTTGTTCTTGAAGACCTTTCACAACCTCTATTGAAATGGGCATAAAACTTAAGTTTAGGACAAAATCACCCAATCAAGAACCCTGAAAAATATTTAGACCAACTTCCTTCCTAGTAACCAAAGTATACTTCAGATAACAATGCCCCAACATCAACTGTATAAAATGGATGTCCCCAAAAGAAAGACAAAAGAGCAAAAACAAAAGAACACAAAAAAAAAACAAGCAGAGAGAACAACAAGACAAAGAAAAACAAGGAAAACAACAAACAAGCAGGCAACCAGCTATTTACATATATACAACCACGGGAAGCACCAAGCCCTTATGACCCAAAATAATGTTTGAGGAACTGCCCATTGACAGGCAATGGGACAAGTTCTCCTATCAAAGCACTTAGTCTAAAGGCATTCTCTCCTAGGATCTCAGCAATTTGGTATGGGCCCAACCAGAGCTTGTCAAACTTCTGGTGATCACCCTTCTTTTCATTAGCCTTGTCCCACAGCAAGACAAGGTCTGATATCCTAAAAGCTTTTATCTTAGCTCTTTTGTCAAACCAACGTTTGACAACAACCTGGTGTTTGAAGAACTGTTGCAGAGCAGCATCCCTCTGTTCTTCTAGTTTTAGCAAATTGGCTAGCCTTACCTCTATCCTATCATCATTGGAGTAAAATTCCTGCATGAACTTTAGGATAGGAATCTGTAGGTGGATGGGGAAGACAGGTTCCTGGCCATACACAAGCTTGAAGGGTGAAGTTTTGAGAGCAGATTTGATTCTAGTTCTGTCTGCCCATAAGGCAAATCTCAGCTGGGTATGCCAGTCTCTTGGGTTCTTTTCTAGCAACCTTTTGATTACCCCTAGGAGGTTCTTATTGGTCGATTCAGCTACTCCATTCCCCTGGGGATAGTAATTGGAAGAGTACTTTAACACAATCTTGTGTTCATAGGTCCATGCAATGAAATTAGCAGAAGAGAAAGCAGAACCATTATCACATACCAGCGCGAAGGGCACCCCAAACCTAGTTGTGATGTTCTCTATAAGGAATTTAATCACCACATCTATGGTGTTGTTCTTGCAAGCTATGGCCTCTATCCATCTTGTGTAGTAGTCTGTGGTAGTCAGAATGAACTTGTGCCCTATAGCAGAGTTTGGGTTAATCACCCCAATAAAATCAAGTGCCCATTGGGCAAAAGGTCTCACCTCATAGACGGGTTGCAATGGCATGGCTGAGTGGCGTTCTTTTGGTACAACAATCTGACACGTGTGGCATGTTATGACATGCTGGTGTGCATCTTTGAATACACATGGCCAGTAGTATCCAGCTCTGAGGATCTGGTGTGCTAATGAATCAGCTGAACCATGGCCCATGCCATGTTTTCCATGAAATTCTGCCATTGTTTGTTTTGCTTCTCGATGATCTAAGCATCTCAAATACACACCCTCGAAGTTCTTTCTGTATAACAGTCCCCATTTGATCATGTAATGAGAACATTTCATCCTTAGCGCTGTTCTCTGAGTTGCACTCATTCCTTCTGGGCAGCGATTGTTGAATAAGAAATAAATAAGATCAGTATACCAGGGATCATTGGAGAAGGTTTTTGTGATATAGTGCTAGCAAGTAATGTTTTTACTAGCATTCGCCATTGCTTTGGATAGACCTTGACCTCTAACCAACTTCATAGGATGGATCTCTAAATCAAATTCTTGAAGAATGGCCATCCACTTCCCTCTTCTTTCTCCTAATTCATTTTGCATAAGAAGGGACTTTATTGCAGCATCAGGAACCACATCAAAAATCTGACTTCTAAGGATGTAGTGTCTAAATTTTTTAATAGCTCTAACTAGTGCAAAGGCTTGTTTTTCAATAGGTGAATACCTGACCTCAGCATTCTTGAATGGGGAACTCATGAAAGCAATTGGTCTTTCATCTCCCTCTGCTTTTATTTGTGTTAAGATAGCAGCACATGAATGTTCAAAAGCAAAGGAGTAGATGTAGAATGGCTTTAGGTAATCCGGACTAATGAGTACTGGCGCCTCTGAGATTGATTGCTTAATCTGGGAGAAAGCAGCCTTTGCCTCATCACTCCACTCTATCTTTGCTTCCTTTTTCATCATTTCATTGAAAGGCTTGACAATCTCTGCAAAGCCAGTGATGAATTTTCTGACAAAGTTGATCTTTCCAAAGAAAGATCTCATCTCTTTCTTGCTGCCTGGCATGGTCAATTTCAGAATTGACTCAACTCATTCTGGATCAATGGATATTCCCCTTTTTGATATTATGTGTCCCAAAAGTTTCCCTTCGGAAACTCCAAACACACACTTTTTAGGGTTCAAGGAGACACCATATTGGATGCATCTTTCAAGGACCTTTTCCAAATCTGCAGCATGGTTAAGTCTGTCTTTTGAGAACACTGTCAAATCATCCATGTAGATGATGATGCACTTGCCAATCAGATCTTTAAATGCTACATCCATTGCTCTTTGAAATGTTGCCCCAGCATTTATCAATCTGAATGGCATTCTTTTATAAGCAAATTTCCCCCACTTTGTGGTGAAGGCCATCTTCATTCTGTCTTCATAGCTGACCAACACTTGGTTGTATCTAGAGTAGCCATCTAGGAATGACATCATTTGGGATCCACTAACCATTTGCAAGATCTCATCAAGAGAAGGGAGTGGATAATTATCCTTCTCTGAGGCTCTATTTAGATTTCTAAAGTCCACGCACAATCTGATTTCTCCATTTTTCTTCTGAATAAGGACCAAGTTGGCAACCCATGTTGAATGCCTCACAGGGAAAATTATTGCTGCTAACAGTAGCTTATGGACTTCCTTGAAAATGAGAGGTTCAATCAAGGCGTTAATAGGGCGTTGTTTCTGCCTAAATGGCTTTGCTTTAGGCTTTAAAGGGATAGTATGAGTTATCACAGATGTGTCAAATGTCTTCAAATCCTCGTATCCCCAAGCCAAAGCCACAATATCCTTCTTGAGGGTAAGCAATATATTGTCTTTGATTGCCTCAGGGCAAGCTTTCCTAATGTATATATTCCTTTCAGGGCCTGAATCAGCTAGGTTGACTACCTCATACTCACCTCCCTTGTCTTCAGTTGGCACCTTTTTCAAAGCTCTTGGATCTGCATCAAACATCCTTTCCAAGGCTACCATTCCCTTGGGGATGGTGTTACTTTTGAGATTAAGGATGTCATCTGTATCACTATCTTTGGGGTTCCAATCTCCCTGATCTCTATTAGATTCATCAATTATCTGGCCTTCAAAAGCATCTGAGCTTGTTAGAAAAGCAAGAATATGTCGATCATCATCAAAAACTTCAAAATGCCTGACATTATCAGGGATAGCTGGGGTGGATATCAGTTCCACTGAGAACTTCTTGAGCTTAGAATTTTGCATGGGCTCCAAGGTACTTGTAGCCACAGCCAATGAATCAGCAATGTTGTTCTCTTCTCTAGGGATTAGACTAATCCCAAAGGCATCAAAATCCTCAATCAGGTTGCATACCCGATTTCTCTAAGTGGCCAGTCTCTTGTTGTGACATGTGTATTGGCTATGTACTTGTTTGACAATTACTTGTAAATCCCCTCTGACCCTCAGGGCAGTGACTCTTTTTTGATGAGCAAACATCAGTCCTCTTGCCAATGCCTCATATTCAGCCACATTGTTGGTACATCCAAACTGCAACCTGTAAGAAGCAAAGAAACTTTTTCCTCTTGGATTGGTTAGCACAACTCCAGTGCCACAGCCTGTTTTGGACTTGGAACCATCAAAGGTGAGGGTCCACAACTGATTGCAAGCTGTGTCAGGAGGAATAATAGGTGGTGTCAATGAATCCTTGACATATGATGAAATACATGGCTCTTGGGAGCTCTTTGGGTAATCAATAGTGGCTTTGATCAGCCCTTTAGGTATTGGTAAACTTGAAGGTGTGGGGGCATCAGTCAAGACTTGGGATTGTTCATCATGGCCATGCTTATCCAATGCCAAGATTGTGATGGATTCAATCTGAGGGACAACTTCCTCTGAAAGGGGTTGTCTCTAGTTGAAATTGTTGCATTTCTGGCCTCAAATGGAAAGTGGCTAGTTATGGTCTCGGCGTGACTTGGAGTAGCCTTCCCAGTTGGGCATACATGATGCAAAACACTGATGCAGGGTGGACATGTCAGCTCTGAGTGGCTCTGGTAATGAACCCTACACCAGTTTGGAAGCAAAAGGCTTTGTAAATCAATGTCTTTTCCTAAGACAAGCTGATCTTGTTGTAATTTTCTGATTAGTGCCTACTGATTTATGCCAATCACTGAGTCTTGGGGTTCTTGTGTGGGCCAACTATCAGGATCTAAGACCGAAAGGGTTAGACATTCTTCTCTTTTGTAGACCCCAATCTTAGTCTCAAAGTAGGCCACCTCATTGGGGCAGTCATACTCCATTATGATGTGTTTAAGGCAGGGTGCACTTTCAATTCTGATCTAGTTAGGCATTCCTCTCCATGGTAACCACATATGTGAGAAGTCTAGGGAGAGATATCCCTCTAAACTCTTCATGAAGTCCCTGCTTAAAAGCATACCATAGGTCTCAGGAATGTCAGCTACCTGAATGTCTATGTTAGTCTGGACTCTAGGGTCTGATCCTACTTGTATGTGTATGTTCCTAAGTTCCCCAACTACATTTACCTCTGTCTTGTCCAGCTAGATAACTTTCTTGTTGGTTTGAATTGGATTCAACCCCAATTTTCTGCATATAGCAAATGGCATGACATTGCCAGAAGCTCCTGAATCTAATAAGCAATTATGTAGGTTCCTCCCACAAATCCTCAAGCTTATCAGAAATGGTGGGGTGCCTACTTTATTCTTGAACAAGGCTGCATTCATATCAGTGGTGGGGGCTGTCCTAGTTCTTCCTTTGGACCTATCATCCTCTTCCAAGGATTTTAGCACTATTTCTCGTTGAGAAGGACACCATTTCAGAATGTCAAAGTATGACAATGAGGCCTTCTATTTTTGCATTTCAGCAACAATGTCAAACTCTGTGTTGTGACTGTCATTATGCCTGAAAGCAGCAGATGGATTACCTTTACCAGAAAGATTAGGTGGACCCTTTGGTGGTGGAGGATTATTATTAGTGTTCTGATTTGGGGGCACCATGTGGTTAGGTGGTACTGATGTAGTGAATGGCCCCTTGTCTTAGTTTCTCAAGAAATGACCCCCTTTCATTTGAAAGGCCTGGGCATCATACACATCCTCTTCTGGTTCATTTTCATCTTGCATTGGGAATGAAGAGTCCCCTTCGAAGAGGTCAAAATCCATAGCCGTGTTTACTGGGTTGTCTCCCTTGTTTGGATTTCCTTGAAAGGTTTGGGCATCCTCTTGTGCCATTTTCACCACCTTCTCCACTTCTGGGAAATTCACCTCGAAGTGGGATGCAGTCTGATGTAGCCTGCACCAGTTGGTCATGCAGTTAAGGTCAGCTACAAGTGTAGTGTGAGGTCTGTCCTCATTAGGTTGATAGTTGTGGAGAACCCCACCATTGTTTGGACCGGTGTTCCACTACCTGTTATTGTTGGGCCTTTGATTATATCCCCTATTTTGGTTCTGATAACCTTGGTTGGGGAAATTTTGGCCTTGATAACCCCTCTGGTTGTGAGTGTTCTGATAACTTCCCTGATTGTTGTTATGATTGGTCTAGGATGGGTTCAATTTCAATTGGGCCATGTCATTTGTGACCTGAGATAAAGTTTTCTTCAATGTTTCTAGCTCATTTGTGAGCTGGGTTGTTTGCTCACTCTCAGCATTCTTAATGGCAGCTGACTGATCAGCAGGGTTTGGCATGCTAGTTTGGCCATATTTACCCTGTGGGTGTTGTGATGGATCAGGAATCCCACTTCCAAAGAATGGAACCGTGGGTCGAGTCTGCAACTCAGGCATGGGTCCATAGTGGGAAGGAGACATCCCTGGGATAGTGTTAAATAGGGGAGTGGGGATATGCATCTGATATCCCATAGAGGGAATACCCCCACCTAAGTTTCCTGGCTGAGAGCTGGTTTGTTGCTGCAGTTTAATAGCCAGGTGATAGACTTTGGAAAGGGAATCAATATCCCCTGGAAGATAGGTTCTTTGCAAAAATAGACCCAGCCATGGGTCAATGGCTCGAAAGTATGCCTGAATGGCACCATTCTCTGTGATCAAATAAGGGTCTTGCAGCCTCCTGTACATTCTTTGAAATCTAGTATTGAACAGGGGCAGTGGTTCATGTGGCTCCTTCCTGATAGTAGCAAACTATTGGAACAAGATAGCTGGGTCTACGTAGACTCTAAATTGGTTAATGAAAGCATTTTCTAAGTCATTCCAACTCATAATGGAACCTTGTGGTAAGTTCAAATACCAACTATAAGCCATATCCCCTAAAGAATAAGGGAATAACTTGCAAACCACGCCATGATGAGCTATTTGGGCTCTAGTGTAGGCATCTTTGAAGGCCTGTATGTGCTCTTCAGCACTCCTAGCTTCACCGTGAATGTATTTCAGACAGAATCTCTTAGGATTCTTTGGCATGTCATGAAAACCTCCGAGGATAACACCCAATGGAGAAGGGTTATTCTGAAAGAAAGCTATTGGTGGTGGTGGTTGAGCCAGTTGTTGGATGGGCTTAAATGGATTTGGTAAAGGATTCACTGGTACCAGCTGAGGTATGGGTGAAAAACCAGGTGGAGTGGATGGAGCGAACAAGGGTTTAAACCTGTGAGCTTTAGGTCTGTTTGGGGTCCTGAGCTTTAGCAATTGAGGCAAATTTTCAGTTGACCTGAGGATTCTTTGGGACTTTTTTGATGAAGAAGATCTGATATTCTCCAGTTTGCCTCTTCAGATTGCTTTCTCAGCTAATGAAGTTTGGTCTAACCTAGAGTTTAACTATTCAATTGTGGCCCTCCTTCTAGCGCCATCTCTTGTTGAGGAGCCATTTGACACACACAACATGTAGGTGGGATACAAGTATCTCACCTCTCCTGAAAGAGGCAATCGGTGGTTAAAATGAACAGCTCCCAAGGTCCTTAGTGTTGGTTCACAACGATGTCTGTTTCACAAAGTGGTCAATATGGCTGTAATGTTCAAGGGGCCTGCTGGTTTTCTGAACAACATTAAACTCAAGCGTCTATCTAAACTTACTCTAATTGGGGTTTTCAAAGAAACAGAAAAAGATAGGTCAGGGCTTTGAGACAGAAAGGAATGTTGATCCATTAATTAACTAGACTTGTTGTTGTTAAAGGAATCTTTAAACTATTGCTATGAAATGAAGTTAATTTGTAACATGTACACAATTGCATTCATTCACAGTATAAACTCAACAGATTGCCAAACACCTTTTTTTTTAAACAAAACAAAAGATACACTTTTTCATTCCTTGAAAGTCTTCAAATCAAATAGTTAACAAGATGAATACCATTCTGGAAGAGAACTTGAAGAAGATTACAATCTGGCTGTTTCTACTATCATGGGATAGATAAGAAACATTTACAAATCTGGCAAACTTCACTAGTGTACAAAAAATCTGATTTTCAGGTTCCTCCCATCTACACTCAAAAAAGCATAAAAGTGCATTCTACTGCTAAGAACTCCAACTCCTAATGTCTAACTTTTAACCTCTAAAATCTAACTTCTAAATTTTTCTAACCTTTCTCTAACCCCTACAAATGAGGCAAAATGCCATCTTTATAGACGAACCAAGGTTAGCAACACAGTCGACCAAAATTAGGGTTTCTGGAACAGACCAGTCACCAACAACTCTCACTAAGTCCAGATATGCATTCAATATTGGTACTATGTCCCTATCGGCGCGAGATCTTCCATAAGCATGGTCTTCTGTCAGCAAAGTCTTCTTTTGTACGAGATCTGAAGCTTCACCATGAATGTCGACCGACTTCGGCTGGTAGGTGTCCCATTGGCGATCAAGAAGCATGGACGATTCATGCCCATACAATTATTCCCATCGCCAAGATCCGTGGTTTCATTACTGTCCTCAAACTGCACCAGGGTCGGTTGAGTGTTGCAGAGACATCGCCCTCATGTCCACCAACCTCGATAGGTAAACGTCTCCTCTGCCATCAATGTTCACATTCTGTTGCAGCGGATTAGGGTTCTGGTCGATGGAGTTTCTCATTTGGCGAGACATTCTTTGTTCGGTGAGACCCTTCACTGAGGTTATAGTGGCTTCATCGAGCTCATCAGCAATCGGCGTGACATCCTCAAGTCGGCCATACCTCACAACGAGATCTCCATCATTTCTGCGGGCAAACACATTGGCATCAGGTTCGGCAAGACATACCTGAGTCAGAGAGACATTTCGCCGAAGACAAGAAGTTGCATCGAAGTCACTATTCCCTCCAGAAAAAGAATCAGCCTCGGGGACACGTGTCCACACCCTGCAAAACCACGACCCAAAAATAAGTCCACAAGATACAATAAAATAATATTTCAAACTTCCAGACTTAGCAAAATTTCATTCTGTCGGAGGTGGATCCGGGATAGAATCAGGAAGAGGTCAGCACGTTCAAAACCGCGGGGCAGGAACCAAGACGGGAAGTGGAACTGGAATAGGATATGAAATCGGAACTTGGGGTAAGTTCCAAACTCAAATCCGACTCCGACCCCGCCTCTGCCAGAGAAACAAAAGCAAAGGAAAAACACAATGCTTGGAGCCGGAAGCGGAACCAAAACAGAACCAGAACCTCAAAAGAAGATTCTAAGTTCAAATCCAGTCCGCACTCCGCCTCTGCCAAAGCAAAAAAGACAAAGGGCCGAAAGAAGCAAGAAAACTTCTAAGGCACCAAAACAAAAACCAAAGGGAAAGAAAACAAAAGGGGGGGGGACCCATTTTAAGCCAGTGAAAATGGGGGTGGTTATGCAAGGCATAATAGGTACTAGTAGGAAGGAGTGTATATTTCCATTTACAACATTTAGAACATTTGATAAAAATCTCTTTTTAGTTATACTTTGCTAGGTATCATACCCTCTTTTCAAGCTCTAATTTGAATTTACAAATAAAAAAAAATGATTTTCACTAAATTAAAAGTTTCTAAATTTTTTTGAACAATCCATTTGAAATTAAAATTAAATTTTTAATGTATTCCATCAAAATTCCTATCTCAAAGAATCAAGTTACCACATAGTTCAAAATTTCCCATGGATGTGTACCAAATAAATCAAAAAGCTAAAATTAAAAAAAAACTAAAATTTAAAAAGGAATCCCCTCATGCATTTCATATGGCACAATATGCCCAACCAAATGCACCCCAAATATAAAAACCCAGCTTCCCATATAGATAGTCCATATAACATATACACAAAACCATCACACAAAAACACATATGCATGCAATCAAATACAACATTTGCTAAGGCATAGAAAAATATAGTGCATCCACACCTGCAGGTCCCTTGAAAGCTCAACATCACGTATGGTTGCCAATATTGAAGTTAAGTACATATCTGCCCCAAGGGCAGTCTTTGGAAGAACAATATGCCGAAGCACTTTTCCTTGCAAAGCATTTGATAGTTCTCTTCTAATTTGTTCGGCTACCATCTGGGCTCTTCTTGGGTGCACCACTCATTTTGTGATTGTGTCTTTGGATTCTCCTAAATTTGGGTCCATGGGGATATATGTTAATTATAGATAAACTTAGAGAGTTTAATGCTATGTGGGCATTAGTTACAATCATGTGAAGAGAATGAGGATTGCAGGCAATGAAAATATTGATGCCTGATGAACCACCCAACCCGTTTTTGACAATGCTGAATATAATGGTATGAATCAATTATGTGGTGAAAAGAGTCTTGGGTTCGTCGTAGGCTTTTAAGATTAGTTAGTTGTTATCTAACGTACTGTCTATGCAATCAACAGGATGTACATGTTACTGTATTTATTAATTAATTGAAAATAAAAAGTGCGACTTGTTAACTATATAGACATTGCCGTCATCTAACACTCTCTATTACTATGTGAAGTATATCCATTCTATTGTTATAAATTTGATTTCAAAAAATTGATTAATTGATTGCATTTAGATTGTGAAAAAATGACTAATTGGATAAACTAAGTTTATCCACTCCTTTATTTTCTCATAAACTAGACAATTATATTAAGTTTACTATAGCCAAATGTAAATGTTAAAGTTCGCCCATATGTGATAGTAAGGGTAATTTGTGGTTATTTATACCAAGTTACGATGTATTGGTTGAAGTTTGAGATTTTTTTCTTCTAAGATTGATAAATGAGTATGATACTAAGTTTTTGATGCTAGTATTTGAATAGTTGAAGGAGTTTTAAAGTGTTAGCAGCCTAATTAATAATTAAGGAAAGAATTGGATCTTAGTGAACAAGTATATGATAACTTTCATCAATTTTCGTTATGAATTAAATATTATTTGCTAAAATAATATATTTTAAAAATATTTAAGAATTGATTTAATGGACTTTCATACTATTCTAGTTTTTATTTATGAAATTGATTCTTTGGATAAAAATCACAAATACATATTTCAATTAGCATTTCTAGGTCAAGAATCACAAATGACACCTCTTTTCAAATTAGATGAAATATGTAGATTCAAAACTACCTTGTCACAAAGGAAGCCTCTTCCCAAATAGATCAAATCTATAGATTCAAAAATTGTCTTAACTGTGATCATCTCAACCATTATTTTGATGGCAGGTTTAATTACAAGTGTATAGTGGACCCATGGAGTAGGTTAGTGTTACAATTTATTTATTATTTAAGTTTTATTTCCCCAAGACCTATAGTGTGGGATTTTTGATAAAATATTTAAGAGTCTATTGGAGACCTTGCCCATACTACTAAATAACATTATAAAATATGATGTCCAACCAACCTATGGAACACCAAGAGTCATGCAACTATAATTCAACTATACATGATGTTAGCATACCACATAAGAAATCAACCATGTGACGTCTCCACATAGATAAACACCATGTAGACTCTATCACTACGATACACTATGAACCAATAGTTACAACCTTAACATTTTTGATACACATGTATATTTTTGATAAAGCCATCACCACAAGCTCCTTGCTTGTGGTAGCTCACAACAACATAAAATTACTTCTCAGTTCTTTTGGAATCTTGTGCCATATTCTAGGACATTAACCCTCTTTCAAATTGCATCACATGAAATTTAGTTCTATTGAATGTGCTTTTGCATCACTGTTCATGCTTCCACTAAACACTATCTTCCATATGCGATTATGAGTTCTTCCTCCAAGCGATCATCCTCTTCCCATTTTTTTTTAATATTCATCTTTTATTATGGCATTCCTGAACATAATGACTCAATTTTTCTATTACATGCTGTGTTCTATTTTGATAAGAAGTTGTAATTTTTATAAGTACATTATTTAATGTGTGAAATATTAGGTATATCCTTCTTTACCCATTTTTATTATATTTTGGAGATGGTTTTGTTAGTATGTGTAGCTTGATCATGCTCCAGGTTAAGATTTCGGCCACTTTACTTGGCGTGGTCCCCCTCTCTCCCCCACCCCCAAAAAAAAAAAAATTAATGGGGGAGTTCGAGGGGGTGAAGTCCCTCCTATGGGGTCTGAGGGGACCACTCCCCTCAGTGGGGACCTAGGGACTGCTGGGGGTAACACCACCAAAGAAAAAATTAGGCATTTTTAATAAAAGAAATTTGTTGCTAATCTCCATTAAAAATTGGTTGAATTTAGTTTGTAAGTGCCTAAAACTATTAACAATTTCTTGTTGCAGGCATGTGAAGTTGAAGCGACTCACAATAAATAGGCCGCAGATTGTAAATTAAACTATTACGTGAAATTTGTAATTACACTTAGTAAACAACATATGAAAAGTGATTATAGATCGCATGGGTTGTGTTTGGAACACACAATAGTGCACAACTAGAGTATTGGATAGTGCACACAACATATTACTATAGGAATGAGATTTGTATTTCTTTGTTGAAAGTTTTAATAAAATTTGGACTATTTTTTGTGGACGTAGCCCAAAGGGTGAACCACGTAAAATTTTATCTTGTGCTTCTGTTAATTTCTTATCTATTCTATCATTTATTTATGTATTATAATTGTTTAAATTCATTTATTTTATTGCTCCAATCCTGCCTGAGATCCTCAACAAGTTTTGTGTAAATAGTTAGAATCTAATGTAAGAGAATAATTTATTTTTTAAATCATGATTTATAATTGTGGTCCTTTTTTCTTCCCAAGTGAATGTGATGGTGAAGTGTACTTAGCTTTGTGAAATATCATCTTATATTTTGTATTTTATTTTTCCTTACTTTGTTCTCGTAATATTTTTTATATAGATCATGTAAATATTTTTCATTATCATATGGAGGTTCCTTAGAAGTTGGAAGATAAGCATCTAAAGTGAAATGAATTAACTTCATAAGAGGTTGGCATGAATATCTTTTGATGGTTACCACTCTACCTTCATGCAAAAAAAATCATATCGATGAACATCATAAGGAATATATTACATATGGTCCACCCAAGGTAGATACCTAATAGCATGTTGAGCCTATTTGAATTAGGGATAACATACATCGTGAGATAGTTAATTCTTTAGGTCCAAATTTAAGAGGCAATGTGCGATATCCAAAAGTATGAATGAAGATTGAGTTAGACATTCGTAAAAAATATCATTGAATGAACAAATGAGGGTGGCTTCAAATCATTTTTTAAATTAAATAATATTATTAATTATTAGCACCAATAAGAATGTCCTCGTTGACTTTTTATACTGTCTTACCAACAACATATAGTGATTCATAGTGCTTATTTTATGGGACTTCCTCGTAAGAAAATATTGTTCTAAAGGAGTAACATATGAGGAAGAAGGTATGTCTTGAGAATGTATAGTTTCAACAAAAGCATCCATAGGTGATGTATCATTAGTATAATATAATATTCAAGTCTAAAATATCATATTGTGCAATAAAAAATTTGTATGTTTCTATATTATTAGCATGGCTAGGAGATGAATTTGTATAAATTTGTAACTTTTGTTGGGATCTAACCACATGGCTCCCATTATTATTAACACTTTCAATGTGAATCGTGTTGTTATCTATAATATATTTTATTTTTTCTTAAGTCCAATGCAAGATTTAGTTTGGTCTCCCTTGAATCTATGATAGTGAAAAAATTCTTGGTCATTGTAATTCCTTGGAGAAACTTAACAAGATCCAATGGATGAATGGGAGGAAAAGTAATAAAATTTGAGATCAATAATTTTGAAGCACATCATCTAATGATTATTGAAAATTAGTAAACTTTTGAGGAGAAACTTGTTTAGAATTTTGACATTGTAAGCGTTTTCCACTTGATACACATTCTCTTTTATTTCCCTAGTCTCATTACCCTTTGAAATATTCTTATAATTTTAAAACTTGGAAGGGTACTTAGAGGATTGAGATGATGATGATGAACCATACTTTAGCATACTAGAGTTGAGTAATTTGATTTCAATATTTTTTACATGTGTGTAAATGTGTCTAAAATATGGAAGAGTAATCAAGTGTACATTGTTCTTAATAGTTGGAAGAATCCCTTCAAGAAACATGATTTGAAGTTCATTGCTATCAAATTAGTTCTTTAGATTTCCACATAAAATTTAGAAGAAAATAATATAATTAATGCTTGGGGCATTGCTTCAATGGATGTATTTAATTAAGTCTTTTAATTTCAAACACATGTTGATCTGGAAATGTTGCAGGAAGGTAGTGGTTGTTTCATCAAAAGAATGAATAGAACCTAGAGCTAGAGAATGAAACCATTGGATAACACAATCCTTTAGGTTTCATGGAAAAAACTAAGAAAAATATTTATCTTTTGTAAGAAAAATCTAAATATGAAATAAGTCATTCTTTTTATTATACTTGAAGGTAAGTGCAATATCATTTTGGGCCAAACAATACCGCTAAGTGGCAAAAAAATGCTAAAAATAGACTTAAGTAATTGCATGTAAAAAATTGAATGTTATGTACAAAATTTGAAAATAAGGTGATAATATTTAAGCTGTAGGAAATTGAATATAGTTTTAAAGCTTAGTTACTTTCTTTTTTGAAAATTTCAAAATTATTCTAATGAAAATTAGACATTTCAATGAGGCACTACCAAACTTTAATAAATAAATAAATGTGCGATTCTAGGAAACCTAAGTATGAGAAAAAAAAATCTTTTTAATCTTTGAATTTAAGTTGAGAACATATAAGTGGATGTGACGTGCATTTTTTGTTATTTTTTTAATAATAAATAATCGTGTATAAATTTTTTGTTGTGACATTTTAAAAATATAAAAAAATAATATTTTGGCCAACCTAACTTGGTTAAAAAAACCCAATAAAGCCTAGAATGTCACACATATTTTGGATATAGAAAAAGGATAAATATTTTGAAAGTTAATGATTTTTTTCATTATATAATCTCTTAGGAAATTAGATGTAGTCTATACATATAAAATTAATAATAATTATCTATTAAAAATACAATTAAGCACATATTATATTTTTAGAATCTTGATAGTTTCCTCCACAAACCCTTTTCATTGTTTTATTTATTTAGTTACAAAAAGTCTATCAAATTTATGGATGAAGTCATGGAAATGTTAGGATAACACTAAACATGTGGCTTACAAGTTTCTTTGGTAAGTTTTAAGATTCTTAATTGGTTAAATCTAAGAAAATTCAACGATTTTTTTAGGGAATCCTTATTTTAGCTAGAAATATTAATATGTTTCCATCCAAATTCAAATATAAGTCTATATGTTAGCACTTTTTCATCCAACAAGTTATTTTTACCTTTGTCATTCTTTGACCATCATGATCTCACACTCACCCTTGACTCAAAACTAAGCATGATAAATCTATAAGCCAACATGTATGTAACAACCTCATAAGAAAGTGGTGTATGATGTGGAGGGGTGTATGTAGCATAACATTCTTAATATGATCATTTTATTTTTTCTAAAGATTGGCTACATATTGTAATAATATATATAGGGTGAAAGTGGAGAAAAATGTGTTGTGAAGGATGGTTGATGTGCAATAAAAGAGATGAACAAGGGTGTGTGGTAAGAGGTGATGACATAGCCGTGGAGGGATAAATCACATTATATGATGGGTTAGTTGTGAGATGGAAGGTAAGAATAATATGAGACATTAGGTTGAAAGGAAGGATTCTATGAGACACATGAGTGGAATGAAAGGAAATTTATAGCTATTTAAACTATTTCCACATAACCTCATGAAAGAAAAATATGTAAACACATTCATAATCCATAATACAAAAGAATAGACAAACATACTATTCAGACGACACAAGATGCACCTTGGAAAAATCCTCATGAGGGAAAAACCTTGCCACCAAAAGACTCACACACTCAATGCATTATCTCATGAACATTTATATTATAATACACTTGTAAAGTCTCAATGAATACTTCTGAAACATCAAGATCCCTACTTGCACTCCATGTGAACAAGAAAATAATTAGAATCATGTAACTATACATACCAATCCATGCTTCCTCTCCTCACATATATAACTTACAATAGATGCTCAATCAACCTTAATCAACAATCCAAAGGCTATAATAGCTAACTATCGAACCTTAATAACTAATCATGTGGTTGATTTTATAAAAATAATCTTACATGAAACTGCTAAATTATATTGCATAAACCATGTGTCTAATACTACATGAGCTTATAAAACCATGTCCCCATCGTTTACTTTTTGGTATGGATTTTTCTCAATGTGCAACTCACATTAAATATTTATATCAATGTTACATACAATGGATAAATTAGACCCAATAATGTCTAACCCATGTGATGCATGTATCCCTAGATTCCCTAGGTACAGTGCCATAAATAATATTAATTTTACATTTTTAACATTATGTAAGGTGAACAACACACCTTTTCTTGACATATGACATTAGTAATTATGTGGGTAGAAGAATGATATGGTGGCATGATAAGGGGGGTATATATAGCCAAGAAGACAACCATAACTACGAGCAACAAAGTTAATGGGAATGGTGGTGGAAGGTATGATCATGTAATTAAGGATGGTAGAGTTGGGAGTGATTCTAGGAATGACAATGGGAGTAGCTTTGTAAGTGGTAGTAGTGGTATGAAGAGGCTCTAAGGAAGAGGAATGATTGGAGGATACACCATTAGTGTTGGTGTGAATAATGTGTTTTATCTAACTAGTTCACCTAGTAGGTCCTATTCACATGTTAAGTTTACTTAGGTCCAAGGAATATTTCTAGAAGTCTAGTTGTCATGATGATATCTTATCAAGTATCTTATCTCATTTACTTCTTGTGTCCTAGGTCATTTAATATTTTTTTATGTTAGTTGTCTCATGTTATAAGATTAAGACACTTGTCATGGTCTTGTCTAATCCTATCTCCCAACTTGCGTATATAAGCAAGGATTATCTTGTATTATAAACATCTTGTATCATATTGTATTTTTGTTTGGTGGAATAACATCTTTTGTTGTTTCTTCTCTCTTATATGTGTGGAGGTTATTTAGTGTTGTAGTTGAAGATCTTGGTTACTCACTTCAACATGGTATATAAGAGCTTTGAATTTGACAAGCCCCTTCATTTTTTTTAGAGAGTTTATGCCATTAAGTTTCCTATTGTAATTTGAGTTTATTGTAAGATTTGTAAATTTTCATATGATCTTCTCTTATGTTTCAATATGATTTGGACAATTAGAAAAGATTTGCAAAGATCTATTGATCCTATATTGCATATATTTTTGGTTAGATCTAGTGATTAAAACTCTTTTGTCTATTGGGGTAGTATTTTTTGTTGTCCCATTGTGTCCAGGAGGTTCGAGAAAGTCAGATTTGGATTTTGTTTCACTCAATTCGGCCACCATTTGACACAGGAGCAAACACGGGTTTGAAGCTCAAATCTGGTGAACAAAATTTTGTTGGAGCATTTTTTTTCCCAAACAAACTTTTCCATTCTTGAAGCTAATTAGATGAATTTTGATATAAAATTCATCCATATTGGTGTCAGGATCTTTCAAGGAATTTTTTTTGCAAGAGTCGTACGATAATTTATATATATATATATATAAACAAATCTTAAATTTTCCTTGAAAGAACTAAGGACAATTGAGCTCCTCACTCCACACAACTATCATACATGGAATTTAAAAATGACCCAACCACTATTTGATATAAAGGTATATAGAAAATATTAGATGTACAAAAAACTAATTCACTAGGGAATTTGAAAATTTTACTCATAGAAATAAGTTAGATGAATCCAAGGGGCTCATAGGTTACATGTAGATAATTTTTCCTTTCGTATTGCAGAGTGTAAAACACCTAAATAATTGTATGAAAAGCTTGAGGAATTGTATGGTAAAGTCAATCAATTTCAAATATTGCAACTAGAGGCATACTATAGTCACTCTCTCTAGATGCTTTTCCTACTATTCAAGACTTCCTTGCATAGTTCAATATGATTTTGTCAAAATTGAAAGCCTGTGGACATGATAAATATGATGATGAATGCATATTCTTCTACTTTCTATTCTACTATGGATTCCATGGAGAAATATCATAAGATGCCTACTTTTAAGTTGTTTTATGAGCATCTTAGTAGGGAGCAGGCCAAGTTAATTCAGATGGATGCACTTCTAGTTCTAAGAGCCAAGATTTAATGGCTCAATCTTCTAAGGCTAGAGGAAAGAATAAGAATAAGTCTAAGAAAAAATATCCTTCTAGTAGTGAGTCTCCCTCCAAACTGAAGCAAAAGAATACTTCGAAGTCCACTTCACCTCCTACTTCTTCTAACTCTAGAGACTCTTCCTCCAATTCTAAGAAAAAGAAAGGAGATCCTTGTCTTTTGGAAAATCTTGGCTTGATGAGTCTCATTGTTTCAAGAGACTAGAGGCCTTGGAGGAAGCTATGAGGAGACAACATTTTAGCTCCTAAGTCTTCTTACATGGGAAAAAAATAAGCTCTTTCTACACATGCCTTACATTCATCTATGTGTAAAAGTACAAAGTTGTGTCACACTTTCAGGACCACCTTATCAACACAAGTGAATTTAAGTATTTCTAACTAAAAATAAATTTTTGTCAAATATATGATCTAGTAAGATTTATTCTAGCTAAGTTAGATATTTGCACAACTTTTCTAACTAAAATTGTTGTCTAAATGCACATATAACACCACTTTGAGGCTTATTTACCAAAAACATAAATTATCTAAATTTTTTGATGTTTCAACAACTCCTACTCATGCAAATAACATTTAAAAAAAATAAGAATACCCTTTTGTAGATCCATAAGTGTAGTTTTCATAAATATATATTTTAATAGTTTAATTATTATTTGTATTTTATATTGTATTTTTATTAAAAGTAAGTTATCAACACAAAAATATTAGGTTGATTACCATGTCAAGAAAATACTAAAATTTATTAATTTTTGTTTTTTAAATATGATGCACTAGATAAAAGAATCTATATCAAGATGGTATAATTTTTTTCTATTTTAGATAAATAGTTAATATGAAAGTTGACGTCAAATGGAATTAGCTATGTTTTAATTCACACACATTTTTATATTTATTTAAAATAATATTTAACAAAATCGAAAAAAATATATCCATGCACTAAAGTTTCAAGTTATAAATACACACAAAAAATTTGAAGGAAAAAAAAAATTACTATATAAAGTTTGACGTCTCATGTAAGTTCATTTTTCAGGATTTAATCAACAACTAAATTATAGTGTCAATTTATAAAAAACTATATTCAATTTTTTTTAATTTTTCCAAAAATATACAAACATAAAATATACTAAAAAATACACATTTTATTAGTTTACATCATTTCAAAATTCAAATGTTCATATATGTATTTTTTTAATGATTCAATTTTAAAAGTTGTATCAATGTTGGCTATTTCCTTTATAAAAGTGTGACTCAACTTTGTACTTTTACCCCTATAGATAGTTGGATTCTTAATTCAGGTGCTTCACATCACATGACCAGTTCACATAATCTCTTTGATTTCATTGATCATATTCATATTTCTCATATTACAGTTGGGAACTCTTCAAAGATTCCAATTTTGATGTATAGGTTTTGTTTAGATGCTAGATGGTTTCATTGAGGATGTTCTTCTTGTTCCCGATATTTTAATGAATCTAATCTCCATATATCATATTTGTGATTTTGGGGATGGAAAGACCATTGAGGTTACTCCACATAATGTGACTATTCATCAGTTACAAGATGCTGAGAGGGTTGTTGCTACATGGACAGTAGATCATGAGGACCATTTGTACTGGTTTGATAGATTTGAGTCTTCATCAGGTTCATTTTTTATTGCTCATAAAAATTTAGTGAGAAAAATTTTCCATGAAAGGTTTGGGAATTCAAACTAAAAATATCTTTAATAAATGCACACACATAACTTGGTGGTTGGTCTTTCAAAGATTTATTGCACAAAGGGTGTTTGTTGAGGTTGTGTTCTCGAAAAGCATCATCAAGAGTCCTTTACTAAGGGTCATTTTGCACAACTACCACACCCATAGATTTGGTTCATAGTGATCTCATGTCATTCCCCACTCTTTCTTTTTCAAGGCTAAGTATCTACTTACTTTTATCGATGAATTTTCACAATGCATGTATGGGTATACTTTTTGACGTACAAGAGTGAGGTTCTCAATACTTTTAGGACCTTCAAAGAATTTGTGGAGAAGCAGTTAGGTCTTTCTCTTTGAAAGATACACATAGATAATGGGGAGAAGTATGTCAATCAAGTATTTTAGGATCTTTGTAGTGAGCATGGTATTCTTCATTAGCACATTATTCCTCACACTCCTCAACAAAATGGTGTGGCTAAGTGGACGAACATGACTTTATGAGAGATGGCCAATTGTATGAGTTTGTCTAGGTCCATGGTTCCAACATTTTGGGAAGAAGCTGTCAATTATGCCAACTATATTTAGAATAATATGCCTCACAAGGAAGTGTGGAATATGACTCCTAAGGAGGATTAGTCCCATGTCAAGCCTAATGTATCCTTCTGTCGAGTATTTTTTAGTGAGGCTTGGGCATTTAAGGATGGTCAACATAAAGTAATAGAGAAGAAGAGTCAGTGATTCATTTTTGTTGGCTATTGTGAGGATGTGAAAACTTAAAAATTATTTGATCTTGACACATGAGAGGTTCACTATCATTGTGATGTTCAATTTGGAGAGTCCACAAATATGGATACTCCATCAACTGCTTCTTCATCATTACCTACTCAATATTCTTCATTTGAGGATGTTTTAGTTCTTGAGAAAGATTTTATTAATGGTTTTGATCCATCACCTCTAGATCTACCAACTAGGCTATGATGTGTTCATAGTACTCTTGAGGAGGTTGGTCCTCTTGTTTGTGATCCCATAAATACTTTTTGCACTCATTCCCATAATTTAGGTATTAGTCTTTTGAGTCAATTTTCATTTTTTCTATTCCTCAAAAGTTTTCAGATGCTTTAGGTATTCCTGAATAGGGGAGTATTATGGTTGAGGATAATTCCTCTTTAATGAGGAATCATACTTGGGAGCTTGTACTTCTTCCGAAAGGAAGAAAGTTGTTTTGATGCAAGTTGGTGTACCATACCAAATATGCAATAGATGGTTCTATTGATAAGTACAAGGTTCGTCTTGTCGCAAAGGGATTTTCATAGGTTGAGGGAATTGACTATTTTAAGACCTTTGTTTCTATTGCCAAGATGGATCCCATTCATCTTGTACTTGCATTAGCTTCCTCTCAGGGATGATCAATGTATCAAATGGATGTGAAGAGTGCTTTCTTGCATGGGGATCTTCATGAGGAGATCTACATGGAGCAACCGCCTAGTTTTGTGCAAGATTCTTCCCTTATTTATAGAATTTATCATTAAGTATATGGTCTCAATTAGACCTCCCTTGGCTCAAGGTATGAGAAGATGGATATTTTTTTGCTTTCTTCTGAGTACACACATTATCATTATGATCCTATAGTTTATACTAAGAGGAATGAGGAGGATCTTTTGATTCTTGTGCTTTGTGTGGATCATTTGATTCTCATAGGGAGTTCCACTTCTATGATCCTGAGTAGCCAATGAGAATTTATGGAGTGTTTGATATGACTAAATTTGGCCTTTTGCATTACTTCCTTGGCATTTAGGTCCATTAGTCTTCTGAGGGGATTTTTATTTTCCAATAGAAGTATGATCTAGATTTTCTTTAGAGATTTGGTGTGTATAATTACTAGCCTGCACCCACACTTTTTCAGTAAGCTATTGTATTGTCTACCAAATGCACTACTCCACCAATTGATCCTACCTTGTATAGATAGTTGGTTGGTAGTATTTTGTACTTGACACAAATTCATCCTGATATTTCCTTTATAGTTGGAATTATCTCCCATTTCTCTCAAGAGCCTCAAGAGAGTAATTGAAAGAAAACCAAATGTATCTTGAGGTACATCTAGGGCACTTCACATTTTGGCATTCATTACACATCTAAAGCTTCTCAAATTATGGGCTTCATTGATTCCAATTTAAGGTGGGTGATGTTAATGATCAAAAGTCTACTTGTAGCTTTATATTTTTCCTTGGTTTTGATCCAATTGCATGGTCATGTAAGAGGCAAATAAATATTTCCTTATCATTGATAGAGGTTGAGTATTGAGGTGTAGTATTGGCTAGTTAGGAGAGTCTTTGACTTTATTAGTTGATGACTGAGTTTGGATTTCCTTTTGATCATCCCACTAGAATCTTCAATGTGAAAATAATAGTGCAATTCATATCTCGAGCAACCAAATGGAGTATCAACATACTAAGCATATTGAGATCCATATGCACTTGATTAGACAACTCATCTACGATGGTGTTCTCAGCTTGGAGTACTTTCTTATGGAGCAGTAGGTTGTAGACATCTTCACTAAACCTTTTTTATCACCTCATTACCTTCGGTTATGATCAATTCTTGGGGCATGAAGGAAGTTGTCCTTGGGGGATCTTATTGAGTCCTTGCATTTTTCTCTCTTTTGGAGAGGATTTTTCTCCCACAGGGTTTTTCTCCTTTTCTTTATTTGTGAGAGATTATATTGTACATGGGTACCTCATCAGGCCTTGTTTCTAGGATCCATCTTTTCCATCTTTGCATTAAATTGTTCCTCCCTAAGTTGCACTTAAGGGGGAGTGTTGGTGTGAATAAGTTGTTTTACTTAACTAGTTCACCCAGTAGGTCCTATTCACATGTCAAGTTTACTTAGGTCATATGAATCTTTCTAGAAGTCTTAATTGACATGATGAGATCTTATCTTATCTTATTTCATTTAATTTTTGTGTCCTAGTTCATTTAATATTTTTTTTATGTTAGTTGTCCCATGCTATAGGATTAAGACACTAGTCACGATCTTGTCTAATCCTATATCTTACCTCAACATACTTAAATATAAGCAAGGATTTTCTTACATTGTATATGTAATCAAGGGAAAATTAGATTGTTAGTTTGTTAGATAATAACACCAAAAATCTAATGAAATAACGAAGCACAAAAGAAATAAAATGAAAATAAAAGGAACAATGTTACCAGAAATATTCATCTTCCATGGTTGACCTTCGTTACACCTTCTAGTTTGCAGCAAATCGATGAGGCCCTCAGATTTCAAATGAGCAACCTATGATAATGTCCAAGTCCTATGCAAATGTTGAAGGATTTGATAAATGTCTATGTCTATGACAATATGATAAATGAAAATAATGACTACCAATGCTAAAATGACTATAATGCCTAAATTCGAAAATGAAGTTGTCGGATCCCAAAATTATGAGCAAAATTGTCTTTTATAGAAAACACAATTTTGAGTGGACGGATGAGATCAAATTCTAAGAAAGACCTAAAATGAGAGGTCCAGATTAAGTCTGAGAATCCCTAATTAGGGTTAGGGAAAAATCCTTAATCGGACAGTCAAGAAAATGTCTCAGATAATCTGATCGACGGTGGAGAATAAATGAGAGAAATTAAATAGAAAATAAAGATTTTTGAAAATCAAGAAGATAAAGATTGCCTGATTTGTGAGATTCAAAAAATCAAGAAGATAAGATTTGGAATGAAGACAGATTTGGAAAAATCAAGAATCTGCCCGATTACTTGATTTTTGGAAGATTAGTTACCAACTTGAATTAAATTAATTCAAATTATGGATTTTATGAGACAATAAATAATCTTTTTCAGATTATTTACCAAAATGGACTGACAGTTAAGATTGTGATGACATTTTAAATAATTTCATTTATTTGAAATGAGAGCAATATTAATTTGGCAATTAAATAATTAAATTTAATTATTTAATTTAGCAGATAAGATTAATTAATTAAATTAATTAATCAATTTATTTAATTAAGACAGTTAGTGACATATTAAGTAAATAAATAAAATTTATTTATTTAATAATCAGGTAGAAATATATGACAAAGGGGAATTAAATAAATTAAGAAATTTATTTAATTAAGGGAAGACTTAGCTAATTAATGACGATTTAATAAATAAATAGAATTTATTTATTTAATAATCATGAAGAATACAAAGACATGAATTAATTAAACAATTATGAATTATTTAATCAATAGTTGAATGTGGACCAAGGACATAATTAAATGTCATAATTATGCTAGGATGAAAGTGGTAAAAATGAAGCTTGCAGGCCTAGGTCATTTTTAGGTGTCTACATTTTGCCCTTCTTTGTCATAATGTAGCATGTCACATTGTGATAAAGAAAACAAGTCGAAAGTATGCCCCAGTGCCAAATAAGATGAGGAATAATGACGAGGAGGGTTGCGGTATGCCCCCTCGAGAGGATAGACGGGTTCCAAGAGCATGGGTGTGCTCTCGAAATTGATGAGAAGACTTAGAATATGAAGAGACAAAGAAATGTTAGTGCAAAAGATATAGATGATGATATGTATGCAATGCCTATATGAGACCGGCAAGAGAAGATGACAAAACAAAGGGAGATGCATGTTAGTTCCTAGACCAAATCCTTCAAAACATTGCCATAGGACTTTAATATTTATTGCTCTTAATCATCATTGGGCAGTAAAAATGACACAAATGGACAACAAACACCATGATATGACGTAGACCAAGGTGTGCAAGGTCATCCACTTAAAAAACAGACAGTCACATACAAGGAATGTCCTAACTCATACTAAGGGTGAAGTTGCCCCAGTCTTTTTGTCAAGACAATCCACAGACAACAGTCAAAGAAAATAAAATAGGTCAGGAGACATCATTGCACCTCTAAATCCTTCATGGGACATCCTCGAGGTAGCTAGTAACATGACCAAAAAGACAAGACAGTAAAAATATAAGACAAAATAGCCAAGATAGTCAAAAGATAAGCCATGATAGACTAGAAAAATTAACAACCATTTTATTTTGTTTGCCAATGTTCGTTTGCCAAAGATTGAATTCTTGCCAGTTTGACAGTTTTGATAGTTTAAGAGTTTTGCCAATTTGACGATGTTGACAGTTTGACGGAGCCTATTGTCAGGAAGGACACATCCTGAAAAGGAAAAGGACATTTTGAGAAGGTCTAACTCCAAGAAGGACACATCTTGAAGAGGACTAAAGAGTGACGAGACTGACGTTGTTTTGACTAATATGTTTTGGCAAGTTGACTGATGTTGACCGTATGATTGATTGGACTGTGTTGTCTAATGTTGACCAATTTTGACATTGACGTTTCAAATGACTGTCTTGTGTCCGAGTTTGACTATGTAGATAACTTATTTGACTGATGTGACGATTGTGACAAATGCCATGATTTTATTTGGACCAACCTAAAAGGACTGATCTAATGTCTCGGGGACTCATCGACTGATGGCCTTGCCTACATAGCAAATGCGCAGAGACAACGTAGTTCAGACAAATGACAAAGATTGACTGACATGACTGACTTTGACTCCATTTTTAGGATTTTGACATTGATTTGGATGTTTTTGTGTTTTTCTTCAGGATGTTTTATGATTTTTTTTTTGGTCTTTTTTTTAGGACATTTTATGATGTTTTTGGTCTTTCTTCAGGATATTTTATGATTTTTTTGTTCTTTCTTTAGGACATTTTATGATGTTTTTTTTTTTTTGATGTTTTTGTCTTTTTTTTTCATTTTATGATTTTATTTTTTTTGGATTTTGATGTTTAAGAGGATCGTGACAAATGCATATGACTGATGCCTACACATGAGAATCCAAGGACAAACATGATTGTGCCCCTAGTCAAGCTAAATACCAATTGACAAGTGATGACAACATTGTTTGACGTGGGAAGGACGCATCCCGAAACAACGCGAGGACGATGACGACAATGTGACAAAAGTATGGAGGTCTACAGCTGGGCCAGGAACGCAGTCAAGTAAAATTTGGATAATATGCTTGTATGGATTAGACTCGTTGCATTTGGAATGACTTGGTTAGGACTAGATGGGATGATGATTATCCTTAGACCGTTTGACAAGGGAAAGCCAAGATAGGTGACAGGCATGAAAGGATAGGGGGTGGCCTTGGTAAAAGATGAGAGACATGAGACTAATGGAATTGTCATATGATTTTCAAGGACTATGTCGTATAAGGACAATAAGACTATGACAGTTAATGACCTGATGTTTCATGAATCGTGTATGACCGAAGGATAGACATGTCAAGAGTTTTCCTAAAGCATGATTTATGTGTGTCAGTTTTATGTCAAGACCGAGGTAAGTGGGAATGATATGGATTAAATGGTCAGATGCCAATGCCAAGAGGAAGGCCTAGGAGATGAGACAACTTGCCCCCAAGTGTAAGAGTCCACATAGATGATTTATTTTGCACATGATGTCTGTTTGCCAGGTTTTCATAGGATGAAATTTTTCTCTTTACTATTTTCTTGATTTTTTGATTTTTTTTGGTATCACCAAGATGCCTGTTTGCCAGGTTTTTATCAGGGTGACGATTTTTTAATTTTTTTTTGTATTTATGATTTTGTGGATAGCCTGGATGCTTTAGATAACCACTAACTGTTTTGAATCCACTGATGGTGTCGATGTAGAGACTGGTGCCATGATATGCCAATAATGACCTTGCTGAAGGAGTTGTCTTGTCAAGATCGTAGCACTTGTATACAACTGATCGATATCATTGTGATCCTTTCTGATACTAGAGTTGGCCTTATCAAAATACGCACATCACAATAGAGTGCCATGAGAGTCCTTGTGGTAAAGAGTTGCTGCCATGATGTGATGGATTTGTGACGTGGGATTTTTGGACTTTAGACGAGATGTAGGATTATGACGAATGATGGTAGACGTGGAAAGATTGTTTGGACGTTTGGATGAATGACTTTTTATTTTCCAAACTTGGGATGGTGGATGACAGATTTTGGAGGGATGGTGTTTGAAACCAACACTTTTATATGTCTTGATTGATGACCATTTTGGAGGAGGTGGACATGTGTTATATGTGGGAGTCCTCTTGTCTTGTGGCTCCACATTGTGATTGACTTTTGTATTTGACTTGGTGTCTTTGTTTGATCCATCTTTCTTTGGGATCCATTTTAATTTCATTTGTCCACTTTTCCTTTTGTTTGATTCAATGGCCTTTGAAATTTGATTTTGATCTTTTGATTTGTAAGACTTTTGTTTTTGTTGGTCCCAAAGGGGAGGTTGATTCATGATAGAATGATGGTTTATGGTGTGGGTGGACGGGGTGTTGGCAACAATCTTATGACAAGGATTTCTCATGGATTCCATTTTGACGTTTGTATTTGACAAAGTTGCCCCCAGTATCGAGGAGGTACCACTGACATCGTTTGATTTGCTGTTTGAGGAATAACCAAGACCTTGATGTCTGTAATTTTCCTGAAGTTGTATTGGTTCTAGAATTCCTTGATCGTGTATACCTAGTCCTTTGCCTTGATATTGCATGCTTTGAAAGATCCTGTTTGCGATGGGGTATTTATTGTTTTGAAAGCAAGATGCTAACCCATCATGATGTCTATGGAAACTATCACTTGTAATATTTTCATCTGCAAGAAAGCCTGCTCTGACAAAAATAGATGACCCTAGTTGATAAAGTGTCTTAACTTCATTATCATGCTGGACATATTTCTGACTGATATCTTTGGTCTGATCTTGTGACATGTCAGGTTCAAATAATTCTGTTGGTGCTTCCAAGGCAATGTCGAAGCCATCCTTATTTTTAGTGTCATAGAGCCCAATGATTTCAGCTATAACTTGATCATATGCAAGCATGTCCTTAGTGGAAGATTCTTATTCTGGAGGAATATCGTCTATGTGTCCCATGAAGGCAAGTGTCTCATCTTGGATAGTGTCGATAATCAAGGCTTGTATAGGGTCGGCAAGTGTTTGATCATGAATGGCATAAAGGTTAAGGAGTGGATCATTTTGGACTTCTTGTTCAATGGTAGGGTCTTGGTTGAAGATGGTGTTGTCATGGATTTGGAATTCTTGGTCAATGATGGGGTCTTGGTCAAAGATGGGGTTGTCATGGATGATATAGTCAGAAATAGAGCCGTTGTCAAGGAGAGGTGTGTTCTGGATGTCATGATTGTCTTGAAGGACTTCATGGATGGACTGAAAGATAGGGTCATTGGATGAACTACCTTGTTCTTGACATGAGGGTGACATTATAAGGTCATGCTTTGGGCTTTCATTTTGGCATGTATCCTCAAGTTTAGACAATGGGATTTGACTTTGAGCAATGACAAAATTTTCATGACTAGATGTGGCTTGTGAGGGGATGACTTGAAAATGATTAATGGATGAAGGACTAGGATAGGACATGGAGACTTGGACTGGACTAGTATATGAAGGACTAGGATAGGACATGGGTACTTGCATTGGACCTATATGTGAAAGACTAGGGTATGACGTTGAGACTTGGACCGGATATGACATGGAGTCTTGGACTGGATATGTCATGGAGTCTTGGACTGGATTAACTGTTGAAGGACAAGGATATGACATGGAGACTTCGACTGAATTGGTGTAAGGTTGATTGAAATAGGACATGGAGACTTGGACTGGATCAGTATGGTATGATGTGGGGACTTGACATGAGTTGGTAGATGGTTGATAAAGGATGCAGACTTGGACGAGATTAATAGGTGAAGGACTAGCATATGATGTGGAGGTTTGGAATGGACTAGTTGATAGTTGGCTTCCCTTGTCAAGGTTAGGATAAGGGTGATAAGTGGACGTTTGTTGTGAATTAATGACAGGATTTGTGTCAAGTGACTGTTGATTGTGAGGGTAAACAGATGGTGGCAAAATATTTATGTCAAAGCCTTGTGGTAACTTAGCCCCTAAGTCCAAAAGCATGGCTAGATACCTTTGAGGGTCACGTAAGATATATTTTTTTACAAAGGAGACTATGTCAGGATTTTGCGCTGCAGCTTCTATGTCTTTGAAATATACTCGTCCATTTTGGTCTCTTTGTATGAATGGTTCAAAAATGTTTTTTGATGAAGATTGCATGTTCATGTTGTGAAATGGATTAGAAAAGGTCCAATGTTTGACTTGGTTGTTTCTAGATGTTTGACCATTGTTTGGTTTGTTTCAGTATCCAGAAAACACTTGCAAGCATGATATTTTGACTATAAGCAAGCACACATGAGACAAGTACAATCCTAAAAGGCCAAAAGGCCAAGGGTTTGTATACTTGGTATAGCCCACCGATATACCCCAGATTGGTGATAAACAACTTTCCTTCTCGAGAGCGGATAGCTTAGAATTTTGGTGGCATTGGCTCCCCTCCACGGCTCATTAACGTCATTCGAGCACACTAAATTTAGATTCTTTGGGTAGTGACATCCAAAGAATTGCTATCTCTACTCAAGGAGATCAGTAGTGAGTGTCTTCGGGCATGATACTGTACCCTGCACTATACCAAACAACGGCCAAAGAACAGTTGGACACTAAAACAAGGGGTATTTAATTCGGGCATTCCGTTCGTGGGGCATGATCCATGCGGCGAGAGTCCCCTTTCGGATCCATCTCGTCAGAACCACACCCATGATTCTTGGGCTTTCCCCAAGAACCCACTTTTATATACCGGCTGGAAGTCCCTTGGTGTCAGGGTGCTACCGGTCTGGGTCGTCCTGGGGTGAGTACTTTTTCCCACCAGAACAGGCCCAAGTTCTAGAGTTAGTAACCATTTCTCTTACACCCAGGATTGCACGAATGCGCAAGGGGAGAGGATACTCCGATATACCAAATCGTGAAGGGTAAAAATAAATAAAAACGGGTCTGATTTTCTGATCACCGAGTTTTCACAAGGTGAGAGCATATTCGCCTACCATTTTGCAAACACATTCAAACATGATCAAATAGAGGTTCATTTTAATTGCACCAAAATAAAATGTGTGTTACACTACTAAAAATGCAAGCACATTGTTTTGATGTTTGGTCTTTGACGATCGAACCTACAAGACAATCCATTAGTAGTTTTAGTGTTTGTCTTCAACCCACGAAAAAATCCAATGCCACATGCTGCCAACAAATATTAGTAACAAAAATAAAAAATAAAAACTTAAATGAAAACAACAAACTTAAAATAGTGATAACTTCCTCCAAACTTAACAAAATTTTAAGTGGTAGGTATCCATGGAAAGCTGAAAATCAAAGCTTCAAAACCCAGAAAGAATTTTCCACGATTCTGCACAAAAAGAATGTTATAGACAAAAGAAAAACGTGGGTTTTAAAAGTTAAATTGAAAAAACCGCGATCACTAAAATGACCATAACTTTCTCAAATATTAATGAAATTTAAAACCGTTTGATGTTCTTCAAAGCTGAGAGTGAGATCTACAAAACCCAGAAACCATTTTAAAATATTTTATTCGCCCATTTTTCTGTACTCGAAAGAAAGTAACGGGATTTCGTATGATTTCTTGGCTGTAACCTGCAAAATAATGAAAACAAATAAGAACACACACAAATTTCTCTACAAAATGTCGGGTTCACCAATGTAATCAAGGGAAAATTAGATTGTTAGTTTGTTAGATAATAACACCAAAAATCCAATGAAATAACGAAGCACAAAAGAAATAAAATGAAAATAAAAGGAACAATGTTACCAAAAATCTTCATCTTCCATGATTGACCTTTGTTACACCTTCTAGTTTGCAGCAAATCGATGAGGCCCTCAGATTTCAAATGAGCAACCTATGATAATGTCCAAGTCCTATGCAAATGTTGAAGGATTTGATAAATGCCTATGTCTATGACAATATGATAAATGAAAATAATGACTACCAATGTTAAAATGACTATAATGCCTAAATTCGAAAATGAAGTTGTCAGATCCCAAAATTATGAGCAAAATTGTCTTTTATAGAAAACACAATTTTGAGTGGACGGATGAAATCAAATTTTAAGAAAGACCTAAAATGAGAGGTCCAGATTAAGTATGAGAATCCCTAATTAGGGTTAGGGCAAAATCCTTAATCGGATGGTTAAGAAAATGTCTCAATAATCTGATCGACGGTGGAGAATAAATGAGAGAAATTGAATAGAAAATAAAGATTTTCAAAAATCAAGAAGATAAAGATTGCCTGATTTGTGAGATTCGAAAAATCAAGAAGATAAGATTTGGACTGAAGACAGATTTGGAAAAATCAAGAATCTGTCCGATTACTTGATTTTTGGAAGATTAGTTACCAACTTGAATTAAATTAATTCAAATTATGGATTTTATGAGACAATAAATAATCTTTTTCAGATTATTTACCAAAATGGACTGACAGTTAAGATTGTGATGACATTTTAAATAATTTCATTTATTTAAAATGAGAGGAATATTAATTTGGCAATTAAATAATTAAATTAAATTATTTAATTTAGCAGATAAGATTAATTAATTAAATAAATTAATCAATTTATTTAATTAAGACAGTTAGTGACATATTAAGTAAATAAATAAAATTTATTTATTTAATAATCAGGAAGAAATATATGACAAAGGGGAATTAAATAAATTAATAAATTTATTTAATTAAGGGAAGACTTAGCCAATTAATGACGTATTTAATAAATAAATAGAATTTATTTATTTAATAATCATGAAGAATACAAAGACATGAATTAATAAAACAATTATGAATTATTTAATCAATAGTTGAATGTGGACAAAGGACATAATTAAATGTCATAATTATGCTAGGACGAAAGTGGTAAAATGAAGCTTGCAGGCCTAGGTCATTTTTAGGTGTCTACAGTATATTATATTCTTGTTTGGTAGAATAGCATATTTTTTTGTTGCTTTTGTATTATGTGTGTGGAGGTTATTTGGTGTTGTAGATTGAAGATCTTGGTTACTCACTTAAACAATTAGAAAAGGTCATCAAGGATCCAATGCCATGTAACATATCCATGCCAAAAGGTACATTCAATAACATTTTATGTAAAAGTGTGAATAATTGTTAAGGTGATTGAGAAATCATGAGTATAACAATAAGCAATTATCCAATAAGAGCAAGATCTTATTTAACTACATAAGCATAGAGAAATGTTTCATTTTACTTCTTTTGGGAAACCATAGTAGGATTAAGATGGTCACTCTTTCTCAACAAAATATTATGATCTTGACTAGATTATGGCATAAAATATGCAATATGATTATGCAAGATGAAAAGATAAGGCAATATGAATCACTTTTAGAATTGAAAATATTAAAAATTAGTAAAATGTCAAATCAAAAAAATAAAACCCTAAACAAAGCATTAAGGATGGGTAGGGTAAGAAAAATTAACTCCACACAATAAATATCAAACCTTAAAAGGACAGATACAAGTATGAAGCACTAAAAAGGAGGAAATGGAAATCCTAAGGAGATATAAAATATGATAAAGCAATAAAAAAATATAGATCTAGACCATTGATTGCATAGAAGGGTAAATGCTATGGTAGAATATAAGGGGACCTGTAAGACCAATAAATTTCCTAAATATAAGAGAATAAAATCCCTTTTATATAAATCTAGACTAATTGAATAAATGCAAACAATGAGCATACTATTAACCTAAATTTAATTAGGTAGGTAGATTGATGGATGACGTGTTAAATATTTAGAATAATAAATTCACATTTACTTTGGGAATAACAATGAAGAATTAATGTTGATGTTATGTAGAATTGGGTCACCAAGAAAATTAATGCTCATAGTCTAATGAATGTCTTGGGCTCTATGTAGTCTCAAAAATATATGTTGGTTGAATTTAAGCCTTTTGGGATCAAACTTGAGCATTATGGGAATGATCTAACAAAAATTTCTAGTAGATATATCTTCACCTTTTCCTTCCCTATGTTTGGATCTATTAAGGTAGTATTCACAAATACCTTAGAGGAGATTGTCATATCACTATGGTCAAGTTTTCTTAGGTCAACCCTCTATTTGAACCAAATTTATAGTTCTAAGAAAATGATTGAAGACAAAAAGCACAAATTTTTCGATGACCAAAATGATTTTGAATGTAGATTAAGATCCTCCATCCCTTAGAAAATAAACTATGCTCTAATGCTTTCTTCTTGAAGTCTCATATGACTTTTTTATATGTTTTAATTACACAAATAAATTTCTTTAAATACCAAGACATAATAACAATTCAAAAAACATGCGTGTCAAGTTGGTTCACAATGGCTGCTGAAAAATGGTGAGAATTTTGAATTTTGAATTCGAATATTTAAGTTCTAGGCTAGTTTGATTCCATGAGCCATGTGATTGAACTAGGATAATCTCACGCCACACATAAATGAACCATGTAAGATAAATAATACATTGAAGGTAAGGATCAATTGTGTGGAAATATGTGTGAATAGAGATGGATAATTAACTACATATATCAAATATATGTAAATATATGCAAAGAAAATGACAAAGGATAAAAAAATATCAAAACACAAACCAAACTTAATATAAAAATGTACCACAGAGAGATATATAATCTAAAAACTAAATGTACTTAATTAGAACTACATTAACACTCCAATATGAAAGTTTTTAATAAGTACAGGAGAGTCCATACACCCTCAAAAATGATTTTATATAAAAAACAAGAAGAAAGAAAGAGAAGAATGATTTTATAGTTTAAACAATTCCAAAATCCGTAATGTGAAGGATGACATCATGACACGCCCGACAGCCCAGAGAAAAAGACAACGTTCATCTCCACGTCACAACTTTCTCTTTTGAACTCAGCTAAGCCGCGTCCAATCAAAATTATTTTTCTCGTTTGAAATAAAGGGATCCAGTTGATTTTCCTAGGTAAGCCGCGTCCGACAAGTGGCAATGTAATGTCAAAATCATCTGCAATCAGGCAAATCTTTATTAGTAGTTTTGAACGTTAACACGGAAAAGAAGAAGAAATATGGGCCAGAGCAGTCACCCTTTAAAAGCTACAGCACTTCAACTATCAACTTTCCATCCGTAGATCCGACATATATACAATAATCTTTCTTTCCCCACTTTTGCATTACCATTATTGCCTTCCGAATCCCGAGTACCGCTCCCAATCTGATTAATAACATGGGCATGGAATGCATGTTTCACCGCAATACAATGCAGGAAGGCAGAAGCAGCTCAGTTCTAAGGCAGCTCAGTCTGAGCAGAGTCCCTGATTCATCATGGTCGTGTAGTCCATCGGATGAAGACGAGGAGAAAAAGCTTGCACGCCAAGTATGGGAGTGGCAGTGGGAGTGGGAGTGGCAGAGGCAATGTGAAGTGAAGGAGAGGAAGAAGGTGATGGTGGTGGTCGATCCCTCTCCTCACGCCAGGACTGCTATGATGTGGGCTCTCTCACACCTTGTGAATAGGATGGACACACTCATACTAGTTCACGTCTTGGACACGGCATGTCTCCGCAAGTGCAAGCCCGATGTGGCACGCCGCTACCTCCGCGCTTGCCACCTCCTTAATTCCATGCGCTCTCTCTGCATCTCCCGCATCCCACAGGTTTGCTTCATTTCCTTTCAGAATCTTGTTAAACAGTTGGTGTGTTGTTTTGTTTGCCCTAATAATTCTCACTGATTCAGGTACACGTTGAAGGCGTAATGATACAGGGAGACAAGGCATCTACTATAGTATCATATGCAAACAAACTGCGAGTTTCTTTGCTTGTTCTGGGTCAACGAAAACCTTCGTTGTTTCACAGGTAGATGTTCATAACAGGGTCTTATGCAGCAGTTCATTATATTTAGTTTGATTGTTGTTGTTTCTGGATTAGATTGTGCGTAGGTTGTTTTTCATGATCATATTCATTATTATCAAGATAATAAAGAGATAAAGGAGACAAAAAATGACTAATTGCAGACCAAGAACAAACTAAAAAGAAAGGGGAGAGGTTAGGCACAGTTCAAGACAAAAGAATGTTACAATATTAGGAGAGGTTACACCCGATTCAAGACAACATCTTTTTACCTAGAACCACGTATAACATATCCCTTTTTTTAGTTTGTTCTTGGTATGCAATTAATCATTTTTCGTCTCCTCTACTATTTTATTAAGATGATAGATTATGAAATATGATTCGAAACATTAACACAAAAACTCACACACAATTTCATTCATAAACAGCAGTGATCAGTATTATAAATTGTAAAAAACTGATACCATTATATTTAGTTTTCTGATTAATGCTACCTGTTTATCCTTATTCCCTGATTTAATTCATGTTGGGCAGGTTTTTGCGAAGCAAACGGCAAGAGCTGATAGACTTCTGCATTAACAATGCGGAATGCCTGACATTGAGTGTGAGGAAGCAGAGTGGTAACCTTGGTGGATACATAATAAACAGTAGGTGGCACAGAGATTTCTGGCTATTGGCATGATATGATATATTTGTGGTTTAGTTGGGAATTGGGATAAAAGACCGTGGATCGTGTATATGCCCTTATATACACAGCCGAGGTTTTTAGGACTGTTACTCTGTATATATTGTGGGTTGGTATTTAATGGTGGAAGGCTGAGAGTGCTGGTATTATTGTGGGATTGACAATACACGTAAGATGGTTGCATGAATGAATATTCTATTGAACTTTTCAAAGCTTAGACCAGACAAACTTTCTCCATGGGGTTACTTTTAATGGTAGTTGGAGGATAAAATACTTCTTGTTTTAATAGATAATTTGATAAAATGATTTTGTTTTAAAATGGTTAAGACATTCATTAGATTTTATATTAAATGAGTCCACATTGAATATGTAATACTAATGTAAAAATGAAAATGAATAAAGAGGGATTATAATTTTTTGTGATAGGATTTTTTTTTTTTAGAGATTGGTTAATTATTAGATTGAATTGATATTCTAGTGCATACAACTTTGTCCTACCTCTTGCACTCTTGTCTATATGATTATGATGGCATTCTCTACAACTTCTAATAGAAACTTGCATCTACACTTACATTTGGAAAGTTCGGTTGATTCCATAGTTGGATGCTATGAGGTGTAGATTTAGGGATGATCTAGCTAATGCAAAGGGTTAAAATGAATTGAATTATATTTATTCAAAGAGGGTGCTAAAATGTATAGTACTGAATGAAGGGAAAAAACACTAAGTATGTGTAACAACTCCAATAATGTAACTAGATTTTTTTTGTTCAGCCAATGCAAGGGGTTAAAATGAATTGAATTATATTTATTCAAAGAGGGTGCTAAAGTGAGTACAAAATGAAGGGAAAAAGCGCTAAGTATGTGTAACAACTCCAATAATGTAACTAGATTTTTTTGTTCACTTATACAAATATTGCATCAATAAACAAAACAATGCAAGTAATATAATAACATCATGATAAACATTGGTTACCATTCAACAAGTACAATAGATAAAGTAAAATAATAAGTACCATCAAGTACATCTCAACATAATCAATGTATACAAGGGATTAAGCACTACTACTGTCATCAATGATAATGAATACCATAGGCCATGTAGATAATGTGATCATAAACAATGTACTTCATAAATATATGTCAAGGATTCCAATCTCAACTCTGCAAGCTAATTCCTCCAAGATTCTAAGGCCGTGTTGCTATTTGAGGAAGGCATTGAACCCAACATTAGAGAAAATTCCTTTCCTCCAAATCCATCAATCAAGGCAGAGAAGCACCATCCATAAACTAAAAGTGTGACACAATATGACACCATTGGTTACCTTTTTTAGTCCATTTCAAATTACAGATCCATATACATAGAACCATATATCCAAGTCCCACAAAAACATAGATCAAAGTTCGCAATACATGTTCATACCAATATACACATACCAAAGATTCATTCCAAAACAACCAAGTTAGCACAAAAATAATAATTTGACAAGACCTTACAACGTATAAGGTTTGACTTAGTACAACACATCCAAGACATATGACCGTCCAAATGAATTTCTACTCACATCCCATATTATGAAAGCTCTCTTCAAGTGATGTTATATATCTTAACAAGATACACATGCTCAAGGTAGGATAACATGCATCCCCTACTACATGTATTCTAACTTTAGCACAAAAAATCATACTCATACAACAAAAGAACGTGAACATAATAAATCAAAATTATACCACAATTTACATAATCCATACATGCATAGCTCAAATTCACAAGGCAAAACAAATAAATTAATTATAAAAGGAAACACACATAAATTAAATATCATATATATATATATACATATATATATATAAGAAAATGCACAAGACACAATACCACAAGCCTTAATGTTCCACACCCAGGGAAAAATTTAGTGGTGAATCTTCGCTAATTGGTGAATATTAGATATTGGCCAAGTCAAAATTGGCGAATTAATCACACTCAACAGGGTGGCCAAATCATCTGGGTTTTACGAATTATCGATCCAATGCATGTCCATTCGCCAACAATTTATTTTATGAGGCATATTTAAGTAATCAATTCGCCATAACAAACTACGCGTTTCAAATGGACCGAGTAATATTTTAGCTTGGAATCTTGGAAGTATGTAATAAATCACCTACATATTTGCCAATACTATTAAAACAACATTGTGTATCAGGACCCATTTTGCCAATTAAAATTTACAAATAGTTGCTTGTGAGGACCCATTTCGCTAATTAAAATTTACAAATAGTTGCTTATGAGGACCCATTTTGCCAATAACATTAAAAATAATTAAATTTGAGGACACATTTCACCAATTGCCATAACACGTCCATGCTAATCGTAGGGCCATAATCACCTTGAAAATTACAACATATCATTGTATAATCATGTGGGATTCACCAAATTTTTAATATACCATTTAAAAATCCTGCAAAATTCACCAAATATGGATTGATATAAATACAATCTAAACTGTCATTTACTCTTACACATTTTGTTTAGTTCTGAAATTGTGAGCTCTCCATTCAGAAGTTGGACATGGAACCTTGAAGTTGATTGTAGGCAAGTTACAAACTTACAACATAGGCATTCCTGCATTAACAAATAACAAGTCAGTGAAAACCTAAACTTAAAGGTGAGTGATCATTTCTTCATAGTGTTATAAGATTTCTTTATCTCTTTTCCATTCGTGCTTCAATCTTAAAGATGATATTGAGTAGGGAATGGGATCTATATTCTCTGTCCTTCTTAAACAAGAAGACATTTTTTTCTACATTTTATTTGAAGTGAGAGATCAATATGTCGAGCAACAAGTGCAACAAGGGTAAGACTCCTTAGGGTGGTGAAGGGACTGGGAGGCCATCAAAATGCCCAAAATGTAGAGTTACCATACAGTCTTACTTTGGAATTGACAATGCTTTTGATCCTTCAAATCAAGATGGAGCTATATCATCAACTCTTCCACCAAATATTAATGAAGAAGGCATTCACAATACCTCACCACCACCAGAAGGTCAAGGTGAGATTTTCATTAAGTTAAATGAGTCAAATGAGGATGAAAATATCGCAAAAAATGTTCCAAGGGATACCCTGATTAGCCAGAATGAGATAATTGACTTGAATGATGTTGGTAGCAAGAAAAGAAAAGGAAAATCAAAAGTGGGGTGCGAGTGGGAAATGACAAGGAATTTTCAGCTTGATTCGGTATCAAAGTACCCATTCATTGTACCAGTGGAGAAAGAAAACAAAGATGAAACTGCAATAGAATGCATGTGTATGATTTGTAGTTGAAAATGTAAAAGAGACAAGAAGTTCCAGCTAAATCTTGACACTATAGAAAAGCATATATCGGTAAAGTTTATGAAAAAAAAATCATAGATGGAAAGGAACAATAAGTAGTATAATGGAAATCAAAGGAAACATGTATTCATGTTAAGTATGCCATGTGTTAGTGTGTTAAGTTTTTCACTTAGGGTAAATTACTCTGATTAGTTTTTACCGTACTGAGTGGTTGTTTACCCGTTGCTTTTTTCTTGCCTTTAAAAGATTGTACAATATGTAATTTAATCATCTCAATTCATTCACTTGTTTTGGTGAAATAGCTTTTGCTTCTCTCGTATATGTGAAGGATTTTCTATTGAAGATGGTGCTCCTAGGAGGTGGTTGACACCAACATGGTATCAGAGCCAACCATTCTGCCCTCCTTCCTTTGAGAGTTTTCATCAGAGAGTTTTGAGATCATTATTTTTTGAATACATTCAAAAGAATGTTCATATTTATTATTTATGCTTTTTTTTTTATTGAATCCTTTGTTGCTGGGGAATGCATTGCTGCGATTTAAGGTTTCTAGGCTTGATTTGCACTTTAGGGAGCCGAATTGCTTGCAGCAATTGATGTTGTTCCTTCTGATTTCTTCATAAATCCAAGGCGCAAGGATTGTATCAAGAAAAATTTGCTCCGTTGTCTGCCTGAAGATGAACAAGTAGATATTCCTATTGGTCCTTCTTCACTGCTTGATAATTTCACTATGGGAGCCATTAAGGAGAGGCTCATATTTGGCAACATTGACGATGGGCTGCCGGATTTGTTAAGAAGCCCGATATTTCCCACTCCCAGGATTCGAATCCCCAACAATGAGGGTGACTTCAGCTGGGAAGAAGAGATCTTCACCTGTCATATTATTGAAAATATTGATTGTAGGGCCAGCTTGTTGAAGAGGGGCGACATTTTTTTAACTGCACCCCAGTGGACTTTGATTGGAATTTGAGGTACAAATTTGCTATTATTTGGAGTTGACGTGCGAATTTCAGTTTCATTTACACCTATTTTTGGAAGTGCCAAAATCTGTGAGTGCCTTTGGAGGTTCATTGCAAGGTATAGCTACTTTTCTGGAAGAGAAGGCCATGATTTTCATTTTGGAAGATTTCGCTGTTTGGAGGCTTGTTTTCTTCAGTGGAGGACAATTTTGGTACCAAATTTTATATTTTATAAAGTTTTTCCCTAAAATATTTAATTTTAGGGCTTCTATACAGCTGAGAGGAAGTGGGCCGAAGTTTCCTTTTGAAGTTGTTGTTGGAAGCATTATCCCACATTGACAACATGGGGGATTTTTTGCTAACTTTAAATATAACCTCTTCTTTTATTTGGTGTGAGCAAGTCTCATAGGCTATGAAGAGGCTATCTTGTGTGTGGTGATTGGTGCTTGTGTGCTCGATGAAGTTGCTTGGTGTTAGCATGGAGATCAAGCAATGGGTTGCATCAAATTTTTCTATAAATCAGGTTTAATTATTTTTTGGAAGTTTTTATACTTGTGAAAGCACTATCTTTGAAATTTTGAAGAACTGTTAAGTTATAATGGTTTCTTTGGAGAACGTGGGAGCTTTAGGAAATGGAGTGATGTTGTTCTCACCCATCTTAGTGAGGAGAATATGTTGCCATATTTATATAATGAAGTTCCTGTTCCATACACACATAGTAGGTATACAATTTGGAAGGGATTTAGGGCTAGAGTGTATGGAGTTGTTTTTGAGCATATCAATGATGAGGACATTTTGGATTCAATTTTTCATTTTGAGAGCACTCATGCTCTTTGGACTTACCTTCGAGAATCATATGGAGATCCCGATACTTCGCCATCTCTCGATGACCCTCCTTCCAATACCAAATTTGTCTCCTTCTTCTTCAGAGAAGATAAACCATGCTTGTGATCCTTTAGAGGTTGTTGAAACTTTAGATGAGGTTGTGGTTGCTTTAGAGGTTCTTGATTCCTTTTTAGAGATATTTTTTCCACCTTCATTGAGTACTTCCATCATTCTTGAGCAACAGGATTACGATTGTCTTCCTGATTGGGATTCCTATTTGTCGGACATTGGTTCCTTGTTTGTGGAGTCTCACATTTCAGATTTGGAGGACACATTTGAGGGGTTATCTCTCCTCTTTGATGAAAATTATTGCACAACAGTTGTCAAACCATCTTTGTCTTTGGATATTGTTGAGCATCAGTTTCTAGTGGTACCTTGTTTTTCACCTTCTATTGTGATTAGGCATATTCCTAATTGGTTCATGGAATCGTCTTCCAAGGTCTTGGTGACACATGAGCATATTTCAAAGACATCATCATACATCTTCATGCTTCTTTCTTTCAATTCCTATCTAGAATGGGAAGCATTCCTGCATTTGCATTTGGTTTTGTTTCTTCCAAAAGGGAGACAAGTTGTTTGTTGACATTGGATTATGTTTTGTCTTCAGGCACTTACCATTTTTGGAGGTGATTATACATTATGGGGTGGCTATATAGTATCTCTCTTTCCCTCTTATGGGGGTGCTATTGATTGTATATACATGATCATATGTACATAGTCCTTGGGGGTGTGATTGAGTCCTCCATCCATGCATATTTTTATGTTTTCTTTTCTCTCTTTTGGAGAGGGGTTTTTTCCCACAGGGGTTTTATCCTTTTCTCCAGTTGTGAGAGATTGCATTGTAAATGGGTACCTAACATGGCTGTGTAGTCAGGACCCATATTGCATTTTGCATTTTTTGCATCTTCATTCTCCCTAATTTTGCACTTAAGGGGGGTGTTAGTGTGTTAAGTTTTTCACTTAGGGTAAATTACTTTGATTAGTTTTTCCCATACTGGACCTGTTGCTTTTTTATGGACTTTAAAAGGATGTACAATATGTAATTTAATCATCTCAATTATTTCACTCGTTTTGGTGAAATAGATCTTGCTTCTCTTGTATCTGTGAAGGATTTTCTGTTATAGATGGTGCTCCTGGGAGGTGGTTGACACCAACACTACATAATATGAAGAGCATATTTTCAAAGAATTTTGAAGCTTGCTGCATGTCAAGCTATAATTGAGGCTCAATTTGGAAAAGCAATGGAAGGAGCATAATTGGAAAAAAATGTTCAGATGAGTGTTGTTTTTCATATTTTGTCCAAAGGGTGTCCTATGATAGACTACCCAAAATGTTTTAATTTATTATCTTTTTTGGTTATTCCTCACTTTCCTAGCTCACATTGGTTAGTAAACGCTAGATGAGAATGGGAAAACTATCTTGCTGTAGTGGAAAAGCAAGATTTAAAGGAGAAAGTAAAAGAGTCAAACTTCATTGCATTATCTTTAGATGAAGTTACTACAGTAGATAATACTTTTTGGGTCTATATGCATACATGTATGCTGTAAAACAACATGTCCTCCAAGCTCATCTTGTTTGTGCTCATAAAATGAAGGACAGTTCAACATCACAAAATCTATTTGAACTAGTCAAGAAATCTTTGAATGAAATTGCAGGTATGGATGACTTGAGAATTGCCAAAAAGTTGGTGTGTGTAGGAGATGATGGAGCTGCAGTGATGCAAGGTCATAGGAATGGTGTTTGCACAAAGTTACAAACTACTTGTGCACCATACATGCTTGGCATTCACTGCATGGCCCACATAATTAATTTAGCATTTAGAATTGTAAGCAAGTTTCCTATAGTATAAAACGTTGAAAATCTAGTCCACGAGCTCTACACATACTTCTACTAAAGTCCCAAACGTTTCATGGAATTTCAAAATTTTGTCGAGGTAATAACAATAGGAAATAAGCTTCTCAAGGATGTTGATACTAGATGGATCTCCCTGTACATGAACCATCGCAACGAGTTCTTTCAAAATATCAATCCTTGAGTGGAGTAATGTACGGGAATCACAACACAGTAGATAAAGCTCTTGACCTCTTATATAGGTTAAGCGATATAGAGACACTCTTGAATTTAGCTAGTCTTCTCCCCATGTTGGATGAAATGAACAATCTTGTGAAGAAAGCCCAAGACAAAACTATGTATATTTATGAATATGCCAAACTACATAGACATACATGCATGGCCCTCGATCATCTATATCTAGATCTAACTTCTAAAAGCCCAAATTTTTTCATCTGGAAACAAATTATTGATTTGAATAAGCCTAATAATTATTTACAGTTTAATGCAAGTAGGAACTTATGTATCTATGTATGCAGATTTGAGATACCAATGTACCATTGTACGACAGCCAGGCGCTCTATCAGAGAAATACCTGTTAGAAAGTAAGATTTTAATGACATTATTAAATCTGTAGTGATAATTTGAAGGAAATTGAAAAATGTCTTTCCACAAAGATTTATGATAGATTCCCTCGACAAGAAATACTTGAAGCCATGGGTATTGTGTATCCTCAATTTTGGGTAAACCAAGATAGCCCAACCTATTTTCATGATAAAGTAAGTATCTTGATCGACCAGTTTTTGAAAAGTGTAAAATACAGTGAGCAGAAAATAGAAGGAATTATAAATGTAGATCTAATTTCTTAGACAACATTGTAAGAATTTTGCAAGTATGATGGATTAGTTTCATTCCATGGGCATGGAGAAGTCCTTTGAACCGGGATCAATAAAAAAGGCTTGGAAAAACTTAGGTCAGAGTGAAATATTGCATGGTTCAATATCAAAATATTTCAAACTTGATGATTTATGTCAAACAATGATATTGGGGTCGGTGGAGGATGAGAGAGTTTTCATTTCATTGAAATTTTTTAAATTAAAGATAAGAAACAAACTAGACAAGAATTTAGAAAATTGCTTGAGGATGAAAGGAACTGCGTATAATGGACATCAAAAATTTTCCTTTTGAAAGGGCACTCACAATCTGGAGGTCCATATGTGAAAGAAGGGGGTTGTGCAACACTTCAAATGCTGGTACTGGTGGCATTGGAAATGGGACAAATGACAGTGACACAATGAATGTTGAATTTGAGATGCATGGCAAAGAAAATGAAGACCGGACTTAGAATGAAGATGACTCTTTTACTTAATCTCAAGTTGAACGTCAGTTTCAAGACCTTGATTCCATTTGGGAAATGGAAGTGAATTAGTAGCTTTTAGGTATTTATACTACACTTTATGAATCATTTTTCAAATTGTGTTGATGATATTTTATATTGTATTCCATGAAATTATGAATCATTGCACTTCATGATATTTTATTTTATATTGCACTTCATGAATCATATTCCAAACTGTAGTTGATGATATTTTATATTTTATATTCTATTCCATGATATTGAATTTGATATGTGATTTTGCATCATTTTTAAAGAAAAAAACTTATCACACTACTTATAAATTCCTATTGCATTGACATTCACACAATCTTTGATAAATAATAGAAAGGGATATTAATCCATTCCTTGAACAGAATCTAACAGTTCAACATCCATAACATAAACACATTATAATAGTATTGGCAAATGAATATAGATAATGGTGCAAATTCAAAGCCATTTCTCTCCTGGTGTATTCATTAAATGAACTATGAATAAAATGATCAAGGGTTGTTTATTTATCTTCATTGTGTTCCAATGATGTATGACTTTTATCTTTTTTTTAATCCATAGGTATTGGTGCAACCCTTAAAATTTTTGTGTTCCACTGATTATTATTGCAAAACCTGGCTATTCTATTGATTTGGAATGTGTCATAAGGCTTAGGTTTCTAGTTGTTCTCATGTTCTAGGGTTTATGTGTGTTCTAAACCCTCTCAAAAATCCCAAGTGTCTTTTCCTTTTTCCTACATTCTATTTCGCAGTTGACCATATTTTACCTATTCCCGGTCTCTTAAGTCATATCTTATGCCTTTGCATCCGTTTACTCACTGACCCCTTAAGCCTAATGTTTCCGGTTGCTACCCATATAATCCTTATAAGTCTTGCCTTATCTTATGCGGGTAATAAAATTCTCTTAATTCTTGTTCTTTCCCTAAGTATGGGTTTTAACATTTGCTCAATGTATTTTATGTTATAAACATAGGTAGGCGGCCCCTTTTAAGTCATGTTATAAATCTATGAGAATGCACTATTATTTACAATGTCTATGGTAAATGGAATGTTAGGACTAAAAAATTATCCTAAATTTTCCACAAAACCTCCATTTCCCGTCCAAATTCCTATCAGCTAACATGTCAATTTAAATATTCATCACTCAAAATATCCCATTTATCCGCACTATAGTCATCACCCTAACAAATTTACATTCGTCACCCTACCTGCAAATAAATAGGTCATATCGATGAGACTATGTCATATCAACAGAAGTCACTCTAAGGTCCCTTTGAAGGAACAATGAAGCAAGATAGTATGAACAATGTCTCGAAGAAAGAATATCATATTGAGGGAACTTGTCTTAGTGTTCCTTCAATAGCCTGACTGAAGTTTTATCAAGGACACCTTGACACATCGAGGGGTAATGTTTTAGGGTCTCTTCGATAACCCGATACATTGACTACCTAGAAGTTTAATATTTTAATTTTTATCACTTTGGCACAACTCACTCCCATGGGATAATTACACCTCAGTATTCGAGAAACTCAGACATTACTCAACAATGTATTAGACTAACAATGAAAAGTCGAAGGAACAACACGTACACCTGAGAGTTGGAGAGAATTTGGGGTGTCGGGATGAGTAATTTATGCATCCCTTCGATATAGTGAGAAAGGAAAAGTTTCATCAAAGAGAAGTGTATATATCGATGGGATGAAGAATATGTCTCCTCGATAGGATGATGGCATTCATTAAAAAGGAACATAACAACACCCAAGAGATTCGAAAGGACTCCAGAATATTGGAGTAAGCAAATTCATGGTCCCCCTAAAAAGGGAAAAGACATGCCAATCTGAAGAATGTCGGGGAGAGGGATCTATATCAGTGATACCAGAACATCGGTCCCTTCGACAACCCTAAAACAAATAAGCGAATGACTACAGTTGAGGACTCCATTGAAGGGTAGAATACATATCGGGAGAACAAGGATGCTAGTCCCATCGATAAAACGATGACACTTATTGCCACAATGCGATAAACTTGTGAACATATCAGAGCAATAAGAGAGTATCGAAGAAGTTACTTATAGGGAAGTTTTCAAAAGGACATTATGATATCAGTATGAAGACATATAAAGTCTCTTCAAAATATCAAAAAAGAGAAAGGAGTACACCATTAAAAGGAGATATCGGGGAAACTGGGAAGTATCGATGAGATCAAAATATTGTCATCTCGATGAAGCAAAAGTGTTGACAAGACAGTGGCATGATGAAGAGATAATTTTCCAGCGGTGATGAAAGATCAACGAACTATATTTAAAACAATTAATTACACTTACGATGAAATGAAATTGCCACCAAAGGACATTAATGAACCCGAGCTAAAGATATTGAGAATCGAATTATGAAAATACTTAGAAAGCATTAAGAGAGCAGAGAGAAAATAAATAGAGTGTAGCATTGGACAACGACGACAAGAAAAGGAGAAGGAGTTCCTTGTCCAAGTAAGTACTTAAAGCCTGAGCTAAAAGTTTTAGTATTTGCAAACCGGTTTGATTATTGAAGCACAAAAGTAGTGTTTCTTTTTCACAAGACTCATATTATGGCAAGCACGTTTGAAAACCCTAAAAAAAAAGAAAAAATTGGAAAAAATACATTTGAATCAGGACTTGATTGATCAATGTCTTGGCTCTGGATAGAGGTCCAGAAGGAACACACAACTAAACCCTCAGGCTGAGAAACTGGAGGACATAAACAAACAAGTAGGTGATACAAGTTGTTTGTATACCACTATAAAAAAATGCACAAACACCAACCAATATCCAACCCATGGAGACTTAATTTAGGGAATTTGGTGGTTCCCAATGTGTTCATAAATGTTGAATTGATCAAACCAATTTCCAATAGATATGATCCATAGACTCACATGATTAAATTGGAGAATGGGTCTGACTCCCTCCCTATTACCAAGAACTTTATATCTATGGTGTTCCAACTGGATACTAGTATTGACATGAAATTCAGGATTAGGGACCTCCTAAATGAGTATAACAACCTAAGCACTAGTTACAAAAGGTGGAGATTACCATTACATAGGCCCTACGATGAAGGTAATTGGCTCAGAGTATTTTCAAGGGAGGAACACCCTCCATATTTAGTTAACCTATTTGAAGAGTATTTCTAATGCACATACTACTTTGTTTTCCAAGTTATTGGCTTGGACACCCCCATATTTATGAACATAGAACCAATGGTCCTAACAACTAATGTGCAAAGTTAGGATGCCAGGCCTCTTGATTACGCTGAGTACCTAGCCAATGAAATTCACAATGAGCTTGTTTCTATCAGAAATAGAAGTGGAGGCATCAAATTTATGCATTATTCTTTATTCGTGCATCTCATTTTATATGAAGAAAAAAGTATGGGGATGTGGTATGAGTGTCTAAGAATAAAGGACCTAGATGATGATGGAAATGTCAGACCAGTGCAGATGTGGATGACCATTTGGGATAGTAGATGTGAAAGATCACATTATTTGTATTTTGAGGAATATTTTGTGAAATATTTATATAAGCTAATCTGTCATCCATATGACTATATCCTATCACCAGAAGTACAAAGGTTCCTCAGGCCAAAGGATAAGGATGAGAGGGGGAAGGTCAATCACAGTTGGGGTGATTGGTATGCCTATAGTGATTATACAAAATTTAGAGTATATGACTATGAGGGAGCACCATTTCTATTGCCTAGAACTTGTCTGGACAAGATTGCATATTTAGAAATCGTGAGGAAAGTAGCCTATTTAGATTTCATGCACCTCAAAATCCATAACAAGAAATCACTGATTCCTAGGACATTCTACTTTGGAGATTTATTGTGGTTTCTAAGAAAGGATATGAGTTGATTGGAAAGAATTTAGAACACTATAGCTTACCTAAAGGGAATGCAAGGGAGAAGTTTGACCTCGAGCACTTTATAAATGATGTTAAAAAAGTTAAAAAATAAAATTGAAAGGATATCATCACACACTTTTTGTGGAAGATGATTTAATAAGAAATGTTGATGAAAATTATGCAGCTAGAAGGAGAAACCTATATCATAGATTGATGTTAGAAAAAGCTTGGAAGACATCCAATAATCCCCAATATGAAGGAGCTTTTCTCAAAATTGAGGATCCTATAAAGAGGCTGGATACACTAATTTCACATGAAGTAGAGTTAACTAGGGATGTGCCTCCTTGGGTGTTCACAAAGAGAAATGAAGACATTAGGGAAATGCAAGCTGAGTATGAAACCCCACTTTGCCAACTTTCTCCTTAGCCAACACCAGATATTAGTTTCTCTACTGACATGTCATCCATTGCAGAAACAGAAGAAGTGGGAAGTGGTGATGAAGGAGTGCAGGTGGCTAAACCTATGATTGGAGGTTATGAGCCTCTAATAGAGAGAAATATTGTTGTAATAGAGTCCCCAACTGAGCTCTCAGATGATGTAAGGCATAATGTCAGTCAAAAGTTTACTTCTGATGATGACTTTGTTAAAAACTTCGAGTTTAAGGCCTTTGTGTATGAGTATAAAGGTAAACTAATTAGGGAAAATATTAAAAATGTCACTCTTGAGTAGGAAGCAAAAGCTTTGAAAGAGCTACAAGACAAGATTGATAAAGAAATGGAAATCATGACCCTAGAGAAGGGAAGAACATTGTTAGAACAAGTCAGGATCATGTTGCTCCCTAGATGGGATATGAGCTCCGCCATTATATTTGACAGCTTCTAGAGAAGCTAGAATAAAGACTTGTAGTTAGGCATAGAAGGGGTAGACAAAGTATACATTGTATTAGGTTATGATCCAGATAATGCAACTTTGTTAATGTGGGCCTTGTACCCACCAAACAAAAAAACTTTAGTTATTGATGATCCTAATAAGGCATTTGGCCATCTCCTTGTACAAAGGGTTGAAGATACTGATCCTCTAGAAACAATGGATTTAAATGTTAATGTTGCTAGGTTCACTAAAGCCCAAATTGAAAGGTTGGTGAAGAATAATAAGGAATATATGATTGAGAATGAGAAACTAAGAAAGGAGATTTCCAGTTATAAAAAAAAATTGCCATCTTCTTCAAGTACCTACTCTCCATGGTTAGACACTGATAATAGGGTAATAGAATCCATGGATGAAACTATTTATTGGAAGTGTAAAGTTGAGAAATTCCAAAAAAGGGGTGATAAATTAGAAGTGGAAATAAAGTCCATCAAGTTCAAGATGGTCTCAGAACTGATAAAGAAAAGATTTGAAAGAATGCTTGAGCAAGCAAAAGAGGTATGGACTGTTCATCGTAAAACACTTACTACCTTCCAAAAGCATAAAATGTTACACCTTAGAATGGTGGAAAAGAAGGAGGAATTAACGGGAAAAGGAAATGTTGACAAGTAGGTGTTCAAGACTTATGATGAATTAATTGATATGCATGAGAAGTTTCGCACTGTGTTGACACAATAGCTTGGTGATTTTGACCAACCCTTGGATATGGCTTTACCCAACTTCTTTGATGATAAGGGAGAACTAAAAGAACGCATGTGGAAGAATGAATTGGCTCAACTATTATCGATGGATCTTGACAAAGTGAATTGATGAATCCTTCTAAGGACTTCATATGTTTTTCAATATTAACACTTGATAATTTATGTTTGGCTTAAGAACTTATGATATTATCTTTTATATACTTCAAATATGAACTTAATTATGCATAAGAACTAAGAATATAAATATTTTGTATAAATGCTTATTTTTGTTTTTGATTCGGTAAGTAGCATTTATAGGGTGTTGTACCCTTTACACAAAGAGCCACAAGGGCCAATAAAGTTCAAGACCAAAAAATATTAAAGACCAAGCCAAAAAACATACATATCGGACCAACAATAGACAGACAAAAAATGGACCAACAACAGACTAACTGGAAATTTCCTAGTTCTTAGACAGGAGATTAAAAACATCATCCCCAACCCATTCCTGGCCTTCTTCAACATTCTTCTTATCCATTTAATCCTTCATAACCATAGACAGGGTGTTGGTAACATAGTGGACCAACTTGACAGTGAAATGAGTCAAGCCACATAATTTCTTGTTCAAAATTTCCATTCTTTCCTGCAACACACGGAGCTCCAACCCCATAATCCGCAGTCTTCATAGTATTATAATGCTCCACATCCAATAGGTCTGAGGACTGGGAATCCGAGTTCTCCTTCTGTGCTTTGCTAATATCAGGAATGGAGTGGGGCCCTCCAACATACTCCTCCTCCTCATCCCTAGAATCCTCGTTCCTGTAATCTTTGCTGTCAAACCGCTCCTCTTCTAAATCCAAGTCATTTACCTACACTTTTTTATTATTCTTAGCCAGTCTACTAGACCTCCTGATGATGGTATCGCCACTAGTCACCACCGTAGTCGCAACCACTGTGTCCCCCTTAGAATCCCTACCCACCACATTTTTACCTTTGTTGTCCCTGGTCAGAGGCTCCATCAAACCCTTCACTTCCTCCTTACCTCTCTTTTTCAGGGTGGGTTTGCTAACAGTCTTGGCAGGGGTCGACTTGAGCTCACAGAGACTAGTCGTAACACTAGTCTAGGCAATTCATGCATTCCCCTTAAGCTTATTAGCAATAGGTTTAGGTTTATGAGTATCAACAGACATCAGATGGGTTTTCCTGATGGGACCTTTTGACTCAGTCAAGGATATATTGGTCACAACAGAGGATCAATTTCCTCAACACAGACAGTAGAAATGGGTTTGGGTGGCACCTCAAAATGAGGCCTTGGTATAGCGGCAGGGGGGAGTATCATCAGGATTTAGGCCAACAGCCTCAATGCATTTTTCCATAGAGCTCTCTAAATCCTTAAGAATGAAGAAAGGAAAGCTTAACAAAAATTTATGCTGGAGGTGATTTAAAAGAGGAAAATGGTAGAAGTAATAGGTTTTGTATCTACCTTCCAGTGTCACGTACTTCATAAGGGTGAGGCAGACTTGGTCCCAAGGCTACGGTAGAGCCTCTCTCTCAAACCCCAATTGGTTACTACCGACTTATCATTCCCCACAAAGAAAGCTTTCAAACTTTCATTATCCTAGGCCTTTGTATGCTTTGGCTACTTCTTACCAGTACTTAGAAGCCCCGTAGCCTATGCTATCACATCCTCGTTCACTTCAAATGAAATACCACCCATAGTCATGTGACAATCTTTCCAAGAGTTAGCAAACTACACAGAAAAATTAGGGTTGTGACCCACTAGACTAATGGATATGTGCCACACCAACGAATCCTTACAAAATTTGCCACAATTGTCAGGCTCCGTTTGCACCCTATCACCACCCATAATGTCTCTCTTCACACAGAATAACCAGAAAACCTGTGAGAGAAAAAGGTTAGAGAAAATGGTTAGGTGAGGTCACCCACACACTTAGGATTTTAAGTCAAACAAAGCAGCCTTGGGTAATCAAAGCAATGTATAGGTGACACGCTTGAGGAGATAATTCCCTAAAAGAAATATTTGAAAATTCATAAATGAGGATCTCCAAACACTTGTAGCTAGGTAAGTAGGACATGATGGGAATGGAAGGTTTTCCTTCCACGTTGTTTTTACATAGAAACCAAGGCAAGATGGCCGTGGGGCCAAATTTAGAAACACCTAAGAAGCAAACTTTTAGAAGAGGAGACAAAATAGCGGAAAGGATAGAATTAATTAGGAGTTTGATCTCATAATTATTAGTCACATCAATATTAAAAACAAAAAACTTAAGAATACGATAGCTTAGCACAATCCCCAAAAGGAGATTATGTAAGGTTTGGCCCAGCTTGGCCTTAATCACAAAGTACCTACCATAATTCCTCATGATACTCTTTTTAAAAATGGGCTCCACCTCATTATTCAAATTTAGCCATTTGTAGTCCACCTCAACATTAACATCCATCCAGATAACCCATATGACAAGCATGTGGACACCCCAAAAATCCCAAAAAAGTGCATGATTAGTTATTATCATGGATCAAGTAAGGGCTTTGCTCCTTTAGGATTAGACCTTGAATAATTGGCAGTAGGTTCCCCAAATTTTTCTAGCACTTAGAGAATTTCCAATGAGTGCCAAATTTGGCTAAGTCATCAGCCACTTGATTGCCCTCCTGATAAATGTGGGTAGAAATCTTCAAATTTAACTTAGACACGAAGAGCCTTATGTCTAATAGAATGTCTTTAGTACTCCACCCCAGTAATTTGTCAAATTTAACAACATCAATAATAGACTTGGAATCACCTTCGATATGGAGGTTTGCAATCCCCATAGAAACAACTAACTGTAAGCCCTTAAGTAGTACTCTAGCTTCCGCAATCATAGAAGATTGGATACCAATCCCCCAACGTAACCAACCACAAAATTTCCTTTGAAATATTTGATAACACCTCCTATACTAGCTCTGCCCTGGTTGCCTTTGACTGCCCCATCAAAATTAAGTTTATACCAACCACTGTCCAGAGGCATCCATACAATATCTCTTCTAGCCAAGGATCTGGAGTTGTCATAGGAGCTTGCATCCAGGTTTTGATGCCAAGCTTTGGCCATAATAATTTCCCTCTTAGTCGGACCTTTATTTGGGGGTTTCCCTTTGAAGAGTGAAATTTTTTTTGCAATGAGCTGAGAACCAAAACCAAAGACCTCCTTCAGAATCATCTCAATGTTCCTGAAAAATCCTATTGTTTCTCTCTTTCCATAAGCACCAACAGATAATGGGGGGAACCTGGTTCCAAATTTCAGAAGGTAAGGGGTGGACGAAGGGTTCAGTCTAGCTCAAGATAAAGGATCTAATATCCTTGCACATGGTCCATTGAATTCTCAAACGTTTAATAGCCAAATCCCACACATCAACAACAAATGGGCAGTGTAACAACAAGTGGTCCATCAATTCTTCATTGCACTTGCATAAAAAACATCTATTGGGAATCTGGAATCCCCTTTTCCTCAAATTGTCCTGAGTAAGAATCATGTTATGGCAGGCAGTCCATCAAAAGAAATTAACTTTTGGGATCAAGTGTAGATTCCAAACCCTCTTCCAAAGATCAAGGAAAACACCTTGGTCCGTCAACAGATTGTAAGCCGATTTAACTGAAAGATCACCCTGCTTATCGTGAGTCTAGAAGAACTCATCCCCCAAGTTGGTTGAAGGAAGTCTAGTAAGGGAGAGCAACTCCTACAGGGTCTTGGAAAGGAGGCTCAGCTTAGGGGACAAAGGGAAACAAAGGGCCAAATCATTCCATTTCGTGGCACCATGTGGTCCAAGGAGGTAATCACTAATATGAACACCAAAGAACCTCTAAGCCAACCTCATAAGATTTCTAAATTAAAAGTTTTCCAGAGGGGTATCAAGTAGCTAGGGGTCCTCCTAGAATATGATTTTATTACCATTACCAATCTTCCATTTCATCCCAGTCCTTAGCAGACCTTACAGACTGCAAATGCTCCTCTAGGCCAATGAACCCGAAGGGTGAACCTCTAAGAGATAGTCAATCAAAGGTTTGTTTTGAAGATACTTAGCATTCATAATCTTGCACCAATCCTTTTTGTTCCTCAGATGGTCCCAACCCACTTTGGCCATTAAATCTTTACTGGTACTAGAAAAAATCCTAATCCCAAGCCCACCACAATGTTTAGGTATTCAAACTTTGTCCCATTTAACCAGAGAAAATTTCTTCTTATCCTCGGTCCTAGACCCGAGAAAATTCCTTTGAATTTTATCAAACTTCTCAGCAATATATCTAGGAATATTGAAAATGGAGAGGAAGTAGACATGGATACCTTGAAGCACAACAAACATGAGTTGTAGTTTACCAACATGGATAAGGATGGAGCCTTTCCAACTAGCCAGTTTCTTTGGATCCTTTCAAGGACTAAATTCCAAAAGTTAGGAGTGACTTCCTTGATAGTAAGGGGTAAACCAAGATAAATCGAAGGAAGAAAACCACTCATACAACCCATGACAACAGTCACTCAAGCTTGCAGGTTAGAAGTGCTATTGAAGAAGTAAATCATACTCTTATTATAGTTAATACATTGACTAGAACAAGCAACGTAGTTGTTGAGATAATTTTTCCATTTCCTGGCTTCAATCACAGAGGCTTTCCCAAATAGAAAAGTATCATCCAAAAATTGTTGGATCACATTTGGCTTTAAGGAAGAGGCAGCCTTGATTCCCTTAATAGACCCTTCCGACAGCAGATTAGAAAAATTCTTGCTCAAGACATCCGCAATCATGATAAACAAGTAGGGTGAAAGGGGGTCACCCTGTCTAATACCTCTCCCAACAGAGAAAAACCCAAAAGGAGTCCCATTAACCAGAAAAAAGTACTCAACTGTTGTTACAAATTCCATTATGAGTTTGACCACAAATTGGTCAAAACCAAACTTTGCTAAGACTTTCAGAATAAAGTCCCAAATCACCTTATTATAGGCTTTTGAAATATCTAATTTAAGGGCCATACCAACATAGTTGCATCTATCCATGGAACAGAGTAATTCATTGGTGGTTATGGTAGCATCCAGGATATGATGACCAGGCACAAACCCCTTTTGAGTGGAGCTGATAAGTTTTTCAAGGAGAGGCGTGATGCGGTTTACCAGAATTTTAGAGATGATTTTAGAAAAGGTATTGCAAAGATTGATGGGACGAAAATTAGTCATAGACTGAGGATCAACAATATTGGGAATTAAGGCTATAAAGGTGTGGTTCAATTGTTTGAGAATCTTACTAGATTTGAAAAAATCACGAGCGGCTAAGAGGAGTTCCCCACCAACAATCTCCCAAAAGATCTGAAAGAAGGCTGGTTGAAAACCATAAGGGCTAGGAACTTTGTAAGCCCTCATATTGAAAGTAGCCAACTAGACCTCCTCAGTAGTGACAACACTGAGGATTTAAAAGTTATCATTCTGGGAAATGATGGTCGGGAGAGGGTCCAATAGCAAACTATCTAGAGCCAGATTAGGAGCCTCAACAGGAGCCAAATAAGCCTTCTGAAAATAATCCATAGCGAAGAGACCAACCTGGGAGGGCGAATTGATCACATCTCCCAACTCATTGTGAAATTTAGTTATCTGATTCCTTTTCCTATGTTTAATGGAAGAAACATGAAAAAAGAGGTGTTTTTTGTCACCTTCTTTCAACCATTGGACCCTGGATTTCTATTTCCAGAAGATTTCCTCTTTCCTTAGAATTTACCCCCACTTCCTTCGACACTCTCTTTCCTAGTTGCATGTAGATAGACTGACATCCCCCTCCTCCATTTTCTTTTGTATGATTTCAATTTATCCCCAATAACTCTTTTTTTTGGAAAACATCCCCCAAAACCCTTTTGTTCCAGCATTTCACCATACATTTGATATGTTTAAGTTTAAAAAAGATCATGAACATGGGGGAGCCATGAACAAGAATATTCCAACATTCATCAACTTTGTTCTTGAAGTTACGGTGGGAATTCCACATTATCTCAAACCGGAAAGGGAACATACCAACAACAGAATGCTCATTCGAGGTTAGCAGCAGGGGATTGTGATTCAACATCATCCTAGGTAGAGTCTGAAGAGAAGCACCGAGCAAGCCAAACCAGTTATTGGAACAAAGGAATCTATCTAATCTAACTTGAATCAAGTCCTCCCTAAGATGCCTATTGGTCCAAGTAAAATATTGGCCCGATAAGTCAATGTCAATCAGGCTAGTAGAACTCATAAAGTTTTCCAGATCATCCATGCTATCAGAATAATCCATTAGTCCATGACTTTTCTCCGAAGGATATAAGGGGGAGTTGAAGTCCCCAGCCACCATCTAATGAGATACTATTATTTTTAACCCAGCCAGAGAGGACCTGCCACAAAGCATTCCTAACATTTCTCTGGTTGGAAGCATAAACATAGATAAGTGACCAAGAGCTTCCTAAGAAGGAAAAGGAAACTCCCACACTGCTCCAGCAGTAGAATAGTTCAGAGCCATTAAACCTAGAGGGGTTCCAAAGCACAACAAGACCACCTGATGTCCCTTCGACATCACTATAGGAGTAAGTGGCACCCGACCATAAATACTTAGCAATATTATCAAAATTAGCTTTGTTCATCTTGGTTTCTTGTAAAAGTAACACATCTATCTTATGTTCTAAAAAAATAGTTCTTTATAGCAAGCTGCTTATGAAAGTTCTTCATCCCTCACACATTCCATGATATGACCTTCATTTTTGACCTTTCTTGAAGTACACTTCTAATGTCCTCTTTTTACCAATGGATATCTTGTTCACAGTCTCTCTCAACCTCACTTGTCTCTAGTTGGGTCTTCCAGGTTTGGAGTCACCTCCCACATCTGCCTTCTTCTTCCTTCCTCTTTTCTTTGGAGTTACCTAATTATCCTCTTCTACAACTTTCTCCTGATTCAATCCCTCTGAACTAAAAGTTGTCTCATCAAAACTCCAATACCCATATCCTCCCAAATTTCACCCTCTTCACCCATAGTCTCACTAGTCCCAACTGAACCCACCTCCAATAGGGATCCTCCTACTAACTCATCCCCCCCAAGAGCCGGGCCAGAGGAAAGATCATCTACATCCAACATCTTTTCAACCGCTACAATCTTAGTCAAAGAAGGAATAACAAGGCTCGAAGCTGGATCTACACTAGGAATCTCCATCACACTAAGAGGATCCCTAGAGATTGAGGGTTCAATCAAAACAGGCGAGGCAAACTTGGCCTGATTTCCATCCTTCAGAACACCATTCTCTAGAGGAGGGTGGGCATTAGTAGTAGATTCTCCTAGGTTAGAATCCCAATTAAAGGAAGATTTACAGTCAGAAATAAGGTGGCCAGGTTTGGAACACTTTTGACAGTAAATGACAACATTTATTAGCACACAGGTTGGACCCAGGTACCAAACTTAGAGCACAACTTCACAGAGTTAGGAAGTATCTTATTCACACTAATATTCACACAAAATCAGGCAAACACTAACCTGGATTTGGATCTGGTGATGGAGTCTAAAGTAATAAACTATCCCAGGGAATCCCCAATTCTTTTGAAGATGGATTCGTCCCAGTATTCCAAGGGCAACCCAGGTAGACGAACCCAGACTGGTGCTGATTTATTTAGATCCACTACAGGGTCAAACCTCGCCTTCCAACAACACAATGCCAAAATGTGCTTTCCATACACCCAAGGCCTAGAGGAGAGAACAACAACCAAGTCTTTTGAGGTCATGAATTTGAAAAGGAAGAGACCACTCGACATTGCGCAAATGTCCACACTTCCTTTGAGGCGCCATTTAGCAGCAACCCATCTTCGAACCACATCCATAGTGGGATGAAAAGAGAGAAAATGACCCACAACTGCATTCTCCATGGAGGAGAGAATCCTATTACTAAATGTATCAAAGATAGCGAAATCCATTCCCGAAGCGTTGAATTCCTCTTCAAAAAGAGGAGGATTTGACCTCTGTTTACCATTTCTCAAAACATCCTTCCAACCTTTAGTTTCTGAAAGAATCTTGACCACCGACACTTCCACACCAAACAAGAATGGAATCACAGGTGAATCCGATAGACCTGCAACCAAAGGAGCAGTCCCTCCAGGGGTGGCTCCTGAGGGACACAAGTCTACATGTGACAAGGTGAGGCTCGGGTCAGGAGGGGATAGAGGGGGACCATGGGGTACCCTAAGGGAAGAATCACATGTTCCAACTCTTAAGTACTGTTTGGTGTCAGTTGAAGATAATTGCAAGATCTTCACAACTGTTTCCCCTCTGCTCCAAGATATCTTTAATAGACTAGAGCTAGTTTAATTTCTCGCTTTTTCGTGTTTTCAAATAAGAGATGGATATATGTATCCAATCTCAAGTTAGTTTGGCATTAGATTGTCTTAGTTTTTGATTTCAAGTTTTCTCTGTTTTTCAATTTCCAGTTGAAACAATTTGTAGTTCGCCCCTCTTTGGGAACATTTGATGAAAATAAAAAGAAGTTGATCTAAATTCTGTGTTGGATCCCTCCAGAGGTAGAGTAGGGCCCGCTCTACTGAAGTAACATGATCTTGTTAAGTTTATAGTTGATATTCATTCATTTCAAACTTCATCTCTGTTCTTAGAATGGTTTTACAAGTTGAATGTTAGAATAAATCTCAAATCTATCATTGCAATCTTAGATCGATTACTATGTTAATTAAATAAATAGAGTCCTTTCAGTTTTCTTCCCAGTTAAATAGATTGTAGATCAGATAGTTAGTTTAGTGTTGATAAATGATTATGTTTTTAATGGAATATGAACATAGCAGGAATTATTACCTATTGAATCAGATGAATGAGATTGGAGTAGTTTTTTTCTAAAATTAGATTTAAATTTTGTCAATTAGTTAGATCTTGAATTTGAGTAAATGTTAGATTCTTATGCAAATTTGATTAGGTTAATCCTCCATTCTCACAATCTGACTTAGCTTGGAATATGACCTATCTCTGCACATTTTCTGTTTAGAAGTAATTTTGGTTAAAAGCTTTAGAATAGGTTACGTAAGAAACAAGTTCTAGAAGAATAACATAGAATAGTGTAGATTTGCTTCTGATAAGGAAGGAAAATCTCCAAACCACTCCTAACAAGGAAGAACCACAACAAATCCCCCCAAAACCGATCCAACTCTTACCGCAAATGGCTTTGGACACCCCTAGGTTGAAAAATAAGATTAAATGATTAGGGAATTGTGACAACAACAACCCCTATCCATCATTTTTGGCGCTGTTGTCGGGGAGTGATTTTTCCTTTTAAAAGAAAATTTAAGCCTTAAGTGTTGGTAAGAATTTCTTTGTTAGTTGATGACCGGCAAAGAGACCAATTTAGAAGATTTATAAGAAAAGATCTAATACTTTTTCCAGAAGGGTCTCCATCACATTCTTCAAGTTCATCATCTTCAAATCGAATAGTCTCCATCCACTCAGAAGATATGGAAGACCAAGGAGGAGGAGATAGAGAAGAAGAGGTTCCTAACAAAACATTCTCTTTCCCTATTGCTCTTAATGAGGAGGTTAGTGAATCACCCATGAAAAATATTTCACCCTCTGTTTTACCTACATTTCTGGAAAAACTTTGGAGGACCCTGGCCAATTCTTGTTTGAATTTAAAGTATTATGTCAAACTTATGATTACACATTTGATAATCAAAAGTTAAAGCTATTTTCATCCACTCTAAAGGAATCAACCTTGTGTTGGTTCATGGGATTGAATGCCAATTCTATTCACTCTTGGGAAGAAATGGAAAGAGTCTTTTTAGAAAAATACTGGGATTACTGTCGAGTTAGGGACAAGAAAGATGAACTATTTAAAATGAAACAGTTAGAAGAAGAAAGTTTAGAAGATTAAGGATAGATACCAATTTTTTTTGAAAATATGTGGAAATGGGTTGGATGAAGAGATTAGTAAGTCCATTTTCCTAAAAGGAATTGATGATGATTCAAGAGATGCCTTGAGCTTAATAGGAAAAGGAGACATCAAAAAACTCACTTTTGGAAATATAGTTGAGATTTGTAGGAACTATTCAAGGACAAGACCAAGCCTTAGAAAGAAAAATAGGGGTTCCTCAACTGATGTTTCTAAGGTCATGGAAGAAATAGAAAATTTGAAAATTGATATCCTACTTCATCTTAGTTCTCAGCCTGACAATAGAACAGTAGAACCATTCACTATATATTTTCCTAAATGTAGAGATCAACATCCATTAAGGGAATGCCCTCTTAATTAGGTAGATTTGTGTGATATTTGTGAGAAGAGGAATTCTACTGGTAAATGTAATCTCCTTCCAGAGATTAAAAATCATTTGAAGAAACCTTCTCAATCTTCACCTGTGGAAGAACTCAACTATATAGGACATATACAGTTTAATCCTACTTTTGGAGGACAATCCAATTCCAAAAATAATGCCAATTAGGGTTTGAATCAATGGAATTCTCCTAGTCAGTGGAATCCATAGTCTCAGTGGAACGCCCAAAAAATTCCAATTCCACCTCCTTCTATGCAAACATCTTGGGGACAACCCAAATGGACTAATCCTCAATGGAACCAACCTTAGTGGCAACCCAATCAATATCAATGGCAGCCTAATCAACCTCAATGACAACCTAACCAAGGTAATAATTCTCAATGGAAAAACTAGGGACCAAGAAGACCTTGGAATCAAAATCAGTCACTTTTTCCTGGTTCCACACAACCTTCAAACTCTGAAGTAGTAAATCAACTTGAAATTATAGCTCAGCAAGTTCCCAATTCTAAAAATATTAAACCTCAATAGCTAGCTTATAATGTTGATCCTAATATAGTTGGTTTAAACAACATTGATTTAAAAGATATTCAATTGAAAAATCTGTTTGTACCAACAAAACCTGATCTGAGAAAGGATGAACAACAAGATTTGATGAAAGATACATTGCAAAAGAATGAAGAAATTTCTTTTGAGAAGCAAGCACCATTTCCTACATGATTTCAACAAGAATCAATGGTTGGGAAACAAGCCGAGGAGAAACAGGATGATTTGGTAGATTCCCAGATTATCACAGAACTTAAAAAGATTAACATTGAGATTCCACTTCTAAGAGCTATCTGTGATATTCCAGAGATTAATCAGGTAGTTAAGTATTTATGTGTCAAAACACCTCAAAGGAAAAAGAAGTTACCTTCTACAATTAAAATTGGAGGGAAATTATCCGATGTTTTTTCAGGAAAGTTGATTCCTCAGAAGCATGGTGACCTAGGAAGTCCAGTAATTACCCTTGACATTAATGGAATTGAAATTTGAAATGTCCATATCGATTTAGGGGTTGCTATCAATGTTATCACAACTGAAACAACTAACAAATTGGGAATTACAAGTGTTCAACCAACAACCACAGTCTTACAATTAATAGATCAATAAATTGCAAAACTAGATGGGCTTCTTGAGGACATCATTGTTACTATTGACACATGGGATATCCTATTGATTTCCTTGTCTTGAAAAGTAAACAAAGAAATATAGGCTATCCAATCATTTTGGGAAGACCTTGGTTAGCAACATCCGCTACCCTTATTGATTGTAGGTATAGAAGTATGACTATTTCTAATGGAATCAGACAGAAGGAATCATCTCTTTACCCACCAACAAAACCTTCTTTATCATCTGAAAATCACAATTGGACTGATGACTTTAATTAAGAAGATGATGAGATTTGAGAACTTTCTATGGTAACATTGACAGAGTATGTAGAATAGTATCAAGAATGTATGGATGAGGAAGAAGGAAACCTTGAAGTTCATAATGTCACTGATGATCAAGATCACTGTCCTTTAACTAATATCATGAATTTTGATTCATATCATAACCAATTGCTCCATCAACTTCTGCCACATCCTTGTCCTTTAAATACTTTGATAGGAGAACCCTCCACTCTTCAAAACAAGACAAAGAAAATATTAGTATAGACACATAAGCCCTTACTCATTAATGCTTCCTTATCAACTAAGTAAAAAGATGATCTAAAAGAAATTTTAGAAAATAATATTGAAGCATTTGCTTGGGATTATAAGGACATGAGAGGGATTCATCCTAATATTTGTACACATCACATTTACACTGAAGATGTTAAACCTATAAGACAAGCTCAAAGAAGGATTAATCCTGCACTAAGAGACATTGTAAAGTTAGAGATATAGAAATTGCTTCAGGTAGGATTCATCTATCCTATCTCTGACAGTCAATGGGTTTCTCCACTAGTCATAGTGCCTAAGAAAAATGGTAAATGGAGAGTATGTGTGGATTATAGATAATTGAACAAATCTACTAAAAGAGATTATTTTCCACTACCTTTTGTTGACCAAGTACTGGATAACTTATCAGGCAGTAGTTACTTTTCTTTTCTTGATGGTTTTAGTGGATATAATCAAATTCAGGTAGCTCTAGAAGATCAAGATAAAACAATGTTTATTTGCCCATGGGGTACCTTTTCTTATAGAGTCTTTCCTTTTGGATTATGTAATGCACTTGCTACCTTCCAACATGTTGTTCTTTCTAGTTTTGCAGATTTGATAGCAACATGTGTGGAGGTACACATGGATGATTTTACAGTTCATGGTAAAAATTATGAAGAATCATTGAATAATATGAATAAAGTTCTGAATAGGTGCAAAGACTATAGGTTATCATTGAACACTGAAAAAAGTCTATTAATGATGACTGAAGGAATTATGTTAGGACATCATCTATCAAAAGAAGGAATTAAGGTAGACCCTAAGAAAATTGAGATTATTCTAAAGATACTAGTACCTCGAAGTCAAACTAAATTGAGAAATTGTTTAGGACATGCTAGTTATTATAGAAGATTTATAGAAGGGTTTAGTATGATTGCAGGTCCTCTATTTAATTTGTTAAAGAAATATTTATAATTTCTTTGGACTGCAATGTGTCAACAATCTTTTGATGAAATAAAACAAGCCTTGACAACCACACCTATTATAGCTGGACCAATCTAGGGTGAACCTTTTCACATAACTACAAATGCATCTAATTTTACAATTGGAGTAGTTGTTGGATAGAAGGATGAATCAAGAGCGATGCATGCCATTTATTATATAAGAAAAAATCTTAACCCAGCTGAACATAATTACACCAGTACTAAAAAGGAATTTTTAGCAGTTGTGTATGCTATTAACAAATTTAGACATTATATTACTGGTTATAATACTTTTGTACATATAGACCATGCAACTATTCGATACCTAGAATGAATAAAGCAGTGGTGGGAGGATGTATCATTTGATGGTTATTATTATTACAAGAATTTGATATAACAATTGTTCATAAGCCAGGTAAAGATAATGTTGTGGCTGACTATTTGTCCAGGATAGTTTTACAGGAGAATAATGAACCAGTTAAAGATGCATTTCCTGATGAACACCTATTTTCTATATCAATTCAATCACCTTGGTTTTCTGATATTGCTAATTATTTAGTAACTAGGAAATGCCCTTATTTTTTGTCTAAGCAACACAAGAGATTAGTTACAAAAAGTTCCAGGTTTGAATGGATTAATGGTTTGCTGTTTAAGATGTGTCCAGATCATGTCATGAGAAGATGTGTACAATAAATAGATGTCTATGATATCTTGAACTCATGCCATGATGATCCAGGTGCAGGACATTATTCCATAGTGAGAACAGTACATAAGATTTTGGAAGCAGGCTATTTTTGTCTAACAATGACTAGGGATGCAACTCACTACATCAAACATTGTGATCAATGTCAGAGAATGGGAAGACCTACATGTTTTTAGAAATTCCACTTCAAACAAAAGTTTCCCTAGAACCATTTGAAAAATGTGGAATTGATTTTGTTGGTCCCATAGATCCGCCATCAAGAGGAAATCACTACATCCTTATATGTACTGATTATGTTACTAAATGGCGCAGAGGTCAAAGCATTACTAGCTGCTAAAGAAGAAAGATTTGTAGATTTCTTGTACAAAAACATCCTACAAAGATAGGGAGTGCCTAGAACACTTGTATCAGATCAAGGGCCACAATGTATGTCTTTAATGCTTGAGGCATTTCTTCAAAGATATCAAGTTTAGCATAGAAAGTCATCACCATACCATCCTCAAGCAAATGGACAGGTAGAATTGATTAATAGAGAATTGGAGAATATACTCACAAAAATAGTTTCATCTTGAAAGAGTGATTGGTGTGATAGATTAATAGAAGTTGTTTGGGTATACAACACAACATGGAAAATAACCACAAGATTTTCTCCATATGAATTAGTTTATGGGAAGACACCAATTATTCCTATAGAATTTGAACTTGAGACACTTAGAACAACCTTAAAAGTGGGTATAGATTTGATTGAAGCACAAAAAAGTAGAATGTTACAATTGAATAGGTTAGATGAAATGAGAATGGAAGCCTTGCATCAAACAGAGATCATTCAAAATCAAAGGAAACAATGACATGACAAGAATATTCACAGTAAACAATTTACTGTGGGAGATCGGGCATTACTATTTGATTCATGGTTTTAAGAATTCAAAGGAAAATTGCATACCAGATGGATTGGACCATATGAGATTAAGGAAGTTTTTGATAATGGGGCTTTTCAATTAATACCTATCGATGGAGAAAGGAAGACAATGTTGGTAAAAGGACACAGGCTTAAACTTTATCATAAACCAACATCAAAGGAGGAATTTTCAACTGAACTTCAATTAAGGATAGAAAATTTTACTAAGGAGAAATTCTCTTCTTTAGGAGATGTATCTTTTCCTTAGTATTATTCAATTTCCATGAATAAAGATGGTGAATTGAAAACCAAAAATGGCGGTTTCCCTTCCAAAAAAAAAAATCTTCTAACCTTCTTGACTCTTGCAAGTACAACTTTGGATAGATTCTGATTTCTCCTTACTAAATCAGAGAGATCCTAATGGCTCTTGATCGACTTGGACATCAATTCCTTGGTGAAAGCCTTGATTAAACGTACAAGTTAATTCAACTTTTGATAGCTCTCAATTGCTCCTGATCAGTTATTCTTAGTATTGAAAGAAGATTTTGAGAGGAAGACTTCCAATTGCTCTAAGTTATTAAATGATCAGTTGATGATTGATACGATACACAACATTCAGGAGCAAAAAAGGAAATTCATGCATCATTGGAAGCTTCCAACTTCATTGTTTTGCTAACTAGTTTGTTGACTGTGTAGGTATAGGTTCGTTTAAATATTTCAAATTTTAATGGTTTAATATTATAGCATGTGGAAGAATTGGGCTCCCACAAGGGTTGAGCTCAGCGTGTTATATTTATTATTTGTGATCAAGTACATCATACAATCTAAAGAACTTTGACAGATGTTGATCCTTTTTGGAAAAAAAGCAAAGATTTTGATCCTTTTTGGGAAAAACAAAGATCGTTCCAGTAAACTCCATCAAATAAGTCGCCAGTCAAATCAATATCATTTCACACTAGTGGGGCAAGTATTTATATGATGTATTTATTTCTCAAAAGTTTAAATGAATTTAATTATTTGTCATAGAGTGGTTTAAAATGTCATTTCATTCAGTTAAAAGCCAAGTGTAATTTATTGAGCGAATATTGTGAGGTGTCATAAGTTATAAAGTAATGATTATGAGGTGATGGATTCAAAAGTAAGGGATTTGTACACCAACATCAGTAAATGTACTTTTTCCACCTTTCACCAAAAAAATTTCAAATAATTTAGTTGGTGAGATATCTCATGCGTGTGAAATATACTTTGGTTTAAACTAAACATAATGTTGAGTAAATGACATTTAATGTCAAGAAAAAACTATAAGCTATTTAAAATTTATTAAGAAAAAAGAAAAAGACCCGTTGTCATTCCTACAATATCATTTTTTTGCATTTTCTTCTAACTGAAGATTGTTCTCAAATTTCTCAAAGTCTCCAGTTAGTAAAAATGGGATACAAGAAAATGGCCGAGCCAAACGAGGAAATTTTGGATAATGAAACAAGGAGATGGTTACAACAAGCAGGATGACTTGAACTTATACTCAAATATGAAGGGTATGAATGGGACATCATTCAAGAATTTCTAAGGAATTTCCACCTCAGCTTCACTGTTATGAGATGAGAAACTATTCCAGTATCCACAACTATAATTAGTGCATTGTCTGGAATCCCAATTGAAGGAAAAATTGTTAAGCGAGGTTAGCATGATTTAAAAGAGCTTCTACAAATGTTTCACGTTGACCCAGAACCTCAGCCCATTTTTCAAATTCACAAAGGGAAAAACAAGGGCATTGAAAGAGGAAGTCTTCAGGAGCCCTGGTCTTCAATAGTGCACTGCTTGATGAAATATTTAACCTATGAGGCTCAATATGCTTCGGTGTTGGGGCTAGCTTTGCAGTTGTTGATTCATGTTCACCATGGGCAAGATAAACTTGAGGTAAGGTTAAATTTTCCAGCGTTCTTGTTTTCACAAGTCAGTGACATGGTAATGATATGCAAAGAGAAAGAAAGTAGAATTATGCATCATGGTTTAATGCACTTGATTGTTAAGCATAATTTCGTACAAAAACCTAATGGTGAAGAAAAATGGATAAAATTTTTGATGAATGCTGAGGGTGAGGGTTTAGGGAAGTATAAAACCCCTATGACTAGAACTCTAAAAATAGAGAAGGGAAAGAGTTCAAAAGAAACTAGGGGAAAATTTGTAGGAAGGCCTAGAAAACAAGACCCTGAAGAATCAATGCCTTGCAAGAAAAGGAAAGCAAAGGAAATAAAAACCTCAGAGGATACCGGAACTGAAAAAGAAATCCCTAAAAGGGAAAAAAGAGACTAGAAAAGAAAAAAGATTGAAAAAGAGAAAGCAGATTGAAAAATTAGAAAAACCCAAGGAAGGAAAGAAATTAAAAAGAGGGAAGAAGAGAAAAGCTCATAAATCTCCTCCCATAGTTCAAATTGAAGAATCAGAGGTAGAGGAGGCTGAAAAAGAAAAAAAAGATTCTCAATCACCAAAGAACAACTCCCTAGATTTATTTTCTCGTTCGCCTATTAAGGAATCATTTATTCTAAGCCCTAGTGTTCATGAAGGAAGCCCTTCTGCTGCTCAAAAATCTCCTTTAGAAGAAGAAGAAGTTGAAGTTCAAATTCCTAATGTTTTTAGTTCCCCAACTCAATTTACTGAACAAATGGAAGAAGTATTTTTCCAGAGAGAAGGGAAGCAACCTTTATGACAACAAGAGGAAACTGATAAAAATTTAGATCAAAGGAAAGAAGAAGAGAGGCAGGTTGAAATTTCATTTTGATTATCCAGATTGGAAAAAGAAATACAAGAATACAAAATGCAAAACATGGTACTAGAAATGAAATTAAATCAAAGAGATGAAGAGATATCAAAATCTAAAACCGAAATGGAAAAACTAAAGTCATAGGTCCAACAAGACACAAATTAGCTGCTTACACAACTCAAAAATATGAAGGGAGATCTAGCCAAGATGACTAAGCAGTGTGAACAAAAAGATAGTAAAATTCAGGGGTTAAAAGAGGAGATGGAAAGAAGGCAACAAATAGCTCCTGGAACAACAAAACTAGAGCAAACTGCATATCCACCTTATGGTTTACTCTATTTACCTCCACCAGAGGATAAACCTGAGGAAAAGGCCGCAGAGCCAAGGTATCTTTCACTTACTACTATGAAGTATAAACAAATCAATAAACAACTTTAGGATGAAGTAGAAGAAATTACTAAGGAAAGAGACGAAGTAGAAAGAAGATTAACTGAAGTTGTAGATATTTCTTTTGCACTTGTAGCAACCATAAAACCTTTAGGGATGCATGGTTTATTCCTTAAGGAAATGTTTTGAAGTTGAAATTAAACCAACTAATATTGAAGAGGCCTCTGGATTTCTAGACTGATAATGCTTTCTTTCAATCATATTTTAACAGTCATCCTAATGTTTAGAATCAAATGTGTGAATTCTACCAACATGCTTTTCTCATAGGTGATATAAGTGAATCACTTCTTGACATTTATGTTGGAGGACTATAGATCAGATATTTTTTCTCCTTTCTACCAAATCAAGTGGAATGGATAAAGAGAATGGGAGAATACAAAGATGCCCGGAAAAGGTATGGTCTGCCCATGAGGGGAGAGACACCTAATGCAATTGAGTATATTAAGAGATTTAGGTCAGTGGCTAGGCTTAATGATGTTGTGCCTATTTATAAGAGTAATTTATTGAATAGTATAGCATGCTTCTAATATGTGGAGGGAACATTAGCACCAGTAGCTCTCCAAGCATGCATTGAGAGATTTAACTTGATTTCAAATCCACTAAAGAGAAGGGAGCCCATCAACCCAAATAACATCAAGTGGAGCTTGACCAGGGTAAGAGATATAATCAGTTTGATACATGAACATAGGGAATTGTGGATTGGCATGAGATTCAGGATGCCTATTATCATCATGTCCACACCTAAAATCAATGCACTAGACAAAATACTAGCCGAAGTTTTGAAAACCTGGTATGAGAAATTAGAACAAAATCATGGTTTCGTCAACAAATATAGTTCATCAGAGGAATACAGAGTAGTCTTTGACTGTGCTTTATGGATAGAAACAATCAATAAGGACATTCTTGATGTCATCAACCTATAACCATGAGGACATGGTTATGATCAGGAGGGGAACGATGATGAAGCCTTCTAAGGACTTCATATGTTTTGCAATATTAACACTTGATACTTTATGTTTGGCTTAAGAACTTATGATATTATCTTTTATATACTTCAAATATGAACTTAATTATGCATAAGAACTTAGAATATAAATGTTGTATAAATTATTATTTCTATTAAATGCATGATTAAAATGGTATTTAATGTGTGATTGTTTCATGATGGTGTGTATTTAATGCATAACTGGAAGAGGCGCTTACTTATTAGAATCAAGTGCTAGCCATTTCCCATTCAAAATAAGATTGGCAGCTAACCTTTTACAGCTAAACATCCTCGACCAAGTTACCTGTCAACCAAGCAATAGTTGCAACTAAGCACATGTTCCAGCTCCTAAGTTCTGTTTGGCGTCAGTTGAAGATAATTGCAAGATATTCACGACCGTTTCCCTTGCGCTCCAAGATATCTTTAATAGACTAGAGCTAGTTTAATTTCCCATTTTTTCCTATTTTCAAATAAGAGATGGATAGATGTGTCCAGTCTCAAGTTAGTTCGGCATTAGATTGTCTTAGTTTTTTATTTCAAGTTTTCTCTGTTTTTCAATTTCCAATTGAAACAATTTGTAGTTTGCCCCTCTTTGGTCACATTTGATGAAAATAAACAAAAGTTGATCCAAATTCTGTGTTGGATCCCTCTAGAGGCAGAGTAGGGCCTGCTCTATTGAAGGAAGGTGATCCTGTTAATTTTAAAGTTGATCTTCATTCATTTCAAACTTCATCTCTATTCTTAGAATGGTTTTAAAAGTTGAATGTTAGAATAAATTTCAATTCTATCATTGCAATCTTAGATTGATTACTGTGTTAATTAAATAAATAGAGTCCTTTTAGTTTACTTCCCAGTTAACTAGATTGCAAATTAGATAGTTAGTTTAGTGTTGATAAATGATTACATTTTTAATGGAATATAAACAGAGCATGAATTATTACCTGTTGAATCAGATGAATGAGATTGGAGTAGTTTTTTTTTAAATTTAGATTTGAATTCTATAAATTAGTTAGATCTTGAATTTGAGTAAATGTTAGATTCTTATGCAAACTAGATTAAGTTAATCCTCCATTCTCACAATCTGACTTAGCTTGGAATATGACCTATCTTTGCACGTTTTCTGTTTGGAAGTAATTCTGGTTAAAATCTTTAGAATAGGTTATGTAAGAAACAAGTTAGAAGAATAGCATATAGTGTAGAGCGGCTTTCGATAAGGAAGGAACAACTCCGAACCGCTCCTGACAAGGCAGAACCACAACAAATTCCCCCAAAATTGATCCAAATCTTATTGTAGATAGCTTTAGACACCCCTGGGTTGACAAATAAAGATTAAATTATTAGGAGATTGTGACAGCAATGATCCCTATCCATCATGAACGATAGAGCAATGGTGTTGGAAAATACATGCATGTACAATTAGAGAAAATTTTAACTTTGGAGTTCATTATAAAAGATATAATCACTAATGTAGATACATATTCCAAGCAAGAATATATCGAGCATCTTTCTAGAGTCAACTTGTCATTGCTCGAGCAATATAAGGGTCAAAAGTTTCATCGAAGTCACTCAGATCAGATACACTATCATGAAGACATGACCTTAAATAGATCCTAGGTGATCACGGGTACGTTACTGAGATTAATAGATTATGGTATCACAATTTATGTGGACTTTGATGTTGTCTTTGTTAATTACAGTTGTTAAGGTTTTAGCTATGTTCAACAAGATGTAAATGAAAAGTCACCATTTTTAGATGTAATATCCTGAAGCTTTTTGCTTCCCATATATAAGGGAAACCAAGGATGAGTTTTGAGAGATCATATATCATCATAATCATTAATATATAATCATATTCATAGAATAGAATGCAGTAAAAAACTTCTGATACAAATTGTAATAACTTTTGAAGGAATATAATGGAGGGAAATCCTAGGAAGCTTTCACCTAGTTGTTGGCCAATCCTCACAATTGTTGATCATTGAATTATGGAAAATTCATAGATAATTTTTGAGACCAAGTTTGGTTCATTAAAAATCACCAATAGGTACATTATATGGCTTTTATATTTTAGATTGTATTTGATATTTTATATTGTATTCCTTGAAATTATGCATCAAATTGAATAAATTAGCATATTATTAATAATTTCATATTTTAATTGTGTTAAACATGTACTAAGTGATTCATCACTCAACTCAATGCTTAATAACATATTAAGAATAATAGCATATACAACAATGAACATCAACAATCGTTTAATGTGTATCTTGTAGTTGAAACCAAACTTTTTCTTCAAATGATAAAATAAATAATACAGATAATTGAACATCAACACATTATTGAATTTGAGTTTTTTATTGATTTTCACATGAAGGAATACATAGAGGAATTTGCAACGAAAAATATTGCTCAAAGACAACTTTGCACAGAGCTGAGTTGGAACTTGGAAACTCATATTATCAATATCAAATCACTGTATCACCTTTTCTAGCAACTTCCACTATTCAGGTGGTGGAATTGTCATTTGTTCTAACTGATGTTGTTTGAATTGAAGATTTGTTAACAATTCATGATTGTAATTGGAACTTGTCTTGAATTCTTGACTCAAAATTGCATTCAAGGTTATCAGTGGTTTGATGGGATCCAAATAGTTCGCCACATCTGGGTTTTGAGGAAACTTGTCCAAATCAATCTTCCTTGCACCCTCCATCTTCTTTATAAACTCATCCTTTCCAATGAATCACTCATTTGTGTGAAAAGCCTCTAGCAACCCAAGCTTTGTGAAGTTCCTTACCTTTTCATCTAGCTTCTTCATCTTGTTTGCAGCCAGATGCACAAATTACTTTGCTTCACACATTCTCAAACACTTTTGAATGATAGATCACAACATCATTGAGGAAGCAAGTTGATTATTAATCCCTTTTGATTTCAAATCATTGTCACTAGCTTTGTAGACTGTTTATTGAACTTGATTTATAGATTTCTCTAATGCCAACACATTTTTTTTGTCCACTAAATATTTGTTGAGCTTCTTATAATGTAGTCTGATAGCATCAATCAATTGAAACAATTCACACAAATTATCAATCCTCTGCATTATATCATCCCAAATCTTTTGTTTCATATGGCTCATTGTTTCTCTACAAAATACAGTTAACTTATTTTGACAAGAGTTAATTTCATTTTTTGCTTCCATTAGCTCTGCAGCCAATCTATCATTTATTTTTCTCTCTTTCTCCAATTTTTGTTTCCACTGTTCATTTCCCTTCCCAATGCTTTGTCTTAACTTTTTTGAAGTGGATTGTTCCTCATCATATTTCTTTTTCCTCTCATCTAACCTTTTCTTCAGATCATTCACTTCTCTCTCATTTTGTTTATCCTCTTTGCTTGTTGATGTAGAGGTGGATTTTTTTATTCTTTTTTTCTAATTCATTGCTCTTATTATTTGTTGCTTTCCTCTTTGATTTCTCATTTGCTAGGTCTTCCTGTAACTGTTCTATTGAGTTTGCAACATTTCTCTCTCTCTCTCTCTCTCTCTCTTGATTTAGCAATGATGTGTACACCAATTGATTGTTCTTCTTTCATACATTAATTTTTTGTCAGTATTTTTAAGTCCAAAAAAATCCAATTTGTAAATTGCTCACCTGAAATTTAGATCAATCCATCTGATTCATTGGTTTATTTTGAACTGTGGGAACAACAATTGTGTAATCCATGATTTCTTTATTTTTGTAAAATGTAGGTAATACCATGGTTGTTGCAGGATCTAAAGTTAAAGTAGACACACTCTCCATCAGTTGCTTGTTTTCTTTTTTATATAATTCTAATTTTTTTTTAAACTCTTCAATGTAATCAAAACCCAGGGACGCAGGAACAATGGAATGCTTGAATGGAGAAGGAATAGGAGTACTTGCAGTTGCTAATGCTATTGTAGCCACACTAATTGTGGGATTGGGAGTGCCTGGAAATAACTCCTTTGTGGTGGAAATGGTAGTTGTTGTTGGACTTGGACCTATCAAAATCCTTTGCCTCTTCTGTATGCCTTGATTGCTTGGTGTTAGTGTGGTATCTTGTATTGTTGTCCTCTTGTGTGTAATTTGTTGTTGTAGGACATTTTGACCACTACTAGTACTACTACCCATACCATTGCTACCAGCGGCAGTGGAAGTTGCACTAGGTTCTCCACCATAGACATGTCTTAGTTGTGATTGTATCCGACCTTGAGGATTAGGATTTAAAGCTCTAACAAAATGAATTGTTACAGTTGTACTTGTATGCCCTTGGTCTACTTTATCAATCCAATTCCTTGCTTATCAATATATTTTCTATGGTCTACATCTATTGTTGTACAAATGCCTTGTCCTTGGGACCCCAAACCACCACCTTCATAACCTATTTTTTTGGCTATGGCTGCTCCTGAAGTATATGCTTCTTTTGTGGCCTCACTTAAACCAAGATTGACATAGCTTTGTTTTTCCCTATCATCATTAGATTCATCATCAGTTTCTTGATCTTCATGATCATTGGGATGCTCTATATTCCACAATTTTCTAAACTCAAGATCTTCTTCACTATCTCCAAATTTTGCAAGAGTTCTTGGTTCACCTAGATCCTTCCTCATAAACCAAAAGGTAGTAATTTTTTATCGTGACCAATTTTTATTTGTAACTTCCTTATCTAGAGAATATGATATTTTTACTCTAATAGATGGTTTATCACCTTTTTCATAAAAAAATGTTGTACGCCTTGATTTTCTTTCGGTGCAATGCCATAATTTATGCTGACAATTGTTCAAAAGAAATACCTTTCTCAACAACACTTTTCTCCATTGCTATTTTGACCTCATCTCAAGAATCCTTGTTTCTTAACTTTTCAAACAAGGGTTTACTTTGATGTTGAATTCTACTTGCAGAATTCCTATTGGCCACAATCATTGATTTAATGGTGTCACATGGATCATATTGCTAGTGATAGACAACATCAATTTTTTTTTTTCTTCAAAAGATCATGTGCCACACTAAATTATTTTCTCTTGAATGTAAACCCTCTGCATGAAAAAGGTTAAAAAGGAAATAAGGTCTTCTTTTGCTGATTGGAAAAGTGTAGTTCATCAGTACTCTGCATCTGCCTTACATATTCCAATGCAAAAACCCTTTCTGTCACATGTATTAGAAGTTTGTATGGCTCTACTCCCAATCCATAAAATCTTAGCACAGTAAATTCTTCCATTAAGTACCAATCAACCAATTGTATTTTTTTTCTTAGTTGAATGCAATTTCGACATGACATAGGCAATCTAGGCATTGGAGTATTTGTAATTTCTTGATGCAATGGAGCAAAAAAGTAGTCTAAAAAATGATTGTAGTTCCTTCGTGAATCATGTATCCTTATCTTAGTGGTCCAGTCATATACTTGAGTCATTTTCTTTTCCTCAGCATTACTATAGGGCTGAATCTGAAACATTCCACTAAATTTGAATAGAAAAAAATAACACAAGTAGGTTGTGAACCTAAATGTCTTGGTGGAACCTTCTTTAATCAATAAAAAATGTTTATGCATGGATTCTACAATGTTCTCAATAAATTTATATTTGACATGTGGAACACCATAATGGATATTATATACTATTTCAAGGAGGCTTGCACCCACTTCCCAATTGCTATCTAGTTCGAGGAAAAATGCTAGCACGGAAATAGTATCCTAAACCCATGGTCTAAAAATATCAAAATCATAAGGAGGCTTATGATTACCTTTCAATTTGTTTCTAACTTGTATGTTATCCTGAAGTATGAAAGATTTTTTCTCCCTTTCATCCACTGCTTCATAATCACTAGCAAGCTTTTCTAGGTCAATGTGGACGTTTCCAAATTCTTTGGTTGTAAACCCCAACACTTTTCCAAGTTATTTTGCTTTAATGGATAACAATTCTTCTTTGCTATCTTTATTAACAATTGCTCTTTTTCTATCATCATAATTTTGGGCACAGACCATGATAAATTCTGGGAAAGGGAAAACCTCATGTAACATCATGCACCCTAATCTAGTTACCCACGGTGCACTGCAACTATTAACTTGCATTTGGTTTGCAATCTTATTCTCAGATGAAAATCTCAGTTCTGAGGTATGCCTACCATAGATTTTAGGATCATAAATATCATGGTATTCATTATTGAAACCTGGGGTATTAAGAAATCTAGCATAATGTATTTTTTAATCTGATTTTGCTCTAGTGGTACTGGTGGTAGACATGCTTATACAATGTTAAATTGTGAATTCCCTCTTAGTCCTCAATTTTTTTGAATTCTTAGTTTGAAAAAACAAGATTTTAAGAAACGTTGAAACATAGGCATAGCCATAGGAATTATGTCTTTCACTTACCTGGATTTTGATTCTTGAAAAGATTAATACTGACAGGCCTAGAACCTAGAATCTCCCCGGTCCACTGTAATGAGCAATCTAAAATCTCCTCGTTTGTTGACCCTCTCACTTAAAAATAAAATCACTTACCAGTAGAAAGTTTTTTTTTTCGAACATTAAAGTGAATGAAATGTCAACATGTTGCTTCTGGACTACACAATTAGTACATGGTTGTCCTGCATTGACAACAAATTCTAAACCGTTGATCTTTATAAATCTAACGGTTATAGGGTAATTTTGAAGGTTTAAGTTCGCAAGCTTAGTGCTCTATGCATTTCATTTTGGAATGCAACTACAACCATCCATCAAATGTTCAACGAATGGTTGAGTAATTTATGATATAAACAATAAACATGTGTTTTAAAGTTGTTTTAAACTTTAGTGCGCTAGGATTGACATCAAGGCCAAGGGGCTGGTAACTTAACATTGCAAAGGACTTAATAAAATGAATAATGATACCAAGAATCAAGAGAGGTCAATGAAAAATTAGAAATCAATAACATTTCGGTAAACCCTAGCAAGAGTGACAACTTTTAGTGTTATAATTTTTTTTGTCAATTTGATGACGACCTTTTTTTTAATTTATAAATTACTTTATGTTTTAAATTTGCATGTAAATATTTCATAAATAGATAATACTTAATTTCTTAAAGGAAAAAAATGATTTGAATAGAGTCATAGACACTGAACTCAGAAAATAATTCTTTACTGTAAATGAATAACGAAGAATAACACAATCATTTATTTTATTACAATTGAGTTACAATGTTACATTATTACATATCTTTTTAAAGATGAGTAGAGCATGCAAGCTCTTGTTTTGTTTAAATGACATATGTCACTTTATATAGAAACAACTGATTCCAAGCTGCTTCTCATGATAATGGATTACAAATTAATTCCAAGATTTCATGGTGATAACATAATACAAATGTGGCTCTGAAAATAAATGCATAGGGCTTGTCAGGCCAACCATGTTGGGGAAATGGGAGCTGTGAAGATACAAAAATGTACTTATTGTAATGACAAAAAAATGTCCCCTTAACTTGGCTTTGATTTAGTGTTGTAATATTCCTAACATATTCACATTAGGTCCTGGGCCCATGTGAACTAAATGAACACTAATGGTACCTTGCTTAAGTGTTGTAACACACTTTCACACTTTTCTAAGGTCTTGTTAATGAAATACACCTAATAAACCTCTTTTTAACATTAATCAAGCCTTATTTTAAAGTGTTGTAACACACTTTCACACTTTTCTAGGCTTTTCATTAATGATTGGGATTTTTATGCTTTAATTGGCCCTATTTTAGATCCACAAGCCTCATTTATGTGTATTTTTGAGGATAATTCTGACAAAACCATTTAAAACATTAAAATCCAAAAAACCCAGCTTAGAAAGCTAAGGTGGGACTCATTCGCCATTCTAGGTGAATGAGTCCCCTTAGGCGGGACCCATTCGCCCAGGGTGGCAAACGAGTCCCATTTAACTCAAAATCAAAATTAATTTAAATCTTTGGCGGGATTTTATTCTCCTAGATCTAATGTCGGCTTGTAGTGTTGTAATTTCAGGAATTCTTGCATAATTGAGTATAAAATACAAGTTCCTTTCATTCATTTTACACCTAGCAAGTTAAATGAGCATTCTTATAGAAAGTTTGAGTTCACAAGTGTATTCAAGAGCATTCAAGGGAAGATTATCAAGTACTTTAGAGCAGCATTCAAGCATCAATCATCATGTCAAGGATTTCATGCATCATGTTTTTTATTGTGCTAACAATTGTGGTGTAGAATTTTTTGATTCAAGCAAGTATCTCATTCAAGATCTATCTCCTTTGAGAAAGAGTCAAAGTATACATCCATTGCAACCATTTCAAGCATATTTGTAGCACTTCATTTCTAGGGTTCAGTGAGTTGCAACATCATATCTTGTTCATTCATCATTCATCATTCTCCATTCCTATTTCATTCTATTTAAAGGTTTAATTTCCAACAAGGGGTTTGACCAAGGAAAAATGCTATCCACTAACCCCACAACATTTTTCCCTCTCCTTTGTGTGTGATTTATAGGTCTAGGTTGTATATTTCCTAAGGAGTAAGATTGGAGAAAAGTTGCAAATCATTTAAAGTTGTCAAAGTTGTCATCAAACCTTGGAGAACCTTGGAGAAGACCTATAGGTAGCAAATTAGAGATTTAGATCCAGAAACCAATCAGGAAGGGTAGAGCAGAAAGAGAAGAGCAGGACCAACTTTTGAAGTTGTAGAAAAGTCCAACTGGACTGATTCACCACTTTTGGTGAATGAGTCCCAATTCCAGTCAAATTTTCAAGACTTTGTAGATTTGGATACCCTTTTTCCATATTTGTGTTCCTACACAATTTTCCAGAAACTGGACTGATTCGCCTAGCTTGGCGAATGAGTCATAGTCAGTAGTAAAAGTAGATTTTCTTTTGATTCAAACCTCCATTCAACCATCTCTAGTTTCCCAGGTGCACACCTTCATGTCTTTAGTTTTATGTTTCATTTCATTTTCTTTTATAGGTTATTTAGTGTTAGTTTGCATTCAATTAGGGTTTAGTATTGCATCTTGCATTTCATTATCTTTTCCAAGTCTAAACTTGGTGGTGAACCCTTTAATATTTTACATTCAGCCCCTAGGACAACCCTGCTACAAGATTTCTTTCTCCTTTGGATTGAGATCTTTAGGGTTACCCTTGAATGAAATTGAAGGTGTGGGTATGCTCTATGACCAAAATCATATGATAACACCATCCCACAAATTCATCATTTCACTTATCCTCTTTGAGAACTAGAGTCATGCAAAAGATGAGGGGTAGTAAATCTGCTCCCATCTTTTGCACGCAACTTCCATGCACTAAGATAGCAATTACCTCCATCATAGCTCCTCATCCTGGTTCAAAACCTGTTTGAGAATTCAAGTGAACCAGATCAACTTCTTTCCAATTCCACCCATTTTGAACGTGAAGGAAATTGGTCTTTTACTATATAACTACATAACTGGAGGTAGGAGAATTTAGAGTATCCCCAATAATACCACATCATCTTCTTCCTTATTAACCTTACAAAATGAAAACCCTTATGAAAATTCAAGACATTGTATTCAATAGTAAAGCCTTTAGCCTTCAACGAATAATTTTAGTTGTGCTCACTATCCCTATTTATGGGCCACTAGTGCCACTACCAGCCTGATCCCTATTTACTTGTGAGTCGTGTGAGGTTGGGTATAATGATAATCATGCAAACCAAAAAACCAACTTAATCGATTCATGTAACTTAAGCCTTACATTTACGATTAAAATGTTTAATTTGATTGAATTCTAGCTACATGCAAACTGTACCTCTCAAGATGAAAAGCTATCAAAATCATCACTCAAACAATATGAAATCATTACAAATCTTGTTTCAATTGATCACTGGATTAATGACATCATCATCTACAATACGCCATGCAATTTTCAATGTCAAGCTATCCAATCAATCACTTCAGATGTACTTCGAGACATTGAAAAGAGAGAATTAAATCAAAATGGCTTGTTTTACCTTAATCATTATTAATGTCCATTAATAATTCACAATAAATTTCGCTCACTCATGATCATAACTATATGTTGATAATACCTTAATCATTATCAATTTCCACTAAAAATTCACAATAAATTTTGTTCACTTATGATCATAACTATATGTTGATAATTACTATTAGTTTTAAAAGCCACATTTTTATATTGAACAAAGCAAAAAGGATTTTCAAGAATGGAGCCACGAAAAGTATTTTAATTTTAGTAGCTAAAGACTAAAGTACATACTACATAGCCAACCTGGCCAAAAAGCCACTAACTGTGATAAAAAACTAGTCACAAAATACATATTACAAGAACTGTTACATTGTAAAATAAAATATAGACACACTTCATTACTAATTTTTTTTGTAACAATAGCTGAGGCCCTCAACCGGGTGTTTGAGTAGAAGGTGAATCAAATTTAACAAAGTAACAATAGAGAAGAAAAGCGAATCACCCAAAACCTTCCTCCAAAACTCCAGACTCTTTAATGATTCATTTTTCATATCACACAACAGACCACATCTCATATTAACTAGGGCAAGAGCCTGCATTCTAGAAGCATACAATTACACTTTCCAGAAGATTCCACCAATAGGTACTAACCCACTTTCAAAATTTTAATTCTTCAGTGCCAACTCCAACAAATAAATAGAGTAAATGAAAGGCTACAAATAACGTATTGCCAGTGTCTTCACAATATCTTTATCAAGAAAAATGTCCATGCAATTGGACAAGAAAGTTAAAGCTACATCAAAAAATAGAGCATAGGGGTTGTTCTGAAGCCATTCCCTACCCACAATTATTCTTATAGCATCCTCAACTTGCACACAAGGAATTATAAAACCATACCCAACTTTTTCCTGTCATATGCATCATCACTTCTTTTCTCCCAAAAAAATTTGGGTAGCATGACATGCCATGAAGAATCCATATCACAGTTAAATTGAGCATAGAGAAGAAATAAATCAAAGCCAAATATATTATAAATGATATGAAGAACATCAAGTTGGTGAAGTATATATAGAATTTAGAATGAAGACAATGACATCAAATACTCAACACTTAACATTTAATTCACCACCACTTGATGTGGCAATATTATTTCAAAAAAAATGATTCATGACTTTAAATCATTTAAAAAATAATAAAACGTCAACCATTGATCAATAGTCATGGGCTAGCGGACAATGGCGAAGATAAACCCGACAACCATCAACTTGCTTTCCCATCGGGTCCCACTAGAAACACATCCTGCACTGTTTGATGACCATAGGACATCATCAAAAGAGACAACCATATATCGGAATGAGACCTTTTAGTGTCCCTTCGATGGAACGATTAGAAGGACCCCAACATATTGAGAGGAGTAATATTAGAGTCCCCTCAATGTATCAAAAACAAACACTATCCCTGAACCATGTCGGGTCCCACCACACCACATGTTGCCTCCCTACTCCCCCGCTGAGCAAAGCAAAGGGCCCACCAAATCATCGCGGGCTAGTAGGCTATTGCCAACTATCTACCATACATATGGCATCATACCCCACCACCAACCACTCACAGTTCATTGAAGAGATAGTAACATATTGGGGGGAGGTGCCTTAGAGTCCCACCGATGCAGCTACGTCGAAGACATTGTAGGATATCAGAAGGACTATAACATGAGTCTCGCCGATGCAACAAAACCACACCCCATCAATGGAAATAATATTTGAACGAGGCCGCGACTGAAAGACAAGAAATTTTTTTTGTCTCTTGAATTTGATACTCCACGAAACTAGTAATCGCTTGGGTCGAGGGGCCAGTCACCATGATGAATCAAAAGGCTTAAGTCATAACTTAAGTGACCTTAAATTTCTGGTAGCCAGTCAACGATAAAATATTATTTTGGCTATCATGAGTTTAGGTGATTTAATATTAATAAGTAATAAAATGTCAACCATTTATTTTTGGAAATCTAATGGTTCTAGTTTTATTTTGGAAGTTTGAATTCATAAGTCTAGTGCTTCAGAGATTTGCTTCCGGAATGCAACTACAACCGTGCATCAAAAAGTCATCGAACAATCGTGGGTTATATTGATTTGCACTGACATTTGGCTTTAGACATAATGAATATGTTGACACTTGTTCCCATTCTGGACACTTTATGAAGGAATTTGGATGTGTGGAAAATTTTTCTCAGAATAGAACTCTAAACAATATGTAGCATTTGATATTTTCGCCACCCACACAATTTAGCTCCCTTCGATATCCCTTTGTCACTTTGATGTCACTCGCTTCTTCATCCGGTCCCACCATCCTATCGAGCATACCAATTTATTTCACTAATGATTTTTTTAATTGGTTTGAGATTATGTTTAATTCACCAATGGTTTTTTTTATTCATTTGAAAAAAGGTTTAATTCGCCAATGGAAATAATTTTTTTGGTTTGAAAACATTTTTGAATTGCCAACAATTTTTTATTTTTTTTAGCACAACTTTAATTCGCCAATAGAAATATCTTGTTGGTTTGAAAACATGTTTAATTTTCCAATGGAAATATTTTATTGGTTTGAAAATAGGTTTTAATCGCCAATGAAAATATTTTATTGGTTTTAAAAAAATTGAAATTCGCCAGGGTTTTCCATAGACTTCTAGCGATTACAAAAGATTCACCAATTGGGATTAATTTTTTTCCCAAAAAATGAAAAAATTCGCCAATAAAATTAATATTTTTATTGGGAAGTATACAAAATTCGCCAGGATTTTACACCTTTTCCTAGGGGGGGTTCTTAAAATTATCCCTGTCCACACTACACCAAGATAATTCGTCTCTCAATGGTAATTTACATTCGTATCCAACTAAGGAATAAGTATGGAAATCTTGACCAATTTTAAACATAGAGTAAATCCCCAGTCAACCTAGAGCACTAGAATCTATGTGATATGAGTTTAATGGTGAGAACATATGCTAACCTCTCATAGTGTTAACTTATGATGAGATGGTTTACAATGTGTTTGAAAATGGAGTAGCTAAAAAAGTGAGGTTGAATGGAATCACCCATCATACACCAAAGTTCTCATCATCCAATCTAATCTCAGTACCTACATAGTCACCAAGGTCCTCATCATTTAATACTAAGAGCACTAGGTGTAGTTAAGCATGGAATACCTTTCCAACTATGCTCACACACATGAAACTTCACAACCTATTAGGTTTAATTCATAATCAAAGATATTAGAATAACAAAATTTGTTGGAATAGCATGTAATCAAGTAAGACAACCATCCAAACCTACAATTGAGAAATTAAACATAATTCAACATATCAATTTTTGTCCTTACCTATATAGGCATATTAAATATTGGAAAACCTCTTAGAACATACTTCATAGTTTTAATAAACTTCTAATAAGCTAGGCTCCAAGGAAAATTTGGTACTACAATGTATTTTTGAATTAAACACACTTTCTGGACTATGATGCACTTTCTAGATAATTATCAACTTTTAGACATATCTAATTGTTACCTAGACCACAAAACATGTGGTCCTATATAAAGGAAAAGAGCACTACACATGATCATTCTAGATAGAAAATGAATTAGAATGAGTGGGAGGAAGGAAGGGAAAACTTTAAGAAACCCCCCCTTAGCGAAGGTGAATCCTGATGAATCTTGTATACTTCCCGATAAAAATATTAATTTTAATGGCGATTTTTTTCGTTTTTCATGAAAAAAAAAGTCCATTGGCAAATCTTTTCTAATCGCTAGAAGTCTATGGAAAATCCTAGTGGAATGCAAATTTTTTAAAACCACCAAATTTTTTCCATTGGCGATTAAAATCTATTTTCAAACCAATAAAATATTTCGATTGGTGAATTAAACCTGTTTTCAAACTAGAAAAAATAATTTTGTTGGTGATTAAGACTTTTTTTCAAACTAAAAAATAAAATTCATTGGTGAATTAAACCTATTTTCAAATGATTAAGAAAAAAAATTGGTGAATTAAACATAATATCAAACTAATAAAAAAAATGTAGTTCCGAAGTGTTAGTGCAAATTTTCCTAACCTTAGTTGCAAGTCTTTCTTGGTCATCTTTGTAGTTAGTGGGTCAAAAACTTTGAAACTTCAAACTTTGGTTCTAAGGTTCCAAGTTTTAGTGACCACGAGACATTATAGACCATGACCATTCGATGAATTTTTGATGGACGTCTGTAGTTGCATTCTGGAAGTATATCTCTCAAGCACTTGATTTACAAATTGAAACCTCCAGAATTACACTAGAACTATTAGATTTTCATAAATCAATGGTTGAGATTTTATTAATTATTTAGGTCTTTTGGTCATCGTACTCTTGTTTACCATTTAATATTGCCTAAGTCAGACCAAAATATTTTATGACAAAACCTTAAATCTTAACTCTTTAATCCTAAGGGTCGAGTCTCGTCAACCTAGCGATGTCCCCATTTTAAATTATGCATGTGCATAAAGTTTGTTTTAAAAGAGGGACTGTTCGATGAATTTTTGATGGACGACTATAGATGTATTTCGGAAGTAAATCCTTGAAGCACTAGAATTGTGAACAGAAACCTCCAGAATAACACTAGAACCGTTAGATTTTTAGAAATCAATGGTTGATATTTTATTAATTATTGGTTTCAGAAATCAACATATAGTTCTGATCATAAGTGAGTGAAATTTATTATGACTAATTAGGACGTGGATAATGATTAAGGTAAAATGATACATTTAATTCTCTCTTTTCAATGTGTTGAAGTACTCTACCTTTCATTTATTCTATTGAAATTCTCAATTTGGATGTGGTATTGGGTGGCGACACTGATTAATACCATATGAATAACCAGAGTGATTGATTGGATAGCTTTATATTGAAAACTAGACGATGTACTGTAGAATCGTAGATGATGATGTCAATAATCCAATGATTTTGACAATCGACAACTTGCATGGCACTGTTGATTTTGACAATTGAAAGCTTGTCGACTTGAGGTACAGTTTGCAACTTTGCATGTAGCTAGCTTGAGGTACCGCTTAAGTGGATTTTTGGTTTGTGTGAATCACAATTATTACTAGTTAGTAGTAATTATACACAACCTTAGTGCTCACATGTGACACGTGTGATGTGTACAAGGGACCAGGCTAGTAGTGGCACTTTTGGCCCATAAATAAGGATAGTGAGCACAACTAAAATCATTCGTTTAATTGTCATAAGGGTTTTCATTTCGTAGGGTTAATAACTTAATAAGGATCTAGGAAGAAGATGATGTGGTATTATTGGGAATGTTCTAAATTCTCTTGCCTCCAGTTATGTAGTTACAAAGTAAAAGACCAATTTCCTTCAAGTTCATAATGGGTAAAATGGGAAAGTAGTTGATTTGGTTCACTTGAATTCTTAGATAGGTTTTGAACCAGGATGAGGAGCTCTGATGGAGATAAGTGTTATCCTAGTGCATGGAAGTTGCAAGTAGAAGATGGGATCAATTTTACTACCCCTCATCGTCTGCATGGTTTCCTAGGAAATTCCCATGCATTTATTTTCAGTGCTCATCTTCTGCATGGGAGTAGTTTTACTACCCCTCATCGTCTGCATGGTTGGCTAGGAGAGTCCCTTGCATTTATTTTGAGACATTATGGCCTACCAGGCAAGCCCCATGCATTTATTTTAAGTGTTCATCTTCTGCATGAGTCTGGTTCTGAAAGGGGCTAAGTAAATTTTGTATCTTCACAACTCCCATTTCCCCACTTTGATTGGGCCCCCTTTCCCCATGCATTTATTTTTAGAGACCATGGCTGACCTGACAAGTCCCATGTGTTTATTTTTAGAGCTCATGGTTGACCCGACAAGTTCCATTTATTTTCAGAGATACATGTATCACATTTACATTTTCAAATTTTCACCAGTGGTCCATTAGAAGCTTGGTGCTTGCACTTACATTTGTATTTGTACTATGTAATAATGTGACATTGTAATTTAGTTGTAATAAAATAAATGGTTGTGCTATTAATGTGACATTGTAGTTCATTTTATTAAGTCCTTTGCAAGTTAAGTGCTAGTAATGGTTGTGCAATGTGCTATTAATGTGACATTGTAACTCATTTTATTAAGGCCTTTGCAACATCAAGTTTCTGTCCCCTTGGCCTTGATGTCAATCCTAGCGCATTAAAGTTTAAAGCAAATTTAAAACACATGTTTTATGTTTATTATTTATATCATAAATTACTCAACCGTTCGATGAACATTTGACATATGGTTGGAGTTGCATTTGGAAATGAAATGCACAGAGTGTTACACTTGCGAACTTAAACCTTTGGAATCACCCTATAACTGTTAGATTAACAAAGATCAACTGTTTAATTTTTTTTGTCAATGCAGGAGTAAATCATTAATGACTTGTTTTAAATGAGCACTTTCTATTGCTAAGTGATTTTATTTTGAAGTTAGAGTGTCAACACATGGGGAGATTTCAGTCTTCAGTTTTCTCATTGCAGTGCACTGCCCTATTCTGGGTTCCACAGTTCCACTTCCAACAAAGCCATTCCAGTAACCCAGTTTCAACTTCTAGAATCAAAATTCAAAATCCAGGTAAGTTAAAGAATTCCTATGGCTACGTTTCATCGCTTGACGTTTCTTAAAATCTTATTTTGTAAAACTTTGAAGTTTAGGTTTAGGGTTAAGAGGCTTAAGAATTAAGAAAAATTAAGGACTAATAGGGAATTTGCAAATTTCATATTGTTGATTGTATCAACATGTCTACCACCAATACCACTAGAGCAATGTTGGATTAAAAAATACATTATGCAAAATTTCTTACTGATGAATACCATGATATTTATGATCCTAAAACCTATGGTAGGAATACCTCAGAACTTAGATTTTCATATGGGAATAAGGCTGCAAAGCAAATGCAGTTGCAAGTTTTAGTTAATAGTATCAGTGCATGATGTTACATGAGGTTTTCCCTTTCCCAAATTTTATCATGGTTTGTGCCCTAAATTATGATAACAAAAGAGCAATTGTTAATAAAGATAGCAAAGAAGAATTGTTATCCATTAATGTAGAAGAACTTGGAAAAGTGTTGGCCTTGGGGTTTACAACTGAAGAATTTGGAAATGTCCACATTGACCTAGAAAAGCTTGCTAGTGATTATGAAGTAGTGGATGAAATGGAGAAACATTCTTTCTTAAATAGAATAGTTCAGGATAGAAACAAATTGAAAGGTGATCATAAGCCTCCTTATGATTTGGATATTTTTAAACCATGGGTTTAGGATTCTATTTCCATGCTAGCATTTTGCCTCAGACTGGATAACAATTTGGAAGTGGGTGCATGCCTCCTTGAAATAGTGTATAATATCCATTATGGTGTTCCACATGCCAAATATAATTTTACTAAGCACATTGGAGAATCCATGCATAAATAATTTTTAATGATTAAAGGAGGTTCCACCAAGACATTTAGGTTCAAAACCTACTTGTGCTATCCTTTTCTATTCAAATTTAGAGAAATGTTTCAGACCAACAAGCTTCAGATTCACCCCTATGGTAATAGTAATCCTGAGCAAAAAAAAATGGCTCCAGTATATGAATGGACCACTATTATAAGGTTGCATGATTCTCGAAGGAACTAAAGTCATTTTGTAGACTACTTTTTGGCTTCATTGCATCAAGCAATTACAGATAATCTAATGCCTAGATTGCCTATGTCATGTAGAAACTGCATTCAACTAGGAAAAGAAATACAATTCGCTGATTGGTACTTAATGGAAGAATATATTGTGCTAAGATTTTATGGATCAGAAGTATAACCATACAAACTTCCAATACATGTGACATAAAGGGTTTTTGCTTTGAAATATGTAAGGTAGATGCAGAGTACTGATGAAAGACACTTTAATGGTTAGTGGAAGAAGACCTTATTTCCTTCTTTACTTTTTTCATGCGGAGGGATGACATTCGAGAGAAAAGCATTTAGTGTGGTGCATGATCTTTTGAATTTTTTTTATTTTGATGCTATCTCTCACTGGCAGTATGTCCATGTGACACCATTAAATCAATGATTGTGCTCAATAAGAATGTTGGAAGTAGAATTCAACATCAAAGTAAACCCTTGCTTGAAAACTTGAGAAACAAGGATTCTTGGGATGAGGTCAAAGTAGCAATGGAGAAAAGTACTGCTGAGAATGGTATTTATTTTGAACAATTGTTAGCAAAAATTATGACATTGCATCGAAAGACAATTAGGAGGTACAACAATTTTTATGAAAAAAGTCATCAACCATCTAGTAGAGTAAAAATGCTAGATTCTCTAGAGAAGGAAGTTACAGAAAAAAATTGGTCACAATAAAAAATTACTACTTTTTGGTCTATGAGGAAGGAGCTAGGTGATCCAAGAGCTCTTGTAGCGTATGGAGATAACGAAGAAGATCTTGAGTTTAGAAAATTATGGAATATAGAGCATCTAAATGAACAAGAAGATGAAGAAAGTGATGATGATAGGGAAGAAGAAAGTCATGTCAATTTCAAACTTGGTTTAAGTGAGGCCACAAAAGAAGCATTTACTACAAGAGCAGCCATAGCTGAAAAAATGGGTTATGAAGGTGGTGGTTTGGGGTCCCAAGGACAAGGAATTCCTACAGTATTAAATGTACAATATAGAAAACCAGTTGATAAATCTGGCCTTGGAGCTAATAAAGTAGACCAAGGGAAAACAAGTAGAGCCAAAACAATTCAATTTGTTAGAGCTTCAAATCCTCGTCCTCATGGTCAGACATAATCATAACTAGGACATGCCCATGGTGGAGGGCTTAGTGCAACTAGAATTTCTTTTGGTGGTGATGGTATGGGTAGTAGTACTAGTAGTGGTCAACATGTGCTACAACATCAAATTACACACAAGAGGACAACAACACAATATACCATAGAAACACCAAGTGATCAAGGCATACAGAAGAGGCAAAGGATTTTGACAAGTCCAACTCCAAGTCACACTACAGTGGATCCACACAAAGTAGTTATTTCTAGACACTCCCCCAATGTCAGTTAGTTTGGCTGTGACATCATTAGCAACTGCAAGTACTCCTATTCCTTTTCCATTCAAGCATTCCATTGTTCCTGCATCCTCGGGTTTTGATTACATTGAAGAGTTTAAGAAATCAGAGTTGAATAAAAAAGAAAAGAAGCAACTGATGGATAGTGCATTTTCTCTAACTTCAGAGCCTACAACAACCATGGTATTACCCACATTTAACACAAGTAAAGAAATCATGGAGTACACAATTCTTGTTCCCACAGTTCAAAACAAACTAGCAAATCAGATAGTTCCATCTAAATTCGAGGCGAACAATTTCAATTGGATTTTTTTGGACTCAGAAATATTGAAAAAATTAATGTATCAAAGAAGAACAATGAATTGGTGTACACATCATTGCTAAAGAAAGATAGAGAGAAAAAAAGGTTACAAACTCAAATTGAAAAGTTACACGAAGAACTAGCAAATGAGAAAGCAAAGAGGAAAGCAATAGATAACAAGAGAAATTAATTAGAAAAAAGAATTAAAAAATATTCCTCTACATTAACAAGCAAAGAGGATAAGCAGAATGAGACTATAGTGTATGAACTAAAGCAAAGGCTAGATGAGAGCAACAAGAAATATGATGAGGAAAAATCCACTTTAGAAAAATTAAGACTAAGCATTGCAAATGGAAATGCACAATGGGAACAAAAATTGGAGAAGGAGAGAAAAAGAAATGAAAGATTGGAGGCAGAGCTGATGGAAGCAAAAAATGAAATTAAGTCTTGTCAAAATAAGTTATCTGCATTTTGTAGAGAAACAATGAGGCATATGAAACAAAATATCTGGGATGAAATAATGCAGGGGATTGATCATTTGTGTGACATGTTCCAATTGATTGATGCTATCAAACAACATCATAATAAGCTCAACAAATATTTAATGGAGAACAAAAATGTGTAGGCATTAGAGAAATCGGTAAATCAAATTCAACAAACAGTCTACAAAGCAGTGACAATGTTTTGAAATCAAAAGGGATTACTAATCGTCTTGCTACATCAATGACGTTGTCATCTGTCATTGAAAAGTGTTTGAGAATGCGTGAAACAGAGAAATATTTGCATTTGGTTGTAAACAAGATGGAGAAAGTAGATGAAAAGGTAAGGAACTTCACAGAGCTTGGTTTGTGAGAGGATTTTGACACAAATGAGTGATTCATTGGAAAGAATGATTTCAAAAAGAAGATGGAGGATGCAAGGAAGATTGATTTGGACCAGTTTCCTCAGAACCTAGATGTGGTGACCTATTTGGATTCCATCAAACCATTGCTAACCCTGAATGCAAAATTGACTGAAGAATCCAAGACAGGTTCCAATTTGAATCATGAATTGTTAACAAATCTTCAAGTCAAACAACATCAATTAGAACAAGACAATTCCAACACCTAAAGAGTGGAAGTTGCTAGAAAAGGTGATGCAGTGATTTAATTTTTGATAATATGAGTTTCCAAGTTCCAACTCAACTTTGTGTAGAGTTGTCTTTGAGCAAGATTTTGCATTGACAATGCCTCTATGTATTCCTTCATGTGATAATCAATTTAAAATCTCAAATTTAGACTTCAGTAATGTGTTGATGTTCAATTATCTATATTATTTATTATATCATTTGAAGAAAAAGTTTGGTAGTGGTTTCAACTTCTAGATACACTTTAAACGATTGTTGATGTTCATTGTTGTATATGCTACTAATACTATTGTTAATATGTTATTAATCTAATAAGCATTGAGTTGAGTGATGAATCGCTAAGCACATGCTCAAGTTTTACTTTTAACACAATTAAAATATGAACTATAAGGTGATTTTAATTCCAGGCATCCATAATCTTAGTAAAATTGCATTACAATTCACACATCAATACTCAATCTCCATGACTAATTAGCATATCCACTAAACATTTATATGAATTCATGTCGTGGATTATCTATTATTGGAATTGGAATGATGGATTTTGGGTTAGTTTTATTGTTGTGGTTACTATCACTCAAATTCGCGGTTTTGGTGCTTTTCGTAACCTTAGTCGCTAGTCCTCAGAGTTTTATAACCTTGTTGCAGAGCTCTAAATTTTCATAACTTCCCAATTCCCTGACTTGGTTGATGGTTCACTTTGTTGAGTTGCACTTGTCTTTCTTGGTCATCTTTCTATTCGGTGGGTCGGAGGTTTGGAAAACTTTGAAACTTCAGACTTTGGTTCTAAGGTTCCAAGTTTCAGCGACCGCACGACATTATGGACTTATCTTTCCTTAAAATTTCAAAGGTGCCATCATCTGACACCTCATTGAATGCTATGTACTAATTTTTGACTAATGTAAAATATAAAATATAATATAAAATATAAAATATCACAATTTCATGGAATACAACATAAAATATCATCAACTATAGTTTGACTTTGGAATATGATTCATGAAGTGAAATATAAAATAAAATATCATGAAGTGCAATGATTCACAATTTCATTGAATACAATATAAAATATCATCAACTACAGTATGGAACAATGGAAACTGATCTTGGGATCCATGAAGTGCAGTATAAATACCTAAAAGCTGCTAATTCTCTTCCATTTCCCAAACGGACTCAGGGTCCTCAAACTGACGTTCACCATCAGATAAAGTAAAATTGTCATCTTGAATTTGATTCCAAGTCTACTCTTCATTTTCTTCAGCCTGTGTCTCAAATTCAACATTCATTGTGTCATTTTTGTCAATGTCATCTATCTGAGTCCCATTGCCAGTGCTAGTGCCACCAGTACCAGACTTTGGAATTGGAGTGTTGCGCAAACTGGTCCCTCTTCTTTCACATGTGGAGCTCTAGATTGCGAGTGCCCTTTCAAAAGGAAAATTTATGACATTATACGTAGTTCCTTTCATCCTCAAGCAATTTTCCAAATTCTTGTCTATTTTGTTTCTCAACTTTGATTTCAAAAACTCCAATGTACTGAAAACTCTCTTATCCTCAACCAACCCCAATATCATTGTTTGACATAAATCAGCAAGTTTGAAATAATATGATATCGAACCACACAATATTTCACTCTGATCTAAGTTTGTCCAAAGCTTTTTTATTGATATCAGTTCTAAGGCCTTGTCCTTACCCATGGATTTATACTGGTCCTTCATAGCTGTTGCAAAACTCCTACATTGTTTTCTAAGCTTAGCTTCATTTAAAATTCCTTCTATTTTCTGCTCATTGTATGTTACAATTTTTAAAAATTGTTCGATCAAGATTTTTACCTGAGCATGAAAATATTTTGGGTTATCTCAGTTTTCCCAAAATTGACGATACACAATACTCATGGCTTCAAGTATTTCATGTCGAGGGAATCTTTCACGAATCTCTGAGGAAAGAGATTTTGTGATTTCCTTCAAATTATCACCAATAGATTTAACAATGCCTTAAAAATCTTCCTCGTTAACAACTACTTCTCTGCTAGAGCGCTTGGCTATCTTACATTGGTACATTTGTATCTCATATCCACGTACATAGATACATAAGTGCCCGCTTGCATTAAACTGTAAATAATTATCAGGATCATTCAAATTAGTATTTTTTTTGCCACATGAAATAATTTGCACCATCTTGTGTTAGATCTAGATATAGATGATCGAGGGCCAAGCATGTATGTTTACGTAGATTGGAATATTCATTAATATAAATAGTTTTGTCTTGGGATTTCTTCACAAGCTCATTCATCACATCCAACATGGGGAGAAGACTAGTTAAAGTCAAGAACTGTCTCTATATCGCTTAACCTATGTAAGAGGTCAGGAGCTTTGTCTATTGTGCTGCAATTTTTGTACATCACTCCAATCAAGGATTGATATTCTGAAAGAACTCGTTGTGCTGGTCCATGTTGAGAGATCCATCTGGTATCAAAATCCTTGAGAAGCTTGTTTCCTGGTGTTATTCCCTTAACAAAATTTTGAAATTCTGTGAAACGTTTAGGACTTCGGCAGAAGTATGCGTGGATCTCACGGACTAGATTTTTGACTTTTGATACTATAGGAAACTTGCTCACAATTTTGAATGCTAAATTCATTCTATGGGCCATGCAGTGAATGCCAAGCATGTATGGTGCACAAGTAGTTTGTAACTTTGTGCAAACACTGGTCGTTTGACCTTGCATCACTGCAACTTCATCAACTCCTACACACACCAACTTTTTCGCAATTGTCAACTCATCCATACTTGCAATTTCATTCAAAGATTTCTTGACTAGTTCAAATATATTTTGCAATGTTGAATTTTCCTTCATTTTATGAACATAGAGATGATGAGCTTGGCGAACATGTTGTTGTACAGTATACAAATGCATACAAACCCAAGAAGTATTGTCTACCGCAGTAACTTCATCTAAAGATAATGCAATGAAATTTGACTCTTTTACTTTATCCTTTAAATCTTCCTTTTCCACTACAACAAGACAGTTTTCCCATTCCCATCCAGCATTTATTGACCAATGTGAGTAGGGATAGTGAGGAACATTCAAATAAGATAATAAACTAGAATATTTTGGGTAGTCTGTCATAGGATGCCCTCTGGACAAAATATGAAAAAAAACACTCATCTGAACATTTTTTGATAGATTTGTTGCTTCCATTGCTTTTCCAAATTGAGCCTCAAGTGTACCTTTACATGCAACAATGTTCAACATTTTTTTTTCATGTTGTTCATAATCCACGACATACCTAACATGAAGACATTCTTCCTTTTTGTCTATGATTTGTTTTTCATAAACTTTACCGATATGCTTTTCTATAAAACTAGAATATTCTGGGTAGTCTGTCATAGTACGCCCTCTAGAAAAAATATGAAAAATAACACTCATCTTAATAGTTTTTGACAGATTTGCTGCTTCCATTGCTTTTCCAAATTGAGCCTCAAGTGTACCTTTACATGCAACAATGTTCGACATTATTTTTTCATGTTCTTCATAATCTGTGACATACCTAACATGAAGATATTCTTCCTTTGATTTCCATCGTATGACTGATTCTTCCTTTCCGTCTATGATTTTTTTTTCATAAACTTTACCGATATACTTTTCTATAGTGTCAATCTTTAGCTGCAACATCTTGGCTCTTCCACATTTCCAACTACAAATATTACATTTGGCCAATGTTGCCTTTTCAATATCATTTGCATTGCCAATCCCCACTGGTACCATGAATGGGTACTTTGACAACCAACCAAGTTGAAAATTCCTTGCCATTTCCCACTCGCACCCCCTTTTTGGTTTATTTTTCCTATCTTTCTACCAACATCATCATCCTCATCCAAGTCAATTATCTCATTCTGGTTAACCGGGCCTAGGGTATCCCTTGGAACATCTTTTGCGGTATTGCCATCCTGATTTGATACATTTTGATTTAAATTAATGACAATCTTAGCTTGATCTTCCGGTGGTAGTGAGGTATTGTGAATCCTACCAATATTTAGTGGAAGAGTTGATGATGTAGCTCCATCTTGACTTGATGGATCAGAAGCTTTGGAAATTTCAAAGTAAGACTGTAGTTACGTCTAAGTTTTTGGAATTTTTATGGCCTCCCAGTCTCTTCACCACCCTGAGGAGCCTGAGGAGCGGCATGAGTCTCTTCACCACCATGGGGAGCCTGAGGAGTGGTAGGAGTCTCTGCACGACCCTGAGGAGTGGCAGGAGTTTGAGCTGTAGGAGCCTTGCCACCCTGAGGAGCAGAAGGAGTTTGAGGAGCAACAGGAGTCTCTTCACCACCCTGAGGAGTGGCAGGAGCCTTACCCTTACTACTTGAGTCACTCGACATATTGATCTCTGATTCGCTCGAAATATTCATCTCTCACTTTGAATAAAAACTGGAAAAAAATGTCTTCTTGTTTAAGGGAATAGAATAATAATATAGATCCCATTCCCTACTCAATATCATCTTTAAGACTAAAGCAAGAATGGAAAAGAGATAAAGAAAACTTATTATTATAACTAATAACACTATGAAGAAATGATCACTCACCTTTAAGTTTACGTTTTCGGCTTTCACTGACTTCCGAATCAAGAAGTAGAACCTTAGAACTGAACAAAATGTGTAAGAACAAATGACACTTTCAATTGTATTTATGTCAATCCATGATTCCATATTTGGAAAATTCCGTGGGATTTTTAAATGGTATATTAAAAATTTGGTGAATCTTGCGTGCTTATACAACGATACATTGTAATTTTCAAGGAAAAATGTGTCCTCAAATGTAATTATTTTTTAATGTTATTGGCGAAATAGGTCCTCATAAGCAACTATTTATAATTTTTAATTGGCAAAATGGGTCTTCACAAGCAACTATTTGTAAATTTTAATTGGCGAAATGGGTCCTAATACAATGTTATTTTAATAGTATTGGTGAATATGTAGGTGTTTTATTAAATACTTTCAGGATTCCAAGCAAAAATATTAGTCGGTCCAATTGAAACGCGTAGTTTGACAATGGAAATTTTTTTCTTAAATATGCCTCATAAAAAAACTTATTGGCGAATGCACATGCATTGGACCTATAGTTTGTAAAATTCGGGTGATTTGGAAACCTTGTTGGGTGCAAGAAATTCGCCAATTTTGACTTGGCCAATTCCAAGAATTCACCAATTGGCGAAGATTTGCCACTAAAGTTTTCCCTAGAGGAAGGTGTTTAGTGGTGGTGGGGATTATGTTTTGGAATAAGGTGTATGTTTAGGGATAATCTAGGTAATTCAAGGGGTTAAAAATGACCTAAATTGTTCTTCTCCAAAGAGGGTGTTAAAGTGAGTATGAAATGAAGGGGGGTGTGCTAAGAATGCACTTTATGTCCTTAAATTTGTCCCCAATTTAATATACATGTCAGATACAATAAATAAAGTATGCTAAATTAAATAAAAGTTATGTTTGTATACCCGATGTAGTGTAGAAAAATGTACTCCTTTACATTTTCACACTATGTTTGCCTCCCCTTAATTAATTAGACTTAATTAAGCTTCTAATTGCCTAAATTATGCATTCCAAAGCCTTATTATTCTTGTTTTCTGAAAGGGAAACTTATATTAAATAAATGCTAACATTAATTTAAACACCTTGGAAATTGTGTCCTGGATTTAGGTCCTAGGACGCATTCACCCAAGGGTGACTTGGTCCTCCTTAAGTTCTAAGACATAATTTAAAATATGTTTTGGTGGAATTTTAATGATTCAAATTCAAGTTTCAATTTTTGGCTTTTGAAATCTAATTATTAGGAAATTAGATAAACACCTATAAATACATAGTTACTTTATCAATTCAAATCTAAGAATTAAGAGGCAACTTTCATGAGAGCAAAAATTATTGTCAAGAGAATTAAAGAGCAGATTTATCAGTTATCTATAGTACCAATCAAGATCATATCATCATGTCAAATTTTATGCATCTTCATGTCATGTTTTGGAGCTAACATTGTGATGTAGTTTTCAAGTATTCAAGCATCGAATCAAGTGTCAAATCAAGCATGTAATCAAGTCGATTCATGCAAGATCCAATCCTTAGAGAGATGTGTTAGACTTCAGCCCTATTAGGGTAGCCATTGAGGGTTTGGTGAGTTGTGACATAACATTGTTCATTTATCAAATTCCTTTCATTTAACATTATTTCATTATCAAGGTTTAATTACCAACATGGGGTTTGACTAAGGGAAATCCCTATTCACCCAAAAATAAATTTTTTTCTTCTCTCTTTGTATGTGCAGATTTACAGGTGAAGAAGGACAAAAAATGACTTAAAAGAGCAGTTTTGCAAAGTTGTCATCAAAGTTGTTAAGCCACAAAAACTCACTGAAATTTTTTATTTATGACTTTCCGATAGTGGAATATGGAGAAATCTGAAGCCTAGATCCGAGATCTAAGGATTGTAAAAGTGAATTTTAGACCCCTGTACAAAGACCCATTCATCCTAGGGCGAATCTGTCCTTCATTAGTGTTAAAAACCCACTTTTGGAGCCAGGTACATACCATTATGCCCTTCTTAGATTTGCCTGAAAGTTATTGTTTCTGCTTGTTCTACCATAATACTCTGCAATATAATTTTTTTAGGTCACATAATTGAGTTTATTAAGGCATTTGATTTTATCTCCCAAAAGTGCATTTCAGTCATTTCAGTCATAAGAAAACAACAAATTTCCATATAGGGTTGACTCACCTCAAGATTGAAAGTCAACCCTCCCCTTTAGAGATCTCTTTTTTAATGAAATTGGGAAAGTGTAAGTGCAACACACACCTTTTTAATTATTACATATTGATAAACACTAACATTTACATTTTTCTTTATTTCATTTTGGTGAACCCAACCTTCTTACACTATAAACTATCTAATTTGGAAATCCTGTAAACCCTAGATCTAGATTTCGCATTGCATTAGTTTGTTTTGCATCATCTAACTTCACAAAAATCCAAAAATGTTGCATAAATATTGCATACATCTTGCATGTTAGTTGTATTAAGAGTGTTTTTCAATCATTTAGATCAAAATTTCAATTAAATTTTCATTAAAAAAGTTTTCATTTTGTTCACCTTTTTTCATTAGCTACATTTTCATTTAGACATCAAAATTTGGAAAAAATTGTCACAGTAATCACAGTTTGCAACCTAAAATAGAGAACTTAAGCATCCACCTAGAATATTATATTTTAATTTTTAAAACCCCTGAGCAAGGACCCATTTTCCCTTGGACGAATCTATCCCTGCACAGGCGTCCTGATATACTTTTGCATGCATTACTATCTCTGTTTTGGCTTCCTATTTTTTCTATTCAAACTATACTTTGAAATTGTTAGAAACTGTTATTGCATGTGCAAGAAAAGTGTCATTTTGTTGGATTTGTTGTAAATTTGAGTCTTTTTTTATTGCATTTCAATATTGACAATCATTAGATTTGTAGGACAATTATTTACATTTCTAAAGCATTGCATATTTTCGATAGATTACTTCTCATTTTTGCATAAATAGAGCATGTTTCCTTTCCAAACATTAGGTTTTCATAGAGTATCACATGGCTTATATGATTCTATTTTTCCTAATCATGGAAAAAAAAATAAAACCTTTGACAAGCATGTTAGTTAGCCTCCTAATATCTATCAAATTTGTAAGAATGTCATAACACAAGAGGATGCAAGCATAGACAATTATGACAATCATAATTATTCTTCTCCCGATACCTTTCCTATTTGTGATTACAGTATCTTGGTGTTAGAAGATCCAATCATTGAGCATCACGAGAATCTTTTTTGTCCCTCTCCCCCTACCCCACCCATGTGGGAAGATATTATGGCACAAGAGGATGAGATCATTGACATATTTCTTAACATCACTTTACCTAGTCTTCATTCATCTCCCAATAATTCTCCCATTTGTGAGAATGATTTGATAGAAGAAGATGAAAGTTCATTGACAATCATGAAAATCCTATTTGTTCTTTTCCCAACACCTCTCCTACTTTTGATGAATCTGTCTTGGTGTTAGAAGATTCAACCATTGAGCATCATGAAAATCTTGCTCACTTCTCTTCTAAAACCTCTCCTATTTGGGAGGATGTTGTTGGAAACAAAGATGACAAGAAGGCTTGCTTAGATGAACATGCTAAGGTAACCTTAGATCCTCCCTCATGTGAAAGCCTCAACAAGAAGTCACATCCGCTGAGGTTATGAACACACAAGTATCTATTAGATCTCCCTTGATTATAGGACCTCCAAAAACTCATTTTAGATCTCCTAAGAGTCCTCTAATCATTGGAACAACTAATATTCCCTTTGAAACTCCTAAGAATACTTTATTTATTGGACCTCCTAAGCCACTTCTTATCCTAAGACCGCCTCAACACAAACAATTACCTCTAGGAGCTATCCTAAAATTTACAAGGCAACTCAGTAGTAACAATGTTTCACAACAAGCAAGTTATAATACCGTTGCTCATGCATATAACACAAGGAATATTAGGAAACTACAAACCATACTTACTTCATTACCATTACCTCAACCTATTTTAGTGCTCCTTGTTTTCCTTTGCACAATGGAAAGAAATATGATCTTGTCGAACAACTTAGAAACACTCCTGCTAAGATTTCTTTATATGGGATCTCATTCAAGCACCACCTCTTTACCATGGCATGCTAAAAAATTCTTTACAACAAGTTGTTATCCCTCTTAGTGCACAACCAAATGATGTAGCATCCCTAATTCAAGGTATGAACTTTGTCAACTTAGACATTAATTTTCATCAAGATGAGTTACCTCCATTAGAAGTGCAAAAACAAAATTATGCCTTGATGATATATAGACTATAATTAACAAGTGTGGCATAATGAATACTCTCATTGATAATGGCTCGACACTCAATGTTTGTAGTGTAAACCTTCTAGATAAGATTGGAGTGGAAAAAAGGCATTTTCAACTAGATTCTTTATCTATCTATGGATTTGATAATGTGGAAAAGCAACTGGTTGGTGTGATAACATTACCTATTAAAGTTGGAAAGGTAACATTTCAAACTACTATTCATGTCATGCCTCAAGAACTCTCATATAATCTTCTCTTAGGTAGACCGTGGATTCATGCAATGAATGCGGTGCCTTCAACGTTACATCATCTAGTGAAGTACACTTATCAAAACAAGGTCTACACAATCAAAGCTAACCTCCAATAAAAAAATTATTTACAAATTGAAATAGGAATGAAAAATCCTCTTACAACATTGACAACAACTACAAAAGTGGAATCAATACAAGAATAAGAGAATTTTTTGTCATAATCATGAAACTATTGGATGATGAGTGGGGTTCATTGGATTTTATGTCTACATTCATGGGAGAATACAAGATTACACAAAAATCAGGAAAATAAAAAGAAGCCATAATATCCATATAATATGAATCATCAAAAGCATGTGAGTCCACAAATTTTATCAAATAAGAGGACAACAACAATTATACATCCACATATGATGAGTGTGATCATGAGAAACCACCTTCTTCAAAAGAAATGGAAAAAAATTATGGAAGAGGTTATGACATTTTGAAACAACTTGGCTATAATGGAAAAGGATGTGGTGTTAGAGAACAAGGTACTCGTGTCCCTATAGAGTCCACCCTACAAGAACAAACAAGAGGTTTTGGTTATTGTCCTTCAAAAGAAACAAAAGCATTAATGAAACCTTCGCTTGATATCAATGTCATCGCACAAAACACTCCTAAGAAAAATATGGATTCATCTTCAAGCACATATCTTAGTGATGATTGGGGTTCATTAGATTTTACACCCTCCTTTAAGGGAGAGTACAAAATCTCACAATCTACGCCTAGAGAGTCTTGTGTATGTATGACACCTTGTAGTAAGCACAAAGTATCTCTGTCACAAAAGAAAGTAGAATTTTCTACTATTGATCAAGAGAGTACCTTGTCAAAGCTTCTACAATCTCACTTGATTACTCTTCCCCCAAGAACACTAAATAAATTTAATAACAAAAGTTCATTTTGTGCATATCATCGAGTGCATGGTCATTAATTCTACCAATGAATATAAGAATTTGAGTAATAAAATTCAACATCTTAAGGATTGTGATGCTCTTCCTTGTGTTGATGCACCTACTTCCTTTAATTGATAATGATTTTCATCCTATCATGTTTCTCATCACTATGTGTCATTGGTAGCTTTATGTGTCTTGCTCATTTCCATTCATGGTGGTACAATCTTAAGTGCAACCACATTTCTCATGGTAGAAACATGATAGTCCTTAGTGGCTGTCTTTGTCTCTATGCTTGGGAGGCAAGGATAACTAGTTTTGGGAGGTGTGCATTCTTTTCAAGGATCCCCATTTCTCTCTTTCTACTTAAAATACCAACATAGAAAGTATGATGAAATTTTAAGTGGGGGGCATATAGTCTCCTACTCATTGTTTGCATGTTCCCTTCTTAGTGATGATAGCATACATCTCCTAGGAAGTGTGACCTTTACATTGGAATTATTTCATTGATATTTTTGATTGAAGCCTATGATGGAACATGATGGATTATAGGCTTGAAAGATACACTTATCATTCCCTAATGACTGATTTCCTAGTGTTCCCATCTTCAATCTTCATTAGCATCTCTATCATGTTGTGAAACCTTATCAAAGTTATCAGGGAGTATAACTTTTGGTATGGTTATGGGTACACCCTTGGTGTATATCAGACCACACTAGACCATTGTGTGTTTCTTATATTGCCTTGGGGCTCACCTAGTGTATATCGGACTACAATATCCCTTGTGAGCATATCTTTGGACAAACAACCTAGGCTTGATCCATGTCATTTGGACAAATAGTTGAAGCTTGATCCATTTTATTCTTTATATTCGCATTAATTTTGACATTGTATGATGTTGTATCTTGTGTCATTTTTGCATTTGTATGTCTCTTTGTGCCTTGTTGGTTTTCCATGGGATATTTGTGAAACAACTGAAATAGGGGGATTTTATCTTTTTAGGAGATAGAACACAAGGGATATGGGCCTATTCCTATTTCACTTAGTTTCACTCAAGGAAACCTTAGAGATCTCAATCCAAGGATGGAATGAGAGAAAGAGATATACTAAAGGTTTTCCTAGGGTATGATTAATGACCAAGGAAGGGTTCACCACCAAGCTAGGGATTGGAAAGACTAGTAACATGCAAGATCTAATTATGAAACTTAATGATATGCAAGACTACAATAAATGAACTAGAAATGAATGCAAAGAAAAATAGAAAATTGGGAAATCAGAAAGGTGCACCTAGAAATCTGTAGTAGCTTGAATGAAGACCTGAAAGGCTAGAAATACTAAATTTAATGCACACTGGGACTCATACGCCAGGATGGGTGATTTAGTCCTAGATTAGGGTTTTTGGGCAGGAACAAAAATATGGCAGTGACAAGTCTGAAACTCCTGAAATCTAGAAATTTGACTGTATTGGGACTCATACACCAGAAGTGGCATATCAGTACTACTTGGCCTTTTCAAAGGATCAAGATCTAAATCCACTCTTCAATCTCTACTATGTCTTCTTAACCTTATTTCCAGGTCTGAAATGTTGAACTCTACTTTGTAGATGTCTTTTAACAATCTTCTAAACTATTGGAAACACAAGGGCAGACAACTGAGAGGGGGGGGTGAATCAGTTGTCACCGAATTTCAAAGTTATTCAACTTATTAACTTTATTCTTAGTTCTGATCATTAATCATGAAAGCATAAATTAATAACACATTAGAACCACACATAACACCAAGATTTTTATGTGAAAGCCCTGTTAGGGGAAAAACCACGGTGGAGGTTAGTCCACAAGATTATACCCTGTTAAAATTATAAGGAAATATGAATGGGGAATGCACATGCATTCAGGCACACTGTCTAGAGCTCACTACTCAATTACAAAGGAAGACACACTGTCTTATAAAAAGATTCAGATTAAAACCATTTGGATTTGAACTGAGAAAATAGCATCTACTAATTCCTAGTTACAGTTCTGGTTAAGCACATGAACACCTCTTTACTCTTCTTCACTCTTCTTCACTCTCCTTCACTCTCTTTCACACTCTGCTCTGCCTTCAAATGATCTAAAATTTATTTGCACATAGGACTCATACACTTCACATTCACACTTCACAATTCAAATAAACAATTTCTCTTATATATCTACAACAAGAAATTACATTGCTATAAGTTGGCCATAAAGAGATAATAAAATAATTACAAATAGTTAGCCCAAAACAAATAAAGATTAATCATGCGAATCAACCAAGGTCGGCCACAACATAGTGAAGACCAAAAATAACATCTCCAACACAAAAAAACTTCAATTAATTACTCCTCGAAAATCCACAACATGAAAACACTTCAATTAATTACTCCTCAAAGATGCACAACACGCTTCAATACCTTATCAGCCAAGAACATGAAAAACATGTACACGCAAGAGAAAATCTCAGATCACGAGCACAACGATCAATGTAGATGTGCAACACAAATAAAGCATGAACTAGAAACATCCACAAGCATCATGAAATATTAGAGAAGCATACGCAACAACCGAACTTACTAAAATCACATGATCTTCATTCAGGAACACAAACTGAAGTAATAGAAAAAATTTCAAAATGAAAATCTTCATAACTCGATCAACTTTTCATGCGGATCTCTGAAAATTGACGTGGATAAAATAGATATACTCAACAAGAAACCCTTTAGTCCACAACCTCAGAACAACAATTTATTGATCACACCAATAGAAAGAACTTCACTCCACCACTGACAACCTGTAGCACTTCTTATTACAATTTTCTCAATATCCTCGACATATACAACTTCTAATGCAATAATGCTAATACTATTGACATCAATGACAACCACATATTAGAAACACAACCAAAACATCCAATAATCTCCCCCTTTGGCATTGATGGCAACACATGATGTGAAAAATACCATCAACACAACTACGCTTACTCCTCCTTAGGTTATGATTCTTCTTTCCTCAACTCTTCTCCCCACAAAGATTTTTCACATTACTCTTCTCTCCCTTTGACATCAATGTCAAAGATCTCTTCTATACAAGCTCTGAACCACATATCTGAACACCTGAACATCTGAATACTCCCCTTGAGTAGCAGCCACCACAACATCAATCCAGATCAAAATATGATCATGAAATGCATGGATTGATGCAAATCAATGCATCCTTAGTTCAGATTAGGAGGGGTAATCACCTCTAGCTTCCCTCTAAGATACTCAAAAGTATCCTTAGGCAACGGCTTGGTAAATATGTCTGCAATCTGCTCCTTAGTAGGCACATACTCCAATCTAACTTCCTTTTCACTTACGTTCTCTCTCAAAAAGTGAAACTTGATAGATATATGCTTGGTCTTGGAATGCAACACCGGATTCTTAGAAATGTTAATAACACTTGAGTTATCATAGAATATAACAATAGGCTCATCATACACAACTCTGATATCCTTCAACATTTGCTTCATCCATAGTACTTGAGTACAATTGTTAGCAACAACAATGTATTCTGTCTTTGTAGTAGATAAAGAAATAACATTCTGCTTCTTACTCATCCACGAAATTAGCTTCTTTCCCTAGAAAAATGCTCCACCACTAGTACTTTTCCTGTCATTCACATCTCCTTCCCAATCAGCATTAGTAAAGGAACTCAAAGTAAGATCATCATCTTTAGGATACCATAGACCAAAATCAACTGTCCCCCTCAAATATCTAAAAATCCTCTTCATAGTAGTCACATGAGATTCTTTAGGATCAACTTGAAATATTGCAACAATACATACAAAATTCATGATATCAGGTCTATTTTGAGTCAAATACAACAATCCACTAATCATTGATCTATATCTTGTTTGATTTTCCTTTGGAGAATCATCATTAGTTGTCAACTTGCATCCAGTCACCATGGGTGTACCAATAGGCTTTGAATCTTCCATAATGAATTTCTTCAGCAATTCCTTCACATACTTGGACTGAGATATAAAGATCCCTTTATCTAACTGAGTAATTTGCAATCCCAAGAAGAATTTGATCTCTCCAATCATTGACATCTCAAATTCATTCTGCAACTCATTAGAAAACTTCGTGCACAAACTATCATCTCCTCCAAATATGATATCATCAACAAAAACTTCCACAATCAAATCTTTATCATCATTCTTGAAATACAGATTACTATCAACAGTACCTTTGTTAAATCCAAGTTTCACCAAGTACTTATCCAATCTAGCATACCATGCTCCAGGGGCTTGTTTGAGTCCATACAATGCTTTCTTCAATCGAAAAACCATACCTCCCTGATTAGTCAACTGCAATCCATCAAATTGCTCAACATATACCTCTTCTTCCAATTCATCATTTAGAAAAGTGAACTTGACATCTATTTGATCAACTTTGTAGTCTTTGTAAGTAGCATAAGCAAGAAATAATCTCACAACTTCAATTCTAGCAACATGGGAAAAGGTTTCTTCAAAATCAATACCTTCCATTTGTGAATATCCCTTACAAACCAGTATTGCTTTATTTCTAACCACTTGACCTTGTTCATTCAGTTTGTTTCTAAAGAACCATTTAGTTCCAATTACATTCTTATCCTTAGGTCTAGGAACAAGAATCCATGTATCATTCTTTTCAATTTGTTGCAGTTCCTCTTTCATTGCTTCAACCCAATGTTCATCTTTGCATGCTTCATTCACATTGTTAGGCTCAGTCTTTGAAATCAAGCAATATTCGTCTGCAATTCTTCTCCTAGTTTGGACACCTTTGCTCTTATCACCAATAATTTGATTTTCTGAATGATTCAATCTCACATACCTCAGAGTCTTCTTAGAATGTTCTTCAACTTCAGGCTCTTCTGATCTCTCTTCTATTCTTCCATCAGTTTCTCCTTCCTCTTGATTCATCATAATGATTTGAACTTCACTTGTAGTCTGACCTTGCTTTCCTTTGTTTGTACTATCATTCTAATCATCAGAATCATATCCATAGGTTCTGGATAGTGTAGCTATGTCTTCATCAGCCTTAACGTTTTCACTTTCAACCATTTTCTTCAATCTCTTATTGTAACACCGGTAGGCCTTACTTTTAGTAGCATAACCCAGAAAGATTCCTTCATCATTCCTAGCATAAAACTTTCCTATATCTTCATCTCTTTTGATATAGCACTTGCTTCCAAAGATCTTGAAATATCTAATAGTAGGCTTTTGACTAGTCCATAGCTCAAAAGTAGTCTTACCAGTATTACCTTTGATTTGTACTCGGTTAAGTGTGTACACAATAGTACTCACAACTTCTCTCCAGTAGATATGAGGTACATTTCCTTCCAACATCATTATTCTAGCAACATCTAGAACTATTATGTTCTTCCTTTCCACAACTCCATTTTGTTGAGGGGTCTGCGGTGTAGATAACTGTCTCTTTATTCCATGCTCTTCACAAAAAGAATTAAACTCACCAGAAGTGAATTCACCACCTCTATCTGATCTCAGACACTTAATCTTCAAACTAGTCTTTGTCTCAACCATATCCTTAAAGATCTTGAACTTTTCCAAAGCTTCAAATTTCTCCCTTAAGAAAGTAGCCCACATCATCCTTGAATAATCATCAATAAGCAACATGAAGTATCTGTAACCTTGTAAACTTCTAGTTCTACTAGGACCACACAAATCAATATGCACAAGTTCCAACAATCCAATTAAATTTTTTTGTTTACTTTGAAATGAATTTTTTGTTTTCTTTCCTAACTAACATTCTTTGCATATGGCATTAGTAGGTTTCATCAGCTTAGGAAGATCTCTCACAGATTTAGTGGAACTTATCTTGAAAATTTTATCAAAGTTAACATGACACATTCTCCTATGCCATAACCATCTCTCATCAAATTGAGAAATCAAACAAATTTTACTAGCAACATTTAGATGAAAGATATTACCTTTTGTTTGTGTACCTGATGCAATCACATTTCTAAAATTTCCCAATATTTTGCACTTACCATGCATGAACTGAAGATTGTATCCCTTATCAACCATCTATCCAACACTTAAAATATTATGCTTCAAACATTCAACATACAATAAATCATCAGTGCTATGCTTACCATCAAGAGAAATGCATCCTCTTCCACTGATCACACCAGCTGTATTATCACCAAATCTCACAACACCACCATCATACTTTTCCAAATTCACAAAATTACTTTTATCTCCTGTCATATGATGAGAACAACCACTGTCAATTACCCATTCATATTTCTCTTCAACTCAAGCAGCTAGGGCTTCATCCACATTTGTGCAACTAGAAAATTCAGTAGACACGAGATTATTTTCCTTGATAGAAATAAACATAAATTCATCTTCACTTGCATTTCCTTTGTCAGATTCATCATCCGTCACACCTTCATTAGCAACATAGTAACACTTCCTTTGGAATTTAGGCTTGTTAAATCTTGGCTTGGAAACTCTCTTTATTGCAAGAAAAAGATTTAATAGGAAACTTACCCTTATACTTACCTTGTCCTCTGACTTCTCTTTTCACAATCAACGCTTCAAGTTATTCAAGCTCTCTTTCTTCTTCATCTAGCTGTTTCATTTCATCCTCATACTTGAATTTATTTCTTGATAAACTTTCACCCGGATCACATCTCTATCTATCTCTTCCAGAAGTAGTAGCCTTAAATGCAGATTCAACCTTAGGAAGCGCATCACCAAATTCACTCAACTCAAAAGTAGTAAGCTTACCAATCAACATATCTTTGGTAACATTTGTCACAGTTTGGAGCTCTTCAATAGCACTAGCCTTGACTTTGTAAGAATTAGGCAAGGATCTAAGCACTTTAGCAACAATCTCTGATTCGTCTATCTGTCCACGAGCACATCTGACACCACACACAAGTTCATTCACTCTTTGCATGAATGTAGTAACATTTTCATCATCACCCATTTTCAACTTTTCATATTTTCCTTTCAGACTTTGTAGCTTAGTAGTCTTCACATTTGCATCACCTTCATACAAGGTCTCCAACTTCTTCCAAATCTCATAGGCAATCTTCAGATCCATCACATTTGTCATCTCAGTATCAGTCAAAGCACTCAACAACACCTCCTTATCCTTGATATTATATTCAACATCCTTGATCTCAATAGAAGTAGTAGGACCATTCTGTGGAATAACATATATATTTTTTGTAATGTTCTATTAGGGTTCACCAATGCATCTCAGATGGCACTCCATTTGATTCTTCCACAAAGAATAATTTTCTCCATCAAATCTAGGACTATCCTTCTTATAAGTCGCCATCTCGAATCACATCAAGCTATTAAACTTCTTCCAAGAAACCACAAGCTCTGATACCAATTGTTGGAAACACAAGGGAAGACAACTGAGAGGGGGGTGAATCAGTTGTCATTGAATTTAAAACTTATTCAACTTATTAACCTTATTCTTAGATCTTATTATTAATTATGAAAGCATAAATGAGCAACACATCATAACCACACATAACACCAAGATTTTTATGTGGAAACCCTATTAGGGGAAAAACCATGGTGGAGGTTAGTCCACAAGATTATACCCTTTTAAAAGTATAAGGAAATATGAATGGGGAATGCACATGCATTCAGGCACACTGCCTAGAGCTCACTGCTCAATTACAAAGGAAGAAACACTGTCTTACAAAAATATTTAGAATAAAACCATCTAGATTTGAACTGAGAAAATAACATCTGCTAATGCCTTGTTATAGTTTCGGTTAAGCACATGAACACCTCTTTACTCTTCTTCACTCGTCTTCACTCTCCTTCACTCTCTTTCACACTCTGCTCTTCCTTCAAATGATCTGAACTTTCTTCACACATAGGACTCATACACTTCACATTCACACTTCACAATTTGAATAAACAATCTCTCTTAAATATCCGCAACAAGAAATTACATCGCTATAAGTCGGCCATAAAGAGATAATAAAATAATTACAAATAGTCGGCCCAAAACAAATAAATATTAATCATGCGAATCAACCAAGGTTAGCCACAACATAGTGAAGACAAAAAATAACATCTCCAACACAAAATCACTTCAATTAATTACTCCTCGAAGATCCACAACACGCTTCAACACCTTGTCGGCCAAGAACATGAAAAAAATGAACATGCAAGAGAAAATATCGGATCACAAGAACAAAAATCAATGCGGACATGCAACATAGATAGAGCATGAACTAAAAACATCCACAAGCATCATGAAACATTAGATAAGCATCTGTAGCAACTGAACTTACTAAAATCACATGATCTTCATTGAGGAACAAAAACTGAAGTAACAGAAAAACTATCAGAATGAAAATCTCCATAACTCGATCAACTCTTCATGTGGATCTCTGAAAATTGATGTGGATAAACTAGATATAATCAACAAGAAACCATTTAGTCCAAACCTCAGAACAACAACATACTGATCACACCGACTGAAAGAACTTCACTCCACCACTGACAACCTATATCACTTCTTATTACAATTTTCTCAATATCCTTGACATATACAACTTCTAATGCAACAATGATAATAGTGTTGAAATCAATGAAAACCACATATCAGGAACACAACCACAACATCCAACATAAACAAGGTGACAACTTGGACAACTTTGTAACCTTGAAAACTTCTTTCCAATCTTGCTCTTCAATATGTATTCAACCTAGATCTAAAAATCACACACTAAAGAGAGGGAAAAATGTTGTTTTGTTAGTAGAAAGGGGTTTGCCTTGGTCAAACCCCATTTTGGTAATCGAACCTTGAAATGAAATAAAATAGGAAGGAGGAATGATGAATGAACAAAATGATATGTTGCAACTCACCAAACCCTAGAAATAAAATGTTGCAAACATGTATGAGATGGCTAGTATGAATGTGGATCTTGATGCTTCATTGAATGATATTGATCTTAAATTGAATGCTTGCTTGAATCATGAAACCCCACATCACAAATGTTAGCTCAAAAATAAACATGATGCATGATGACTTTGACATGATGCTTGATACTTGAATAATGCTCCAAAACACTTGATAATCAGCTCTTGAATGCTCTTGTGAACTCAAATTCGCTATTAGGGATGCTCTCATGAAAGTGCTAGGTGAAAATGAGTGAAATAACCTCGTATTTATACTTGTTTATACCAAATTTCCCAAAATTACAACACTATAAGTCGACATTAGATCTAGGAGAATAAAATCCTACTAAGAATTTTAATTTAAATTAGTTCTAAGCTAAGCGAGAATCATACACCAAAAGTGGCATATGAGTCCCATTAGGCTAAACTTGGGACACATTTTCAAGAAATGCTTAGATTCATGTGAAATCCATATCTGAGCCCCAAAAATTAGGTGGGACCCATATAGCCAATGTGGCATATGAGTCCTAGATCAGTAAATCTGGGCCATACAATCTAAAAACCCCTGAATTATGATTGGATGTTGGTTTATGGTGGGATTAATCTCAAAAAGATGAATTAATTAAGGCTTCTGGATACAAAATAAGGCCAAATAAGGCAAAAAGAAGCCCAATTAATAATAAAAACCCTAGATTATTATGAAAGTGTTAGGATACACTTTACAACACCTTAAATAAGGTACAATTAATTCCATTTAGTTTACAAGGGCCCAAGACCTAATGCAAATTTGTTAAACACATTAAAACACTAAATAAAGGCAACATTAAGTTCAATTTAATAGGGAGGACCCAAACAAGTGCAAAAATGTAGAGGGATACTTTTTCTGTTACCAAATTTAGCCCCCACTTTATTGATAGGAGGAACTTGCTTCAAACTCACACTAAAGTAGACAAAATCACATCAAGAGGGGTTCAAATGTACCAATCTAGTAAGATAGGACGACGACAATCAAGAGGGATGATCAAGTCCCCAAGATCAAGATCCTATGACAAACCAACATAGGCACAAAAGAACACACATGAAAAATGATATGAGCAATAACAAGGAACAATCATACACTGCCAAAGAAAAAGAGAGAAGAAAAATAAAACAAAAGGGGTGGATCAAGCTTTGATTGTTTGTCCCGCATGTTGTGGATCAAATTTAAGCTGTTTGTCCAAAAATGCACGCTCACTCTGCGCTAATGGAACTTCAATCTTTCTATCGGGTGAGTATCCAAAAAGGGTGAGACACATACGTATGCGGATGGTATGTTCTCACACAGACAAGCAAGTGGCTATGGGAAAGTCACGCCTAAGTTTGGCTTTCCGTTCAACCAAACCAAAGATATACCTCCTGATAAATTTGATAAGGTGCCACATAACAATGAACTTCGAGCTTCATGAGGCAAGGAAAGATTTATATACTTGAAACTCATGAACAAACAAGATGGCACCACAAGCAAGCAAAGTGTGTTATGTAAGGTGGGCATATAACTGAAATTGTAAATGCAAAATTAGTGTAAGGAATGTTCAAAGGAGTTTTGGTTAGTTCATGTAAGGTCCTAACTTAGGGAACATTGTGCTTAATGTCTCCAAGAGTGGACCAATCAAAGAGTAGAAGATTCAAAACTTAGGGGATGCAATGTGTCACATCAAGCCACTAAGAGGAATATAATATGCTAAGAGAGATCACGCTCTTGAAGGACATCACACCCAATTTCAACCACAAAGTGAAAGACACATCGCATGGAGTAAGAAGAATACTCAATGAAACATGAAATACAAAATAATAATGCCAATGTATGCCCCCACTTTAAAGAAATTGCTAAACACCATGTTGTGAGCAATTACTTTAAAGTAGAAAATGATAAATGCTAAAAATAAAGAGGACATGAGAGCCTATTTGGAAAGCCATATGTTTCCAAATGAAGCTACATCATGAAAAAGGAAAGAGGGGTTGCCCCCAAAATGAGACTCCAAACAAATGAGGGATCCATGGATTTGGGGTCAGTATGTTCTTGCTACAATGTTTTTAGAGAGATCAGAACTGTCATCATTCCCCAAATACTCATGGATTAGGAAGAATGGCACAAAGGGAGCGAAAACAAAGAAAAACCTTTCAGGTCAACATGGAAGAGACTTGAATGTCTCGATGCCTTGTGTCATCCCCAAAAGGAAAACACAAGAAAAATGAAAAGATAAAATGTTTACGACATAGAGAAGAATGTAGGTACAAATAGAGGAATGTCACAAAAAGAGAGATACATCAAACAAAATGGAATGTGGGATCACAGTACGCACATGCAATCACATAAAACACAGGAAAAATAAAATAATGCAAAATAATAGTAAGGAACGTGCGAGTCAACCTATGAGTAGGTCATTTGCATCCCAATCGTGTTCATCATATACAAAAGGCGGACAACTAGTCAAAGGGACAATAGCAAGTGTCAAACTAGGGTTGTTACCAAGTTCAATACTCTTACTAGGAGAATTATAATGTAAGCTCATAGAAGAGGAAAACAATGTATTCAATTCATTATGCATCTCCTCATCAATATTAGCAACCTCATCATCATTATCCAAGTTAATCACAACGGGCGATCGAATGATAATGTATAAAGAAGGATTTAGCTCATGTTGTGGTTGCGGTATAGGATATTTTTGTTTCAGCTAAGAGGAATACTCATTGTGTATTGCTTTAGTCAAGTTTGGATTTTGATTTTCTTTGTTTGTTTCTTCATTTAACCTTTGAGCAAGAGCATGATATTTACACCTACTCTCTCCAGCATTTCTATTTCATTTAGTATGACTTTCAAGTTGTGTTTTTGTAGGAGTGGGTTTATCAACCATAGGTTTCTTTTCTTCCCTAAGGGGGGGACAAAAGGAACCATGGAAGGCTGTTCAACCACTTTCTCTTTAGCTTTGTAAACTTATTTTATCTTAGGAGGCATGACAAGATTTTTTTCGTTATCTCTTGGTTGTTTGTAGGAAATAGGTGAAGGATCGATCTTAGGTTGGTCTTGGTTGTTTGGAATGTCTTTAGGTTCAATCATGGTTTCATTAAGGATGGTAGGCTCAATCGTAGGTTGAGGAATGTTTGTAAGGGATAGTTTTTCTATACATTTTGGCTTAAAATTTTGATAGGATTTGAAAAAGAAGTCTTCTCGAGGTTTAATAGGTTCCTTAGGTTCAGGCCAAAAGAAATCTAATGAAAAGTTTCCATGAGAAGAAAAAGGATTAAAGCCACTGTGGTGCACAATGAAAAATTCATTGTCAAAGGGAAAATTTAAGCATTTATGTACAATCGACGGGATGGATTCCATGGAGCGTAGCCATGGGTAACCAAGCTTCACATGGAATTGGTCTGATGTCAAGATGATGGAGAATGAGACATCTAATTTTTTCGGTCCTATTTGTAAAGATAAGGTGATTGATCCCCATCGTAGGGAAAGTGAAACCATTATGTGTCTTTATCCATGCTTTTTGTTTATCATATGTTTCTTGATAGAGTTCATGCACAAGTAGGAATTCTTTAGTGATCACATTCTCTCCACAGACAGGATCAATTAATATCCCATTAGTGGGTTTTTCATTGATTCAGTTAGCTATGTAAAGAGGACCATCAGGTAATAGCCCACACATGATTCTAGTAATAGCCCAATGGTATATTGAAGTATAGAAGATATAATTTATTGCTATGGTTGTGAAGAATATATCATTTTATACTACTCAAGCCCTCTCCAATAGATAAGTACAAATATTATATTATAAATATTAATAGCATACGATTCCAATGAATTATTCTACCATTTGTGAACTTAAAAAAAAGTCCTTAGATTTATAAATAATTTAACTTGTAGTCCATATATACATGTCATTATCTAGAATCAATTCTTTTACGCTAATGGCCACCTTTCCTATCATGTAAGAACCGATGAAGGATCATAGTGAAAAAAGAACTTTGAAGACCAATAAAATTTAACATAAAAAATAGCAAAATTTACTCCATAAAATACTATGATAATGTTATCCGTGTCCAAGTTTCAATGCTAATCATTTGAGACTTTTGAACAATCCTAGCTATAACATAATTTTTTTCATATTACCATAGTCAAAGAGTGGGAAACTTAAGCTAAGAAAATTGATACATAAATTAGTTAGAGGTTTAAGAAATACATTAATCAAACTCGTTCAAATCTTGACCCTTAAATAGTAACATTCATTTCCTTAGTACAAACTATAGCACACATATGAACAAGAACAAATCTATTAACATGAATAAATATATTCCAAACTTTAGTGTAAAAGTACAAACCTATGTCACACTTTTAGCCAACTTATCAACACAATTGAATTTTAGTATTTCTAACTAAAAAATAATTTGGGTCAAACATATGACCTAGTAAGATTAATTGTAGCTAAGTTAGATATTTCCACAACTTTTCCAACTAAAATTATAGGCTAAATGCATATGTAACACTACTTTGAGGCCAATTTACTGAAAAAATATGATTATTTGAAAAACTTGATGTTTCAACAACACCTATTCATGTAAGTAATATTTTTTTAAATATAAAAAATACCCTTCTGTAGATCCATAAGTGTAGTTTTAAAAAATACATATATTTGAATAATTTAATTATTATTTTTATTTTTTACTAAAAGTAGGTTATCAACACAAAATATTAGGTTGAATACCATGTCAAGAAAAAATACTAAAACTTATTAAAAAAAAAGAAAAAAAACATGATGCACTAGATAAAAGAATCTATATCAAGATGGTACAATTTTTTTTCTATTTTAGATAAATATTTAATATAAAAGTTGATGTCAAATGGAAACAACTATGTTTTAATGCATGAACATTTTAACATTTATTTAAAAATATATGTTTATCAAAATTGGAAAAAAATATATCCATGCACTAAATATTCAAGTTATAAAGACACAAAAAATTTGAAAGGAAAAAAATTACTATATAAAGTTTGACGTCTCATGTAACTTCATTTTTCAACATTTTATCAGCAACTAAATTATACTATTAATTTATAAAAAAAAACTATTTAAAAATATTTTTTTATTTTTTTCAAAAAATACAAATATAAAATATACTAAAAAATACACATTTTATTAGTTTACATCATTTCAAAATTCAAAATCTATGTCACTTTTTAGTGATTCAAGTTTAAAATTTGGGTCAGTGTTGGTTGTTTCTTTATAAAAGTGTGACACAACTTTGTACTTTTACCCTTTAGTCAAGACTAATATAAACATAAATCAACTATTACATACTTATGAACAAATGAATCCCCAAATAAATCACTTGGACTAATTCAAGGGTCACAAAGTTAAATATCCACCTCTAGTCCATATAGGAAGAACCAAAAAACCTCCACCAATATGATTCTCCTTTCTCCTACTCACCTTGTCATTTTGAATTCCATTAAAAAATGATTTTCTCCATTTTCTTTAGACTTCCTCTATTAACCACAACTCATTTACAACTGAGATAATATACGAGTAATAACATCTAAGGCAACCAATAGTGGTGTTCCTTCCTTGTGATGGGTGAACCACCAATAAACTTTCACTGTCAAACCATATCCATCATGATTTCCTAAATTTAGGGTTTTACACTTAGGTGAAATCACAATAATAGGTCCCACTTGTGGGCCAAGAAGGAAAATCAAAGATGAAAATTTACTAAAAACACATTAGGGTTTGATTTAAGCTTCAATCAAGCCTTGACAACACTTTTGTAATTCCTTATGGCTTTTTAGGGGTGTTTCTCTCTAAGTGGCTTCAACTATATGTGGGGCTCAACCAATATTTTTTTGACACCATGTGCAAAAATTGTATTGAACCCTATTCATCCTACCTACTACTCCTTGCATGCCAAACTCCATTTATTTTCCATCCACTTTCTAGGTGTTATTTTATTTTATTTTGTGGTTTAAAAATATATTTGGTAATTAAGTTATAATTAATTTTTTATTTATTTATATTTTACAATTTATTTAATCTAAATTTAAATTATTTTAATTAAATTAAACAATATAAATTATAAAATTAATAAAATTATAATATTTATAATATTTTAAAATTATGAAAACAAATACATTTACAAAAATAATAAAATTAAAATGAATAAAAATTAAAATAATTATTAAAAATTATAAAATTAATAAGACTTAAATAAAAAATATTTATTAAATTATATAAATAAAAATAATAAATTATAACCTTATTTAAGGATAAGAGGAAAGCTCTTTGGAAAACTAATACAAAATTTGAAGAATCTCAATCAAGAAAGTAAAGATAGCTAAGATCCTTGCTCTAGAAGGTTTTATAAAGTTAACTTTTAATGGATCCTTCGAGGGAGGGATGTGCAAGAATTTTTTGTATGGTGTATTTATATATTCTTGGGTATACAAATAAATAATGCTCACATAATGAGGAACTTTGCTAGTAAGAATGTGTATAATATTAGATGATCAATATGATAAGGTCATGTAGAAAGCAACTCCTTGATAATAATTAAGGGTCCATCTAAAAGATCCTATCTAACTAGCATTTTAATGACCTTGTGGAGGAAGTTCAAAGTATGAGGAAGAAATTTATGGATATGAGCTTCGAACATTATAAAAAATAAACAAATGGAGCTACTCATTATATAGCCAATGTTGGCTTGGATCAAGAACCTCTAGGATAAATCTTATGTAGGCATTTGGCGAATTGGGAAAATTTATTATTCTTCACTCATTTCATATGTAGATATAATAGAGTTAGGCATATTATTATCAATCATGTTAATTGATGGGTGGAGGGAGCAATTAATTCATTAATCCCTTAGAATTTTGGAGATAGAGATTAGGACATTTGAAGATGTCACATTTATGCCTTAAGGAATATTGGATCTCGAATATTAGTTTATGATTCAACCCTAATAAGATTAATGGCACAAGCTATGGAGGAACATGGAAAGTAACAACTCATTATGTGCACGAGCTTCTTGGATTTTCAATTTCATATAGTTTCCATCTTTTGGAAATTTAGCATTAGTTATTTATTCTTCCAGTGCATATGGTTTGGTCTTATCTTATTTCCTCAAAAAAATATTTCAAAATGTGAGAATGATGCTTCCCTAGGATTTATCTAAAACATTTTAAAGGAACACAATCTTGTGGATGGAAATAGAAAGAATTCAATATTGCATAGAGATTTTATGACAAATTTGATTATTTTTGTTCTTGAAATGGAGGTTAGTGTCTACCTATTCAAATTTGTTCTAAACAATTTGTGAAATGGAGGGTAGGCTAGGAGAAAGCCTTCGTGAGGTTTGATGAAAGGAGGAATTAGGACCAACTTGAAGCTAAGTTGGTAAATTCTACAACTACTATTACATATAAGTTTGATGAATTGGAAGGAATTCAAAGGGAATTTTATGCTCTTAAGGATCATTGATATGATATAACTAAAGTCTTAGCTAGTCTCCAAGGTACACATCAAAATGGTTACATAGAAGTGGAGAGTGATTTCTCTCTTCTAATATTTTATGGATTGATCATACAACAAGAATAGCCTAGGAAGGACATAATATTTAGCATTCACTTCCCTTAGTTTTTAGATGGAGCTCAAACAAATACTTAGTTGGGTGTCTTCCCAAGTGCTTTTGGAGTGTAGGCTTGATTTGAAGAGTAAACAATTGTTCAAGAAGAGCTCAAGGTTGGTGGTGTGAAGTGGGCATGGTTTGAGATTAGCCTTTTCAATACCATCATTATTATATATGGTGGTTTTTGTTGATGAATATCAATTGCTATTAGGCCTTAATATATGTTACCAATGGAGCATATTTATTTTCCTAGTGGTAGGTGATAGGGTTTTGTATTTCAGTGATATGATGAGTAAAATGAGCAATTCCAAAAGAAAAGACATCAAACATGATGATTTAATATTATTTCATCACCTCAAAAATATATTTCATTATGAGAATGATGTTACTTTAGGATTTGTTTGAAAAATATTAGAGGAATATAATATATTAGATAGAAATAAAAGAAATTAGAATTATGCAGGGATTTTAAGATTAATTTGGATAATTTTACTTTTTATGTAGAGGTTAGGGTTTTCTTGTCATAATTGTTTTTGACAGAATAGTTTGGCGATATGAAGGTGGAAAGGCTAATAGAAGTCCCTAGTGAGGTTTTGAAACATTGAAAAAGAGGTTCACCCAAATGGGTCAATCAAATGGATGAACCTAATTTTTAATTGGGTATGTTTCATTCAATTATGAGTGCTATAATGTATAAATAACAATAAAAAACCAAACCTAACTATTATAACAAAAAATAGGAAGGTTTTAAGATGCTAAAATGGTGTGTAGCTTGCTGAAAAAGTGCTGTTTCGGGGCTCACTAAGGACTCATTCGCCTAGTGGCAAATGGGTCCATGCTAGGGTTTCAAAAAAGTTATTTTTGGGATTTTTTTCTTCAATATATGCACTCCAAGCTCCCAAGTGTTCAGCTCTCAAAAGTCAGAAATAAGTTTTGTAGCTTTGTTTTCGTGATCTTGCAAGAAAGGTGACAAATTTGACAACTTTGTAACTTGACAACTTTTTGCAACTTTTGTTCTCCACTTGCTCTTCAACCTAAAACCAATAGTCACACATCAAGAGAGAAGAAAATTTGTTGTTTTGTTAGAGAATAGGGGTTTTCGTTGGTCAAACCTCGTTTAGGTAATTAAACCTTGTGATGAAACAATGAAACATGAATGTGAAACATGAAACATGAAACAATGATACCTTGGATGAAGTCTTGGAATGTAAATCGGTAATCAAGCATTAAGTGGCTTTTAGGAATGTAGATCTTGATCTTGAATTTGGATGTGAAACAATGCTTGAATTGGATCTTCAATGCTACATCGACACATTAGCTCAACCACATGCATGATGCACTATGATGATATGATCTTTGAATGCTGCAATAAAAATTCAATAATCTTCCCTTGAATGCCTTCTTGAATTCTCTTTAATGCTCTCTTGATCATAAATTTTATATTAGGACTTGCTTATTAAGTTGCTTCGGTGAAACTAAGTGAAATAGCCTTATATTTATACTTATCTCAAGATTTAATCCTAAAATTCAAATAACAAAAGCTGACATCAGATCTAGGATTTAAAATCATTAAAATCCTGCCACAAATATGTTCAAAAATGGGTGTCCTAAGTTAAGGAGGACCCATTCGCCATAGGGTGAATGGGTCCTAGCACAGTTAGCTAGGACAAGTTTCGGGGACATGAAACAACATGCAAAAGGGGGTCCTAGGACCTAGGAAGGACCAATTCGCTAGGTGGAGAATGGGTCCCAGGTCACTAGCCTAGGACTTAAACCTTGCCAAATTAAGTTTTGTGAAAAATTATTAATGAGTGTTGGGCTTTATCCCTCAGAAAATGCAATTAATAAGGCTTGGATTTGAATTTAAGGGGCCAATTAAGCTCTAATTAACCTCAATCAATTAATAAATCCCTAGATTAGTGTGAAAGTGTAAGAAAAAACTTTACAACACCCTAAATAAGGCACAATTAAGTCCATTTCATTATTAATTATTCATTCCCAAACTAAGTGTGAAAAAGGGTCTCTTTTCTACGCTATAGGTTCAAAAATTGAGGAATTAGGATTCACTCTAGCTAAGTTTGTGATTTTTTTAGCTATTATTCTATATAGGTTTTATTAATTTAAATCCCTTTGAAAGATGATTGATGTTTTTACAACTTATTATTATAATAGAAGTGAATTGATATCTAGTATTTAGGTTATGCATCAAAATGGATATGTACAAGAGGTTGATTTCTCTTATAATATTTTAGAGCTCAACCACACATTGTGCACATTATACGAAGGATATAATATTTGGACTTTGCTTCCCCCATTTCTTAGGTGAAGCTCAAACAATTGCTTAGTTAGGTGTCTTCCTAGTCATTTCTATGTTTTAGGCTTGGGTTGAAGAGTAGATGATTTCAAGAGGAGCTTGAGGCTAGTGGTGTGAATTGGTTTTCTGGTTTGAGATTGAAATTTTTAGTTTGATTGTTATTATCTATTGTGTTTTTTTTTTTGGATTTAAGGTTGCTTATTGTTAGGCCTTAATATATGTTAGGTTGATTGTGTAATTTATGTTAGTAGCTATATTAACTCTCTAATATTATGAATCTTCTTTTAGAAATGTAAGTTTTTATAATATACTTAAAGATGGGGCTCTAATAGAAAAAATGCTATCATATCTTTAAATATTAATAAATTATAAAACTATAATTTAATAAATTTTAATAAATTATAAATTTAATCTTGTTAATAGGAACTATATTTTATTTGAAATCAATTTATACACAAAGGGTGAGGGTCCTATATTCCCCAATTAACCAAACAAATATAAAATTAATATATAATAGTAAAATGAGTACAATTGGAGGTGTTGACACTATTTTAAGAATTATCAATTCATTGTGCCTCCATGCCCTTGTAGGCCTATGTTGATTATTAATAAGACAAAATTTATGTTAGGATTCCATATGTGCATTTGGTTAGGGTTTTATTGAGCATTCATAATAGTGGTTCATGTTGTCTTCTATGATAGCGTCCAAGTTTTTTGCATACAAATTCATCTTGCATGCTTTAACATTGGTCAATCATTTTTTCCATTGAATTGGCCCCATAAATATTTTCTTGATGTGTCTTGGTTGTCCTTGGTTCATGCTTTAAAGTCTTCTCATGGTGGCCTACTTGGATTATTGTGTAAGTTGTTTAATTTGATCTAGTGATGGGCCTAATCTTATATTGATGTGGCTTATAATACATAGTGACAACTTATTAATGGCTCCACATGTTCATCTAGTGGGGCCCATTTATTACATGACACTCATTGGCTTTTATCATCACTTTCTAATAATGCACATGCCCATGCAAGAACCCATTTCCTATTGTTTTATCTCTTTCCAAGGACTTATATCATTATTCTATTGCTCACATGGGTTTATATTGGTTGGAGATCTTTTTTTATTCTCCACATATTGTTTTCTATTTATCTTGTTTTCAGACATTTTAAATTGCTTACTTTTCACCCACACCTTCATGGTTTGCAAAGGTTTGTATTATATTTTTAGATTTTTTCTTGCTCCTTTTGAATGCAATGAGGATTTCTTGGCTACTAACATAGGTGGTGATTTTTTGCATATTGATGGATCTATGGGAAGCTTATCACATTGGAAGTAATTTTCAAGGTCAACTATACTTTAACTATGTGATATGACTATCATTGAGCTATGTACAATATGAGTGTGTGACATAGATCAAATATTTATGCTTTAACATCATTATTGCATTAATAGCTATTTAAGGGGTTTAAAAAATGTATATGGGTTCCTTCTACATTGAATATGAAATGTTTTCCCCTATTATTATAAATCTAAATCTTGAGGAGGTCCATATATATGCAAGATCACATATTATTTAATCTTCATGTTTATATTGAATTAATTAGAACAATTGAGAGTTGGTTTATTTAGCTACTCCCAAAGGTTGGGAAAAATGGTACAATTATATGAGGCCCTTACAATAATGTCAATATATATATATATATACTTTGTTCCTTTATGCAATTTTTTTTGGCTAGTTTTTTGTGTTCCCTTGCTATATGTAGGGGTATTCCTCAATAGTCAAGGTAATTCTAGGGAACCGGTCATTGGTTTTCAATTTTAGTTTCCTCATGTAAACATGGTGTTACAAGTTAAGGGAAGGTATTGGATTTAGGTATCTCTTCTTGAGGCACAAGTTTATTTGTTATTTCCTAAGTTTACTTAGTTGATAAGTATTATATACTCATTTTTGTAATAGCTACTTGGTAAAATAACATCAAAGTGTATGTGGCTCTAATAGTTCCAATGTAATATATGGGTTCAATCTATTTAGTTATGTATTATTAAAGTAAATTTTTTTATGTATGTTTGTGGTTATATAAATAAATGAATTTTTAAAACATAAAACCCATCTTACGGTTCAACAATGCACTTTTATTTTCTATAATTTATCTTGCACACATGCTTGTATGTGAGGTTTGAAACTTGAGTCAATTTCCCAAATGATCAAAGCATTAACCTATTATAATGTGAACTATCCAAAAAAAAAATTACCTCAATTTTAATAAGTGTTTTCAATTCTTATGTGCATGTATTATCTTTACAACTCTTATCAAATCAAGTACGCAAGATCACACTTGAATACAAAATTCAAAGGATTATGCATATAGAAGTTTTTCTCACCTTAATAACCCATTGTATTAACTTATGCTAATTCATATGAAATCTAATGGTTGAATAACATATAGAGGCTTATATTAGTGTGGTTATAATATAAATGTGTATGTAAGATTAAGGAGATCATAGATGGTAATATATAATTTATATATCTCTAGATTTAAGGGCATGCTTGTTTTAATTGACCTAACATGAGATCAAGTAAGTTTATTCATGGTTTCCATTGGGGTATGGATAGTCAAGTCCTATGTTAAAATTATTTCATCTCTTTAATTGTCACGTGACTTAATGAAAAATACTCTTTAGGTTTTATGGAGCTTGAATAAGAGGAGGAGGTGACCTCTCTCATCAATCGACATCTAGTTGTCTATTCTTTGTTGACAATCTTTTCCTCTCTAATTTTGTGGTCTTATTCCCTGATCATGAGTATTGAGTGCCCTCTTTAGAAGATTGGTGTTGTAATTTTGATAATGGAGAGGAGTATCTTAGGTATCCTCTTTAATAATAGCTTGAGGCTAGGACTTATCTCTAGTATTAAATTGAATTGAGCCTCCTCTCCACTATCAAATTTAAGTTGGGCCTCCTCTCCAATTATATCAAATTTAAGTTGAGCTTCCCCTTTAGTATCTACATTCAATCAAAGAATATAGTTTTAATTCCAATATACTAAAACAATAATAAGATCAAAGTTTGATAATTAATATAGTTACTAGAATAAACCTTCAACCATGAAATCTTATAATCTCATACCCTAAAGCATAAATCATTAATTGTAAAACTAAAAATTTTAACTGTGAACTATACTTATTAAATGCTAAACCCTATTTATATTGTAAACCTTCAACTAAAAACCCTAAATTATAAATAAGTTGAACTCTAAGATCTAAAACATAGACTAGGTAAACCATATACCATAACCTATATAAACCCTAAACCCAAAATTATAAATCATAAACCCAATCAACTATAAATCCCAAATCATAAAAATTATATTCTATAAAACCACAAACCAAAGACCATAGAAGCTACACCCTAGACTTTAAACCCTATTTACTAAAAACCAAGTAAACCCTAAAATATAAACCATAACCATAACTTCACCAAATCCTAAATCTCAAACTATAGATCATAGCCAATAATATGTACAAAATACAAAATCTATTGAATTATAAGTTACTTTCTTTATCACAAATCTAAAACCAAAGATTATAAACTATAAATCATAATAATTGAACCAGAAAACCCAAAATGTATTTATGATAAAATATAAACCATAAATTATAAATGGTAAAACCTAAAATGTATACATTGAACCTATAATTTATTAATATTAAACCCTAAAACTCAAACTCTAAACCTTGATCCTTAAGTCACCCTAAATTTTAAACCTTTGATTATAAAACCTAAATTGAATAAATCACTTAAACTATTTAAACCCAAAAATTTAGAGTAGGTAAATCGTGTATATACCATTGATATCACCCCAAAAATCAACCCTAAGAAATCATCTTCATACATAAATCATACCAACCTTGCCTCCATATTTACCAAAATATATTATAAATCCCACATCAAGCTAATTGATAAAGGTTATGGAGAATATTAGATCTATGATGCCTTCCATATAAGAAAAATTATTCTCACTCACTAATCTTTTGGTAGGCCTAACAACACTTTGAATCAAACAAGGATCTTATTTTAGTACTACTCAAGTACTTTCATATAACATGGGCTCCTAACAAATGAAGAGATACAATATATAAAAGGCTCTTGGCTCTATGAGGAAGACAAATTTACATCTTATTTTAAAAAGGATGAATATCCTAAAGCCAATAGAATATGAAAAATAATGAACAACAAAGGAAAATTACTTAGACTTAATGAGAAAGGCATTCTAGAACATATATGTATATACATGAGAATACCCAAAAGTGGGGTCTCGGATATGTTTCCTATGATTTTTGACCCAATGAGGTTAATTTAATACATCTAAGGTTGGTAAGAATGCTTCTTGCAATATCAAACACATTTAAACAAAGTACATCATGACCCATGAATAAATTTCTACAATTAATGTTTTTATGACACCAAAATTCTTACCATCAAATTCAATATTAAATACCTTCACCTTATCGAGTAGTACCAACAAGAAGCCATATTTTTAGATATTTAAAAATGAGAAGCTCTTATAAAATTCATAGGACTTCTAGATAACATTCTATCAAGGGATAAAAATAAAGGATTTGATATCAATTTAAACACATGCACATAATTTGGTTAAGAGGGGATCCTTACTCCAAACTTATCAAAAAATCAAAAGAAACAAAAAAAAAAAAAAAAACTAAAATTCAAGAAAATGAGGACGTGTTCATTTATGTGAGCCCCTTTGGGATGCTAATGAATGATGAACCCAACCTTCCCTTGGAACCTATGTACTTAAAATATGGGTTGCATCATTGATTGAAGAAACTATATAAATCAATCTTGGAATAGAAGAATATCAAAAGGTCACCCAAATGGTTGCAACTCTAACTCTTTTAGAAAAGGAAACCATCAATGCTATACAAAAAATCCATAGACATATTTTTTTGGTCCTATATCAAAATTCTTGGATTAGATTCATCAATATTAGTACATCATCTTAATTTACATAAAAAAAAACTAGACACCTAACTATCTAAATTAGTTAACACTATGCATAAAGGTTTAAGATAAAAGACATCATTTTTCTTTTTTTTTTAGTAGTTTCCTAATATAAACAAGAGTAATAGACAATCAACCAAGGTCCTAATCCTAGAAAATTCAAATTTATACTATGTGTAGTGTAGAAAAATGTATCCCTTTACATTTTCACACTTGTTTGGACCCTCCTTGCTGAAATTGGGCTTCTTTATGCCTTATTTGGTCCTATTGTGTATCCACAAGCCTTATTTAATGCATCTTTCCAAGGATAATCCCAAAAAATATCTAAAAACCAATAATAAGTTAATGATTTTGGGTTATGTGTCCCATATTTAGTGATTTGGGACTCAAACACCACCTTGGGCATATGGGTCCCACCTAAGTTTCAGAGCATGACCCTGAATTTAGCATAGAACTTAACATTTCTTGAAACTTGTGTCCCAAGCTTAGCCTACTAGGACTCATATGCCCCAATTGGCATATGAGTCCCACTTAGCTTGGAACTATTTTGAATTCAATTCTTGGGGGTATTTTATTCTCCTAGATCTGATGTCATCTTGTAGTGTTGCAATTTCAAGAAATTTGACATAAACAAGTATAAATACAAGGTTATTTCACATATTTTCTCCTAACAAGATCTAAGCTTTCAATTATTCAAGCATTATAGAAAATTTATGATCAAGAGCATTCAAGAGTTGATTTTCAAGCATTTTGGAGCCACATTCAAGATTCAAGCATCATGCCAAAGTCATCATGCACCATGTTTGTTTTTGAGCTAACATTTGTGATGTAGGTTTTCATGATTCAAGCAAGCATTCAAGTCAAGATCCATAACATATAATCAAGATTCGAGATCTACATTCATGTTAGCCATTTCATACAAGACTACAACCTTTGTTACAAGGGTTTGGTCAGTTGCAACATAGCATATTTGTTCATTCATCATTCATTCATTCAATTTAATTTCATTTCAAGGTTTGATTACCAAAATGGGGTTTGACCAAGGAAAACCCCTATCCACTAACATTTTTTTTTCTTTCTCTTTTCTACATGTGTGATTGAAGATCTAGGTGTTTTAGACTTGAAGATCCTTTGAAGGAAAAGTTACAAAGTTGCAAGATTGAAGAAAGTTGTCAAAGTTGTCAAGCAGTTGTTATCTTCATGGAAAGTCACCTATATGTCAGAATTCAGAGTTTCAGACTCTAAGATAGGAGAGGAGAGAAGCTATAGAAGATCACTAGAGGATATCAAACTTTCAACAAAATATTGATATTGAGACTTAATCGCCACCTTGGGTGTATGAGTACTACTATACCAGTTTTTAGATATTTCCTGTAGATCCTAGTTTACCAATTGCAGATTCTAGATTCAACCCAAAACCTTAAACTGGGACTAACTATCTCCAACTAGCATATGAATCCTAGTATGCATCAAAAGTCATAATTTTGGGATTGCATATTTTGTTTTAGGCATCTCCAATTTTCTAGGTGCACCTCTATTCATTCACAGTTTATTATTCTAATTTTGAGTTTCATTTCCTAGATTACATAGCTAGGATTGAATATCATTTACATTTCCTTCTTTCTAAGACTTTTCTTAGTGGTAAACCCCCTTTTTGTCTTTAATCACACCCAAGGAGACCTTATAACAACCACTTCCCTCAATTGAATCCATAAGATTGAGATCTCTAGGGTTTCCTTGAATGAACTATAGAAAAATAGGAAAGAAGGTGGGATCCCATCATTCTCGTCTTTTGCACTCGTTATTTCCTTTTGTTAATTTTGGTGAACCTAGCCTTTGGACATCTTATTTCTGATTTGGAGTGCATCATATTCCTAGATATAGCTTACATTGATTTTGCATTATATCTTGCATTAGTTAATTTCAATTTAGGGCTTATAAATCTTGCATTAGTGAAAGTGCATCTAGGTTGCATTTTTGCATCTTGCATCATTGAATTTCATTTGAAATATGTAATTTCACATATTCAAGACAACATACAAACTAGAAAATCTAGCATTCACTTAGAATTTGTTGAATTTAGTGTCCAAACCCTAATCTAGGACTCATATGCCCCTCTAGGCGATTTAGTCCCAGTACAGGTTGTTTTACCCAATTTCTAGGAATTCTATGGTGTCTGTTACTCATTGTTTGAACCCTTCAAAAAACCTAACTAGGACTCATATTCCCCTATGGGAGATTTAGTCTTGTGTTAGATTTGAATCTGAATTTTACAACATTAAAAACCTTGTTTCTATGCTTTTGTTTGCTATTAGATTTCTGTTTCAGTTTACTAAGCTTCTATTTCATTCATTTCAATGCATCTTGATTAATTTCATTGAATCAGAATTACATAATATCACTTATCTTGTGTTTATTGCATTTATCTTGCATTAATTGATTGTCCCTTGCATGAACTTTACAACCTGGTATCCTATTGCTAATACTATAGTGAGACGTACTTTGAGACTCATGTCATCCTATGATAGCACACTCATTGTGGATCTTGGGTTATCTAGCTCTTTCACTCATAGTGTTGACACTAGCTTACTAGGTATGGACCATACCCTTAAGAACTCTTTACCTTCAAGTAGCATGACAAGTGTTGAAACAATGGTTGTTAGTGAACTCAAGAAAACATAATCCAAATCCATGAAGAGTTAGAAAACTTACAACATCAAGTGAGTACTAAAATTTTTTTGAACACTTATATTCCCACCATAGATAACATACATCACATGATTGAAAGTGAAGAATAAATAGAACTTGCGGGTAACCTAGCCCATATTTTTAGAAAACTTACTAGTTGTGCTCAACCTTTGAACAATGTCCAAAGTCAAGGAGGATCTCAAATTCCTCCTCCCACAACCATTGCCTTTATTCCTACCTATACCAACCATCAAGTTACAACAATGATGCAACCTACTAGTAATGTCATTCCTACATTGGGTATTTCTGCTAGCAATCCTTGTAACTTTGTGGCATCACATGTCATATATCCTATCACTTTACCTCCCATAAGCATTCCATTCACTTTAAACACATATACACCTCCACCATATTTGCCTCCATCTCAAAATACAACCAATGATGCCATCCTTAACCAAATCTTGCAAAATGTTTCATACCTTCAAAACCAAATTTCCACCATAAACCAAAATCAAAATGGACAACCTACATACTATGTCAAAAGCAATCCCTTATCCTTCGAGATATTGAGAACATCGATACCACAAGGTATAAAGATTCCTAGTTTGAGAAATATGGAGAGAAAGGAGATCCTTCTAACCATGTTTCCGCTTACATAGCCTTATGTAGTGACTTCGTCCTTGAGGATAAGCTCTTGGCTAAGCTTTTCCCTAGGTCCTTGAAAGATACCACTTTAGAATGGTTTTCCTCATTACTGAATAACTCAATTTGTTCATTCAATGAAATTTTTGAGGTCTTTATAAACCATTTCCAAGTGCACATGACTCCTAAGATGACCTTAGCCAATTTGATGAGATGTAAGCAAAAGGATGATGGAAAGGTTACTGACTTCATTTCATGCTACCAATAGCTTTACTCCCAAATTGACGTAAAGATTCTCGACCCTCACCTTCAACGAATGTTCATTGAAAACTTACAAACTAAGATACAAGCTAAGCTTGGTATGATGAAGTTTCCTTCCTTTGTACACTTGTGTACTTCCCTTCATGATTATCAAAACTCAGTTAGTAGTTGTGAAAAAAAATCCACCTCTAGCCGACCTAAGAAGTCTGAATCCAAAAAAAAACAATTATCAACCTTTTAGGAAACAATATAAAGGATTCCTTCAACTAAATCCCCCTCAACCAACTCAACATGTTGATACCCAAGTGGCTGCTATAAAGAAGACAAGTTCTTTTACATTTGGGGATCCCACTAGACAATTTACTCCCTTACCCGATACCCTTCATAACACAATGTTACAACTTCTAGAACAGAAAATGATCTCCTTACCTCTAGTTAAAAACAACTGATCCTAATAATCCTTTACCTTCAAACTTTAGATCGAATTCTTATTGTCATTATCACTGAAAAAATGGACATGATATGGAACATTGTAAGAATCTTAAAAATCTTGTGCAAGAGCTCATTGATTCCGATCAACTTCAAATTGGAGGTTTTAATGATCAAAGTAATATGTTTGTTTCCCCTCCTAACCAAAATTTGTAGATCTTTACCAATCCCATGCCAAATCATAATATTTCATTTGTCAAAGCTAGTGAAACTAAGAAGAATGATGTGATGAATGTTGACACAGATGATGACAACATGGATACTATTGAACAAGGTCCTATGGATACTAATAAACAAAATCCTGTGGATGATATGGTTGGATTGATTGAAATCCTACCTCATAAGGACTGAACTAGAAAACCTCTTGAATTTTATTTCTCATATAAATATATAATTAGAAATGCACCTGATGGTACTCTTTACATAGACGGTCAGATCAATGACAAGCCCACTAATGGGATATTAATTGATCCCGTCTGTGGAGAGAATGTGATCATTGAAGAATTCTTAGTTGTGCATGAACTCTATCAAGAAACTTATGATAAATTGAAAGAATGGATAAAAATGCATAATGGTTTAGCTTGCCCTATGATGGGATCGATCACCCTTGCTTTAAAAATTGGACCTAAAGAATTATATGTCTCATTCTCCATCATCCTGACATTGGATCAATTCCATGTGAAGCTTGGTTATCCATGGATACGCTCCATGGAAGCCGCCCCGTCAGTCGTGCATAAATGGTTAAAGTTTCCCTTTGACAATGAGATCTTTACTGTGCACCATAGTGGCTTTAATATTGTGTCTTCTCATGGGAATTTCTCATTATATTTCTTTTGGCCTGAACCTATGGAACCTATTAAACCTTGTGAGGACTTCTTTTTCAAATCCTACTAAAAGTTTAAGGAGAAATGCATAGAAAAATTATCCATTAGAAACATGCCTCAACCTATGATTGAGCCACCTATCCTTGACGAAACCATGATTGAACCAAAAGACCTTCCAAAAAACCAAGACTAACCTAAGATAGACCGTTTTCCTATCTCCTATAAATGACCGAGAGATAACCAAAAAAATTTCATCATGCCTCCTCAGATAAAACAAGTTTACAAAGTTAAAGAGAGGATAGTTGAACAATCTCCCATGGTTCCTTCCATTCCTCCCCTTATGGAAGAAAATAACCTATGTTTGATAAACCCACTCCTGGACAAACAAAACTTGAAAATTGTACTAAAAGAAATAGAAATGCTAGAGAGCATAAGCATAGATGTTGTTTTATTGCTTGAAGATTAAATGAAGAGAACAACAAAGAAAATCAACATCCAAACTTGACTGAAGCAATACACAATGAGTCTCCCTCCTTTCCACAACAAAAATATCCTATATCAAAGCTATAAAAAGAGCTAAATACTTTTTTAGACATTATGGTTCGACCTCCTGTTGTGATTAAGTTGGACGACAATGATGAGGTTTCTAAAATTGATGAAGAAGTGCATAATGAATTGAATACATTGTTTTCCTCTTCTATGAGCTTAAATGATAATTCTCCTAGGAAGAGTGTTGAACTTGGTGATGACCCTAGTTCGGCACTTGTTGTTGTCCCTTTGGGGTGATCCCACAATACTGGTTTACAATTTTTGGCCAAACTGGACATTAAACTGATTTTTTTTTTAACTAATCTTCACCTTCGGGTACCTATAGCGACTAAACCTTGAGGAATTTAAAGATGATGCAAACTAGTGATTTGTGACATTTTTTCTATAGATTCTAAATACATTTTTTTCAAAATTTTTGGAATCAGATTGTACTTCTTTTTCTATCTCCTTCAAAAACTAGTTTTTAAGAGTAAACACCATTTGTAAAGAGTGACGTCACTGGCTAACACAACTTTTTTCTATGAAGGATAAAATTCTTTTTTTTTTTAAATTTATATTTGTAACTATGACATCTAGTGCATGGAATTAGTTTCATAGCATTTCATTGAATATTTTTTCCTAATCAAGTTTCAAAGTCAAACTAGTTACAATTTAGACATGATTTACTAGCTAAAGAATAACTTTTTTTGTATGTATCAAAATTCAAATTTTTTTTTGTTGGATCAAGGACATCAATATCTAGTGCACTAATACTTTTAGTTTTTTTTTATAATTTGCTATTTTTCCACATGTACAGAACAAAGAGCTTGATTTTCGGTGGAAAACCTATGTATAATCAAACTAAAAAAAAAAAACATAATAAAACTAAAACATATTAAAATTATATTCAATGGATAACTCATTTCAAGGACTACTATCATCCCTGAGTTGAGTTTGTGAAGTCTCCTCCATTTTCATCCTCAACCTGTGCTTTGAAATGCAATTTGTTGCAGAAATTTGGTGCAAGAGAAGGAGAAGGGGGAAAAGGGGGGTTCACTCGAACCCCCCTTGACCCTTCGAGCGAAGGGGGGTTTGAGTGAACCCACCTTTTTTCAAAATTACCCTTTGTTTTCATTTTGGACAACGTGCAAAAAGTGGGTCCCATCATTAAAGAGGGTTCACTCGAAGGGGGGTTCGAGTGAACCCTTTGTGGGTCCATATGAACCCCCAGTTCATGTGAACCCCTAAAAACCAATTTTTTTCTTCCATGGGAGCATTTTTTCAATTTTCCTTCCTCAATAGAATTGTAAATCAGTATTGTGGGATCACCCTTTGGCTAGTTGTCTGCCTTCTATATATGATGAATAAGATTGGGATGCGGATGACCTGCTAATAGGTTGACTCACATGTGCCTTACTAATCTTGTCTTTATTTTCTTTTCATCTTCTTATATATGATTGCATGTTCATAATGTGATCCCTCATGTTGTTTCATTTGATTTATCCCTCTCTCCTTGTGGCATTCCTCTATTTGTATATCTACATTCTTCTTTATGTCATAAAGCTTTTCCTTTATATTTTTCTTTGTCTTATGTTTTCCTTTTGGGGATGACGCAAGGCGTCGAGACATTTAGGTCTCTTCCATGTTGACCCAAAATATTTTCATTTTTTTCACTCTCTTTGTGTCATTCTTCATGTCCCATGAGTATTTGGGGAATGATGATAGTTTCAAGCTCTCTAAAAACATTGTAGCAAAGACATATTGACCCTGAATTCGTGGATCCCTTATGTGTTATTTGGCGATTTTATTTTGGGGGCAACCCCATTTAATGACGTAGCTTTATTTGAAAACATATGACTTGGAATAGGGATTTCCAAATAAGCTCACATGTCCTCTTTATTGTTAGGAGTTATCATTTTCTACTTTAAAGTAATTTCTCACAACATGGTGTTTAGCAATTTATTTAAAGTGGGGGCATACATTGGCATTATTCTTTTTGCATTTCTCATGTTTTATTGTGTAGTCTTCTTATTTCATGCAATGCACCTTTCTCCTTGTGGTGACATTGGGTGTGACGTACCTATAGAGCGTGATCTCTCTTAGCATAAATTATATTCCTATTAGTGGCTTGATGTGACACACTGCATCCCCTAAGTTGTGAATCTTCTATTATTTGATTGGTCCTCTCTTGGAGACATTAAGCACAATGTTCACTAAGTTAAGATCTTACATGAACTAAGAAAAACTCCTTTGAATGTACCTTACACTAATTTTGCATTTATAATATATGTTATATGGCCACCTTGCATCACACACTTTGCTTTCCTATGGAGCCATCTTGTTTGTTCATGGGTGTCAAGCATACGACATTTTTCTTGCCTAATGAATCGTGTTGTGTGGTGCCTTATCAAAGTTATCAAGAGGTATAGATTTGGTATGGTTAATGTATGGGATCCAAACTTAGGCATGAATTTTCCATAGCCACTTGCTTGTCTGTGTGAGCACATACTGGCCACATGTGTATGTGTCTCTAGGGGATCACCTAGTGGATGGCCTCAGGTTCTAATAGGCCTTATGAGCATGCATTTGGTTTTCATAGTGGACATCACATTCCACTTGTAAACATTTTTGGACAAACAACTTAGATTTGATCCACATCATGTTGGACAAACGGTCGAGGCTTGATCCACTCCTTTTGTTTTTGTTATGCTTTCTTCTTTTTGTCTTTGGCAGTGCATGCCTATATCTTGTTGTTGCTCCTTACATCATTTACATGTGTGTTCTTTTGTGCCTATGATGCTTTGCCATAGTATCTTGATATTGGGGGCTTGTGCAACCCTCTTGATCGTTGTCATCCTATCTCACTAGCATTCGTACACTTGGATCCCTCTTGATGTGATTTTATCTACTTTAGTGTGATTTTAAAGTAAGTTCCTCCTATCACAAAATTGGAGGCTAAATGTAGTGTATAAAAATGTATCCCTTTACATTTTCATACTTTTTTGGGCCCTCCCTGCTAAAATTGGGCTTCTTCATGCCTTATTTTGTCTTATTTTGCATCCACAAGCCTTATTTAGTACATCTTTCAAAGGATAATCCCGTTAAACATCTAAACAAAATCATAATTTAATGATTTTGGGTTTTGTGTCCCAAATTTAGTGATTTGGGACTCATACACCACCTTGGGCATATGGGTCCCACCTAAGTTTCGGGGCTTGATCCTGAATTTGGCATAGAACTTAACATTTCTTGAAATTTGTGTCCCAAGCTTAACCTACTGGGACTCATACACCCCAACTAGCATATGAGTCCCACTTAGCTTAAACCTATTTTGAATTCAATTCTTGGCAGTATTTTATTCTCCTAGATCTGATGTCGGCTTGTAGCATTGTAATTTAGAGAAATTTGGCATAAAAAAGTATAAATACAAGGTTACATCACATATTTTCTCCTAACAAGATCTAAGCTTTCAAATATTCAAGCATTATAGAAACTTTGTGATCAAAAGCATTCAAGAGCATTTAAGAGTTGATTATCAAGAATTTTGGAGCCACATTCAAGATTCAAGCATCATGTCAAAGTCATCATGCATCATGTTTGTTTTTGAGATAACATTTGTGATGTAGGTTTTCATAATTCAAGCAATCATTCAAGTCAAGATCCATAGCATATAATCAAGAGTCGAGATCTACATTCATGTTAGCCATTTCATACACGATTGTAGCCTTTGTTACAAGGGTTTGGTGAGTTACACATAGCATATTTGTTCATTCATCATTCCTTCATTCTATTTGATTTCATTTCAAGGTTTGATTACCAAAATGAGGTTTGACCAAGGAAAACCCGTATCAGCTAAAAAAAAAAAATTTCTCTCTTCTCTACATGCGTGATTGCAGATCTAGGTGTTTTAGACTTGAAGATCCTTTGAAGACAAAGTTACAAAGTTGCAAGATTGAAGAAAGTTGTCAAAGTTGTCAAGAAGTTGTCATCTTTATAGAAAGTCACCTACAGGTCAAAATTAAGAGTTTCAGACTCAGATCATAGAGGAGAGAAGATATAGAAGATCACTAGAGGATATCAAAGTTTCAACAAAACCCTAATGCTAGGACTAAATCACCACCTTGGGCGTATGTGTCCCAATATACTATTTTTTAGATATTTCATGTAGATCTTGGTTTACCAGTTGTAAATTCCGGATTCAACACGAAACTCTAATCTGGGACTAAATCGCCCCAACTAGGGTATGAGTCCCATTTTGCATCAAAATTCATAATTTTAGGATTGCATACCTCATTTTAGGCATCTTCTATTTTCTAGGTGCACCTCTGTTCATTCACAATTTATTATTCTGATTTTGAGTTTCATTTCCTTGATTACATAGCTAGACTTGCATATCATTTACATTTCTTTCTTTATAAGCCTTTGCTTAGTGGTGAACCCCCTTTTATCTTTAATCACACCCAAGGAGACCTTGTAAGAACCCCTTCCCTCAATTGAATCCATTAGATTTAGATCTCTAGGGTTTCCTTGAATGAACTATAGCAAAATAGGAAAGAAGTTGGGATCCCATCATTCTCGTCTTTTGCACTCATTATTTCCTTGAGTTAATTTTGGTGAACCGAGACTTTGGAAACCTTATTTCTGATTTGGAGTGCATCATAGTCTTAGAACTAGCTTACATTTATTTTGTATTAGATCTTACATTAGTTAATTTGCATTTAGGGCTTCTAAATATTGCATTAATGAAAGTGCATATAGGTTGCATTTTTTCATCTTGCATCATTGAATTTCATTTGAAATCTATAATTGCACATAGTCAAGAAAACATTCAAACCAGAAAACATAATAGTCACTCAAAATTTGATGAATTTTGTGTCAAAATCCTAATTTGGGACTCATATGCCCCTCTGGGTGATTTAGTCCTAGTACAGGTTGTTTTACTTTATTTTTGGGAATTCTATGGTGATTGTTACTCACTGTTTGAACCCTTTAAAAACCCTAACTGGGACTCATAAGCCCCTCTGGGAAATTTAGGCCCATGTTAGATTTGAATCCAAATTTTACAGCATTAAAAACCTTGTTTCTATGCTTTTGTTTGCTATTGTTAGATTTTTGTTTCAGTTTACTGAGTTTCTATTTCATTCATTTCATTACATCTAGCTTAATTTCATTTGAAAAAAATTTACAAAATATCATTTATCTTGTGTTATTGCATTTATCTTGCATTCATTGATTTTCCCTTGCATGAGATTTACAACTTGGTGTCCTATTGCTAATACTATAGTGACACGTGGTTCGAGACTCATGTCATCTCATGATAGCACACTCAGCATGGATCTTGGGTTATCTAGCTCTTTCACTCATAATGTTGAAACTAGCTCACTAGGTATGGACCATACCCTTAACAACTCTTTACCTTCAAGTAGCATGACAAGTATTGAAATAATGGTTGTTAGTGTTCCTCAAGAAAACATATTCCAAATCCATGAAGAGTTAGAAAATCTACAACATCAAGTGAGTACTGAAAACATTTCAACCACTGTTATTCCCACCATAGATAACATACATCGCATGATTGAAAGTGAAGAAGGAATATAACTTGCATGTAACCTAGCTCAATTTTTTGGAAAAATTACTAGTTGTGTTAAACCTTTGAACAATATCCAAAGTCAAGGAGGAGCTCAAATTCCTCCTCCCACAACCATTGCCTCTATTCCTACCTATACCAACCCTCAAGTTACAACAACGATGCAGCCTAGTAGTAATGTCATTCCTACCTTGGGTATTTTTGCTAGCAATCCTTGTACCTTTGTGGCATTGCAAATCATATCTCCTACCACTTTACCTCCCATAATAATTACATTCACTTTGAACACATATAAACCTCCACCATATTTTCCTCTGTCTCCAAATACAACCAATGATGCCATCCTTAACCAACTCTTGTAAAATGTTTCATCCCTTCAAAACCAAATTTCCACCATAAACCAAAATCAAAATGGCCAACCTACATACTATGTCAAAAGCAATCCCTTATCCTTGGAGATATTAAGAACGTTGATACCACAAGGTATATAGATTCCTAGGTTTGAGAAATATGGAGGGAAAGGAGATCCTTCTTGTCGACCTCCTACAATGATCTAATAACTAAGCCCTTATAAGTGTGATTCAGAGATTGGACATCTACCTTGAATAGCTATCTCCATCATCATGAAGGTGCATTTAACTTTTCAACCCAGGTACATGAACTTGAAATGGGTCAGCATAGTATGAGCACTAAGGAAACAAAGTAGCCATATTCATCCTACAACTAAGAAAGAAAAAATACTGAAAGTAAATTTCTTGGAAAGAAATAACATAAGTGTTGAGCATCAACCGACAACTATACTAAGCTGAAATGCATGTTAGAAATGAAAATATAAGCAAACAAATAGGAAAATACTCTATCTGCTTTGGCTGCAGGAATAGTCACATAATGGGATTCTAGTGGCTGCAGGAATAGTCAGTGCCAAATTCTTAACTATTGAACATAAAATAATAACTAAACTAAGGGACGAAATGCTCACCAAGTGGGCCCCCTTGGGTGAGTATCCCTTAAAACAAATGTAAGCTCAGATGCAAAGACTTATAACTTCATTTTATTCATTGGAAAATGTGAGTACAATAGAGCATCATGACTGTATTACTAAAAAACTAAGAATGCGAGTACATCATCAGATTATACAACTTATTGAGAAAGAGCATCTGGGTCTTATTTATAGGAAAAGAAGCTACTAACTAATCACCTAGCAAGGCGGTCAACTCCTATAGATTAGGAGGACACTACTTTAGGGAAAGCATGAAAAGTGGAGAGGCGGTTATGCATGCATAGAATCTGGTCAAGCATGTTTTCCTTAATGTAGATTTAGCACAATAGTAACACCTAAATTCGCTCAACAGACAATTAAGACTATTTACAAAGCAGTTAAAACTTTGATTTAAATGAGGAATCTCTCACCGTTGAGAGTCTTCCCTCCATTGACCTTTGAATGACCACCTTGTTGACCGTTATGGTGAATGACCAGTTGTCAGAGTCTTCCTCCATTTCGTAGGCCTCTAATTATATCCGCATGACAATATTAGTATGCACAACAATTGCATATATATAACTATCTTAAAGTAGCATTCATTAATTCACATGTAAAATCAACACAGATAGTTCATATAGCATTTCAATGTCATTAAAGATTGTAAAAATAAGCTTGTGCCCAATGTCTATGGAAATGAGGAAATATCATAAAAAAAGTCAACATCCAAGCATCGAATTCTATGACAACTGTAGCAAATGGATAATAAACTTTATCAAAATTGAACCATAAACTGGACTCATCATTGCCCCCAACCTAAGGTTTTGTTGGTCCTCTAGCAGAGGAATGATTATTCTTCTGCTTGGTTAATGCCCTGAAATTTGCAACTGCCAGCTGTCCAACATCAATTCTTGTTAAGTGTGAATTAGGGTCCCAATAGAACCCTTGTATGCCCAACCTACTCCATCTATGTCTCTCTGCAACTATGTCATACTGGTAGTACCTGAAATTTGGCACAAGCCACAATAGGATAGGTGGCTGAAAAGTCAGTGCAAGCCAAAATTGTCCCTTTGTCCTTCCAATCTATATATATTTATCAACTCTCTTAAGTGTTGCAGCATAATTTTGGATAGAGTGAGGCTCAACTTGTTTCAACTCATCAATTAGGTTGTTCCACTTTTGTGAAAGGTATCCCATCATAGATTCCCCCGTGGTTTTTGCTACCTCTTCATATTATTTATAAACTACTTCTCTCTCAGATAGGATCTTATTGCCATAGCTTGGTCTGTAAAGAATTTTGTGCCAATCCCTAAAAATGTCTCCTGGACTTCTAGATTCAGCCCTGATGGACACGGGAGTGTTGGATTCAATTTTCCTATAAGTCCTGAACTATTTTCCCCAACTAATTTCATTATGTATCTAGGACATAAATACTCTTAATTGGACATCCACAACATACAATAGTGTATTCCAATCACGGTCTTGGGTCATAGCATAATTATGCAGATAAAATTCACGCAACAAATTCTTCATTTCAGGAGGAGAAATCTGATAAACATTGAAAAATTCAAGAGGAGTCTCAATAGAAGGATTCAAACCTGAAAAAATCCTTGCTAGTTTAAAAGAAATATGCTTCTCCTTCAAATACATAGCATAGACCCTTGGAGGAGTCTTGGACTCTAATATCTGAGGTACTAAGGATGCCATATTGTCCACCTTCTTCTTTAAAGTAGCAATTTCATCATCCTTATCTTCAATCTCTTCATCTCTCTTTTGAATTTCCTTCTTCAGCCTACATTTCTCCTCTCTCCATTCTTCTTCCCTTCTTTGCATCTCTTTCCATAAATTCATAACTACCATGTGTATTGAAAAATCAGAGGGCCTATGTATTCCTACCATAATTTTTCCTGGCACTTTTGCTTGCTCCTCATATAGCTCCAGCTACAAGGATTTTGTTTGTTTAGCCAATTTCAGTTGTAGGGGTACTGACTATTCTCCTAGTTCTGGCTGCAGGACCTCTTGTTCTCACTCTTGCTTTTGCTGCAGGAACTCTTGCTCTTGCTCTTGCTGCAAGAGCTCTTGATTTTCCTCATACGCTTGGCTTTCAACTTGTTCAATGATATCAACAAGATTTTCTAGCATTATATTTGTTGCTTCATCAAATATGTCCTTTTCGTTGACATTCACTTGCCGCATTGGAGCTTCGGTATCCTCCTGTAATGTTTCTCTAGGCTTAGGGCTTTCCTGTGGAGATACACCAAATGTTGGCCTAGCTAGTCTTGCTTTTCTAGGGGGGCTCTCATGTTTTTCTTTGGTTGCAGGAAGAAAAGTGTCAGCCTTCTGTTTCTTCGAGATTGGCATTTCTTTTCTTGTAGTTTGCTTTTTAGCTTTTCCTTTCCTTATTTTTGCCTCCTTCTGTGCCCTAGTTTTCATTAGGATGCCAAGAGGAGCATCATCATTAGAATTTGAAGAGGTACTTTCTTTGTTTGAATGCTCTGCCTCAGAAGAACTAATCTCTATGGTTTGTTCAGTTGTAGGAGGTTTTACACTAGGGCCTGTGCCAGAAGTTGAGGTACCAAGGGTGGCTTCATCCGTGCTTAATCTTCTGCTATCCCTTTGAGGTTGAGGCAAAAACCTAGGTTGCAAATGTTCTAGTCTAATTTGATCAATATTTAAGAATTCTTCCCAAGTCATGTCAGACACATCATGTAGACTTCTCAACTAAAAATTTGATCAGACAATGGTGGAAAACATAATTATCTCTACCTTTTTGGGCCTCGGCCACCATGATTGAGAGATGGTGCTATAACACATTTGAAACATTTATTCTTCTCCTGTGCCTCATATGATTTAGCAGTTTGAAGTGAACATAATGTAGATTCGATTGACAACCTTCACAGGTAATGTACTTCACAACATGAACAACTACTTGCTTCCACGGCTCAGGCAGAGAGGTTCTTTTTGCACCTTGTTTGTCCACGCTCAATGGAGGGTCACCGGGTTCTGTAAATTCAACCCTAGTTGACCTGGCATCTCTGGAAGCAGGGTAATTTTCACCATCGGCAGGAAACCCTGTAACTTCTGCAATTATTTTTTCAGTAGCCATTACTTCCAACCCTTTTACCATGGCCTTTCCTTCAAACAATGTCTGGGAAAATTCCAACGCAATGTCTTCATTAAAACCATTCAGCTTCAAGAAATTATCTAACCATCCACAATTTCTGAACTCGGCATGTGAAGGTGCATCTTGTAGTAATGCATCATGAACCATGGGTTCAATTTTGATTAACCCACCTCCCATTGTTCAGTTGTTTGCAATCAAAAAATCGCTCTGCAAATCTTCCCTTCATGCAATGCTGCTAAATTTCGAACGCCAGTGTTGACTGAATTTTACCTCTTTGTCTTAAGATTATGACAAGAGCAATAAAAGAAGTAAAGGAGTAATAAATGTAGGCTATGATCAAGAAAAATGGCGGTGGTTGATGTCTTTTCACACATGCGAGTTGTCATCTCACTCAAAATTCAAATCAGCTCAATTTAAACTTGTTGACATGAACCAATATGGACAAACATGTGGACATAGTATTGACACTCCCCCCAACCTAAATTTGCACGTGTCCTTACATGTGCGATAGTTATGACAATTTGACAGGGTAGGGAATAATGACATGCTATGGAGAATGTCTATATTAATTTTATAGTAATTAAATGAATGTACTAAAAGAAAAATAAGAGATAACAACTTGATGCACATGTACCTAGATTCTTGCAAGATTTGTTACAAAGATTATGAAGTACCAGTCACCTTTTATGAGGTCAGTTGAGCAATTAATGAAAGCGCAATGGAATGGAGTGAAGTGATGATGGAATGGAGTGAATTGATGGAGGCATGATGAAAGAGAGAGAAAGGTGGAGATGGATGAGCGGATGGGTGAAGAAGTGGACCCCCACAAAAGTGGAAGTCTTTATTATGACAAGTCATGTACCTTAGTTATCTAGAAGGAGGGACACTAGGTTTGATTCCTTCGGCTATAGGAAGTTGTGGTGTTGCATGTTGAGTGAATTGCTACAGGAATTCATCCTTGGAAGTTGGCTTGTGATACAATATAAGGCGATGACCATTGACAAGCAACTTAAATTTGACAGGGTCAATGGTGGTGAGCTAAACAACACCATTGGGGAAGACTTCAACAACCTCATATGGTCCTAGCCACCTTGTTTGCAATTTTCCTGCATTATCTTAATACCTTGAATCGTAGAGTAGGGCCCAATCTCTTGGCTAGAATTTCTTGTCCTTAATGAACTTGTCATGCCACTTTATTCTCTGATTCTGCACTACCTCTGTATGATGCAAGGCTTCCTTCCTCATTTCATCCAATGCATTCAGCTGCATGATTCTGTCTCTTTGTGCTTAAGAGATATCCATCCCCAAGTCTACTGTAGTCCTAAGAGTCTTATGCTCAAATTCAATGGGCATCATAGTTGTCTTTCCATACAACAACTCAAATCGAGTGAAGCCTATAGTTGTTTTCCAGGTTGTCCTATAGGCCTAGACAGCTTCTGGAAGCCTGTTTGCCTAATCCTTTTTATGAACAACTATTTTTTTGGTCAGAATGGCTTCAATTTCCTGGTTAGTCACCTCAACTTGGCCATTGGCCTGAGGGTGATAAGGAGTAGACTTCCTATGTCTTATGTTGTACTCATTGACTAGTGCTGCAACAAGGGTTGATGTGAATTGAGTCCCTTGATCAGTCACTATCTCTCTTGGAACCCCATACCTTGTAAAAAATTTCTCATAAAGAAATTTTGCAACCTTATTATCTCTTGCATGCTTCATGTCCTTAACTTGTACCCACTTGGTTACATAATTAGTGCATACCAAGATATAAGACTTACCATTGGATGGAGGATCAATGGGTCCTACAAAATCTAGTCCCCACTTTTCAAATTGAGTGATTACTACCTGAGGGTAAAGTGGAATCCCATCAGATTTGGTTGGCTTTCCCATCCTCTGACATCTATCACACTTTCTCATATATCTCCCCATATCCTTGTGGAGTGTTGGCCAATAATATCCTGTATTCAGAATCTTCATTGTTGTCCTCTTGGCTAAAAAATGTCCTCCACATGGTTCATTGTGGCATGCATGCAAAATATCATATGTCTCATCTTCTCTCACACATCTCCTCATGACACAGTCTGGCCCAGTGTAAAACAAAAATCCTACAATCCATGAAAAAGGAAATGATTTTTCAATGAGCACCCTTCTCTCTTTTGGAGAGAAGTGGGGAGGAACTCTCCCTGTGACTAGATAGTTAGCTATGTTAGCATACCAGGGTGTTTGTACACTGATGGAAAATAAGTCCTCATTAGGGAAAGAGTCATCTATGATTTTATTGTCCTTTAATGTAGTCAACCTTGAGAGAAAGTTTGCAACAACATTGGCCTTCCGTGGTTTATCTACAATGGTTATGTCAAACTCTTGCATCAACAATAACCATCTTGCTAGCCTACCTATGATCAGGGGTTTATTCATGAGGTATATAATGGCTGCATGATCGGTGTGCACAAATATTTGATAGCCAGTTATGTAGTGCCTGAATTTGTTTAGGACATAGATCACTGCCAACATTTCTTTTTTTGTTACTGTATAGTTGAATTAAGCTCCCTGCAAATTTTTGCTGACAAAATAAATAGCATTTTCAATAGCTCCTTCTTTTTGTCCTAAGACTGCTCCTATAGCATAGTCTGATGCATCTGTATGGACGTGAAAAGGAAACTCCCAATTAGGTCCTTTGAGGATAGGAGCATGAGTCAAAGCTGCCTTCAAATCAGAAAATGCTTTGTCACAGTCTTTTTTCCATTGAAATTCAACATGTTTGGTGAGAAGGGCATACAATGGTGCTGCTATTTTGTTGAAATCCTTGATGAAACGCCTATAGTAGCCTGCATGTCCCAAGAAACTCCTAATATCTTTTTTTTTTGTAGGGATAGGAAGATTGGTGATCACCTCAATCTTTGTAGGGTCTACTTGAATTCCTTTGTGAGAGATGTAATGGCCAGGAACTACACCTTCTTGTATTATCATGAAACACTTTTCACTATTTAAAGATAGATTGTGATCTTCACATCTTTGTAGGACTCTCCTGAGATTCTCCAATGCTTCATTGAAATCAGCACTATAGGTGGTAAATTCATCCATATAAATTTCCATGTAATCATGAGAGATGTCTAAAAATATGCTAATGACTGCCCTCTGAAAAGTTGTAGGTGCATTGCATAAGCCAAATGGAAGTATTGATTAGGCATAGGATTCCCATGGATAGGTAAAGGTGGTCTTCTCCTGGTCCTCTAGTGAAATTTGTATCTGGTTATAACCACTAAATCCATCTCGAAAAGAAAAGTACTGCTTTCCTGCAAGTGAGTCCAAAACTTGATCTACAAAAGGCAAGGGAAAGTGGTCCTTTTTGGTGGCAGCATTGAGTTCCCTCTAATCAACACAGACTCGCCACTTCCCTCCCTTTTTGGGCACAATCACAAATGGAGACACCCACTCACTATCTGAAATGGGGTAGATAAATCCCACATCTAGCAATTTATGTAGTTCCCCTTTTACAATTCTCTCAATGCAGGGTTAATTCTTCTTTGTGGCTACTTCACTGGTGTACAATCATCCCTGATGTAAATCCTATGAGTGAAAAGCTTAGGGTCCAATCCCTTCATATCATGATAGTCCCATGCAAATGCATGTTGGTGGGTTTTCAATAAGTTTTCCAAAGCCAGTTGTTGTTTCTCACTTAGTTTGTTGTTGATATTTAGATACTTTCCCTCTAACATCTGCACTTGTGTAGTTAACTCTATCATAGTTGCTTCACTAATTCTTGTTACTTTGAGTTCATGTGGCAGAAATGTATGAGACATACCTATTGCTACAGGAAGTTCGGCTACAAGAAGAGTGTCTGTAGGAAGAGTGGCTATAGGAAGAGCGGGCAGGAGTGTCTTTACTGAATCAACAAGACAAATGCATGAGAGGATGATGCTTCCTCTACTTCACAATTGTTCTGAATTATGTTAGACAATACTTCATCTTCATCTTGAAGCTGCATGAAATAACTTCTTCCTAACATCATAATTTGTGCCACAAAATTAACGTCCTTAGCCTCTTCACCAACATGTGCCCATACGGGATCATCCCTATCATGAGATGGCTGAGCAAGAGGGTAGAGAACAAGATTTTTGGTGCTCTTTCCATCAGAAATGGTCATGTCTCCTATCAGACATCCAATATACGCATCTGTTGTTTCTAGCCATGGCCTTCCAAGAATAATGGGGTACTCACCTAGTGTAGCTTTAGGAGAAAGAATCATAAAATATTCTAGGTACTCCCAAGAGTCTACAGTTACCACAAGATCCTCTACTATACCATTAGGCTTAATAGTAGAACTATCAACAAGCTGCAGGAAAGTAGAAGTAGGTCTCATGCTTGCAACATTTAGTTTTTGTAGGATATCCTTGGTCATTACATATATTGTTGCTCCCAAATCAATCAGAGCATTCTTTATTTGGATCTCGTTTATAACAACTCCTACCACAGGACTCCCTGGGTCATTATATTTGGGAACAATCACCTTACCAAGAATGATGTCAGCTAGATGTCCCACCACATGAATTGTAGTGGGGTCTTTCTTCTTCTTGCATGGCTTCTTAAGGAATTCTTCCTTAATTTCCTTGCCATAGATTGGAACATCTTTTATGGCTTGAAATAGAGGTATTTGGACACATATATGCTTCAACTGATATAAAATTTCAAAAGTTGTGTCTCCATTTTCTTCCTTTTGTTTCACAGTTTCCAACCTCTAGGGAAATGGTGGTTCTGGTTCAGTCTGCTTGACTGGGACTAGTTCAATATTTTTAGGTGTACTTGGCTGAATGGGGACATTCAGAGGCTTCTCTTCTTCCACAGGAAGCTCAATGATAATGGGTGTGGAAGAAGTTGTCAAAGTAGTTCCTGAACACAAGTGGATGTCACTTACGCTCACAACATATGCATGGAATTGATTCAGATCAGTAGAGTATACTGGTTGTTGTTGTGGTTTGTTATTTTGGTTGGGTGTGGGCTGAGCTGGTAGCTGAGTAGGTTTAGGTGCATTTGAACTTGAACTAGCAGGAGGAGGCATTATAACAGGTTGTTGCGTCTGAGAAGGTGGTTGCATGTAGTTATTTGTCTGGTTTGGACATTGTTGTCCTCCCCTCCATTGATTTGTTTGCTGCCAATTTTCTAGGGGTGGCTGCCAATTTCCTTGAAACTATTGCCAATTCCCCTGAGGTTGTTGCCACTGGGGTGGAGATTTTTGGTGATTAGGCTAGGTATTTGGAGGGTTACTCCAAGGCTATGGTGGATATCCTTGATAATTGGATGGATATGGGGGTTTCCATTGGTTACCAGATGAATAAGAATTGGAATATGGCCCAACAAAAGACAATGGATCTAGTGGCATACCTTGTCTTGGAGCCCATGGCCTCCTTTGTGAAACATATTAAACTTGATCTTCTTCAACCTAGATTGGCTTGAACTCGAGTGCAATCTACTTGCTATCAATATTAGCTATCATCTTGCATTTGCAGTCCTTCTTCTTTTGTCTGAAATGAGGGCAATATTCTACCAACATTACCTTTGCCTCCTCTTGTTTCTTCTTGGCCTGAAGTGTATCCAATTGAGTAACTAGATTTTTTATAATGTATTGCTTGAAGTCTACTAGCAAATGAGTAATCTCCATTCTTGAAACTGCACTGGTAGATGGATTACCCATAGAATATTGGTAAGCTCTCCCTTTCTTTGAAGCTTTCCTAGAGTAGTTCTAACATATCTTCTTGATATCCTCCCAAGGAACTTGGGAGATATCACCTCTTGCCATCAAGTCCAAGGTATCTGTGTAGCTGTCATTAATTCCTCTTAGGAGAAGGAGCTTTTGTGAGTCTTCATTGAGTGTATGGTGTGGAGATTTTGTTAGGCAAAACAAAAACCTTGCAATGTTATCCTCCAAGCTCTCATCTTCCTTTTGTTGCATCCTAAAAATGTCATCTCCTCTCATGTCATTGCCCCTGCAATACTCCTTGTATTTCTCAAGGAATTTTGTCTTCATATCATCCCATGTCTCCATAGTATTTCTTCCTAGGCTCATGAACCATCTTAATGCAACTTCTTTTAGAGTGGTAGGAAATAGCTTGAGCCTATGGGCATCGGTGGTATAGTCATAACTCCTACAAAGTATGTCAAACTTGAACAAGAAGGTATCAGGATCTTCTGTGACAAGTCCATAGAAATTAGGAAGGATTGAAGAAGGGATATTTTTGAGGTTTTCTACTTCATTCTGATGAGTAATGGGGAAAGGAAAAGCTGGTTGGTTAGGTTTGTTTCTATTTGCATCACCCATACCTACCTGATGTAGTTCCAAAGCAAAGGGGTTCTCAATTAGATTTTGATCTTTAGAGGAAACTTCAGAGCTAGTCAAATCAGGAAATGCATTAGCAAAGGGGTGTGGATCTTCTTCTTCTTCTTCTCTTGGCAGGTTTTTATACTCAACTAGCTAGAATGGATTAGGATTGTTAGGAAGGAATCTCCCATGAGCATCTCTCCCCCTTCCTCTATGCATGCGGTATCAACTCACTATTAGCCAACTCACACAAAGAATTGGAAAAAGAATAGTGGATCATTACTTTCCTAAATGAGGGGTATACTAAGAACAAACTTTCAGAAATACAACAACAAGAAAAACTATCAATGACTCCAAAGAACTCCCTAGTTTGACACCATCCCCGACAACGGCGCCAAAAAATGTCAACCTCCTACAATGATCTAATAACTAAGCCCTGACAGGTGTGATTCAGAGATTAGACATCTAACCTAAATAGCCATCTCCATCATCATGAAGGTGCATTTAACTTGTCAACCCAGGGATGTGAACTTGAAATAGGTTAGCATAGTATGTGCACTAAGGATCCAAAGTAGCCATATTCATCCTATAGCTAAGAAAGAAAAAATACTAAAAGTAAATTGCATGGAAAGAAATAACATAAGTGTTGAGCATCAACCAACAACTATACTAAGTTGAAATGCATGAAAAAAATGAAAATCTAAGCGAACAAATAGGAAACTACTTTGTCTACTTTGGTTGCAGGAACATTCACAGAATGGGATTCTAGTGGCTGCAGGAACAGTTAGTGCCAAATTCTTAACTAACTACTGAACATAAAATAATAACTAAACTAAGGGATGAAATTCTCACCAAGTGGGCCCCCTTGGGTGAGTATCCCTTAAAACAAATGTAAACTCAAATGCAAAGACTTATAACTTTATTTTATTCATTGGAAAACATGAGTACAATAGAGCATCATGACTGCTTTACTGAAAAACTAAGAATGCGTGTACATCATCATATTATGCAACTTCTTGAGAAAGAGAATTTGAGTCTTATTTATAGGAAAAGAAGCTACTAACTAATCACCTAGCAAGGTGGTCAACTCCAATAGATTAGGAGGACGCCACTTTAGGGAAAGCATGAAAAGTGGAGAGGCGGTTACACATGCGCGGAATCTAGTCAAGCATTTTTCCTTAACATAGATTTAGCACAACAATAAGGCCTAAATTCACTCAATAGACAATTAAGACCATTTACAAGGTGGTTACAACTTTGATTTAAATGAGGAATCTCCCGCCGTCAAGATTCTTCCCTCCATTGACCTTTGAATGACCAGCTATCAAAGTCTTCCTCCATTTCACAGGCCTCTAATTATATCTGCATGACAATATTAGTACGCACAACAATTGCATATCTGTAACTATCTTAAAGTAGCATTCATTAATCCACATGTAAAATCAACACAGATAGTTCATATAGCATGTCGATTTCATTAAAGATTGTAAAAATAAGCTTGTGCCCAATGTCTATGGAAATAAGGAAATTTCATAAAAAGGTCAACATCCAAGCATCAAATTCTATGACAACTACAGAAAATGGATAATAAAATTTATCAAAATTGAACCATAAAATGGCCTCATCACTTCTAACCATGTTTTCGCTTACACCACCTTATTTAGTGACTTTTTCCTTGAGGATAAGCTCTTGGCTAAGCTTTTCCATAGGTCCTTGAAAGATATTGCTTTGGAATGGTTTTCCTCATTACCGAATAACTCAATTGGTTCATTCAATGAACTTGTTGAGGCCTTTATAAACCATTTCCAAGTGCACATGACTCCTAAGACGACCTTAGCCGATTTGATGAGATGTAAGAAAAGGATGATGATAATGTTACTGACTTCATTTCACGCTACCAATCACTTTATTCCCAAATCGACGTAAAGATTCTCGACCCTCACCTTCAACGAATGTTCATTGAATACTTACAAACTAAGATACAAGATAAGATTGGTATGATGGAGTTTCCTTCCTTTGTACACTTGTCTACTGCTCTTTGTGATTACCAAAACTCGATTAGTAGTCATGAAACAAAATCCAGCTCTAGCCAACATGAGAAGTCTGAATTTTCAAACCAAAACAATTATCAACCTTTTAGGAAATAGAATAAAGGTTGTCTTCAAGTAAATCCCCCTCAACCAACTCAACATGTTGATACCCAAGTGGCTGCTATAAAGAAGACAAGTCCTTTTACATTTGGGGATGCCGCTAGAAAATTACTCCCTTACCTGATACTCTTCATAACACAATGTTATAACTTCCAGAACAAAAAATGATCTCCTTACCTCCCGTTAAAACACTTGATCCTAATAATCCTTTACCTTCAAAATTTAGATTGAATTTTTATTGTCATTATCATCAAAAATTTGACATGATACAAAACATTGTGTCTTAAACATCTTGTGCAAGAACTCATTGATTCCGGTTGACTTCAAATTGGAGGTGTTAAAGATCAAGGTAATAATTTTGTTGCCTCTCTTAACCAAAATTTAAAAATCTTTACCAATCCCATGCCAAATCATAATATTTCATTTGTCAAAGCTAGTGAAACTAAGAAGAATGATGTGATGAATGTTGACACGGATGATGACAACATGGATATTATTGAACAAGGTCCTATGGATGCTTATAAAAAAAATCTTGTGGATGATATGGTTGGATTGATCGAAATCCTACCTCGTAAGGGCCAAACTAATAAACCTATTGACATTGTTGTTATGCCCTGCATAACCACCCCATTTTATTCTGGAACAAAATGGGTCCCCCCTTCTGTTTTTGGTCTCGTTGCTTCTGTTATTTGCTTTGACCTTTGGAATTCTTTTGTTTTCCTCCTAATTTTGTCTTTTTGTTCTATCTGATTTTGGTTTTGTCTCACCTTGAATTGGTTTTCTTCTTGCTTGAAAAAAAAAATTGAACGAAATAATCATAAGCAATAGTCTATTTTATGATAATTTATTTTATATGCTCTAAGGAATGATTGAGGCATTTTTTTTGCAGGATTGAATCACTCATCTAAAGATCTCTCTCAAGGAAGTCAGTTGTAAAGCATGTCTTAGTCCCATTTAGCATAAAACTCCTCAAGGAAAAGTCGTTGAGACCCTCCTGTTGTCTGGCAGACTGGTAGTTAGGTTCTATTCATTCAAAATCCAAAGGAGTCACTGAGACATTTTGGTCACTAGGAGGTCTCGACGACTAAGTGGAGTCTCCCCAAACTAAAATAAGCCTTCGCCAAAACAAGGTGGCTTCGATGTAACCTCTCGGCGACTAAGTAGGGTCTCCCTGAACTAAAATGAGCTCTCGACGAAAGGGGGAGGCTTTGGTGTAATGTCTCGGCGAAGGAGGAAGGTCTCACCAACATGAGATAATATCGGCATAAGGTCTCGCTGATCCATTAGAGTCTCAGCGAAACAAAGATTTCATTGGAAGGATCTCGCTTAGAGAGAGATGGTTTTGGCAAGATGTTTCACCAACAAGGTGAACTCTTGCCGAAATGAAACAGCATCGGGAAGAGTGGTTTGCTTTCCGCACGAAGTCTCGCCGACCTAAGAGAGTTTCCCTGATGTGACCTTAGCTCTCCAAAGGGGGTAGGCCTTCAGTATAATGTCCTACCAATAGAAGGAAGTCCCACCAAAATTTTTGAGCTCGGCGAATGATTTTTACCTTCGACAGGAGGTTTGGTAGATTAGCATGTGTCTCGCCGAAGGGTGTGCCTTCGATGTAACATAATGAGCTCAGGGGGGTGTCCTGTCAATATGGGATTATCTCACCAATAGGGAGAATATCGCTATAACTCTTGCCACCCGACAAAACGTCTCACCGACCCGACAGAGTCTCATCGAAATGAAATGAGCCCAGGGAGAATGAATGGACTTGGAAAAATGTCCCACCGACTTGAAGATGTCTTGCCGAAGTAGAAGGGGCTTAAGTTTAGGGAGAGTGGTTTACTCTCGACATAAGGTTTCCCCGACCACGGAGAGTCTTGCCGACAGGATGGAATCTCACCGGGGTGCGATGAGCTAGCCCAAAAATCTAGGGCTCAGAAAAATGTCTCACCAACTAGCGGTGGTCTCGCCGACATGTTTTCTCCCTTCGGTGTAAGGGAATGCACTTGATAAAAGGTCTCAGCGAAACGAAGATGTCTCAGTGACAGGGCGTGAGCTCGGGGTGAGGTCTCCCCGAGATGTGTGTGCTCACCAAGGAAAGGGAGGCTCGCTGTGAGGTCTTGCTGAAGGAATGTGGTCTTGCCGATAACGAGGGATTCACAAATTGAAAAGGGATATCAGTGTATCTCCTAAGGGCTCGCCATGACTTCTAGCCAATAATGACTATCTTACCGATAGTTTTTGTGGTATCAATATGACTTCTGCAGCTCGCTAAAAGGTCTTGCTGACTATCATATGTTATGCCGATAGCTGCTAGGAGAGGCATAATCGCATCGGGGAGACATGATTAGTGTCTCACCGACATGCGATTTAATATGGACCCCTTTTGACTGTTTGAGAATCTGGCGTGGCATTTGTTCGCCCAATCGAAAGGAGCTAAAAGTGAGCCATTGACTGATTGACTACCACCTTGAAGAAGACCAACATAATGCAACTAGTCTGGATCTGCTCCGTGAATGAGCTGATGGAACACCTTGATGAAAAAATGGTGCGGAGATCTAACAGGGGAGGCAGAAAACTATTTCCAAAGGGGACGGTCAACAGGCGGAAGGATCTGGAGCAGGGAGAAAGGCAGAAAAGAGGAAGAAACTACGAGTCATAGGGACAGCTGTGAGGTCTGTTGGTGAAAGTCAGATCGGTATTAAATATGGAAATGCTTTAGACCATTCAAGGCAGCTCTGCAAGGGAGATCGAAGATGGAAACATAGGCTAAGAGTTAATGTTGTAGTTACAAAAGATCTAGGATCACCCCTGGGACAATCTTTCACCAACATGGACAGCGGGGATGCCATTCAATGCAACATTAACTCTATCCAAAAGATCCGAGGGCTGACCCTCTTGCAACCTGCAGATATTTGCTAAACCCTAAAAATAGGGTGCCAATGCATTCTTTTGGACAGATCCTGTATATATGGCATTTTTTTGCCTCTTAAAAAGGAGTTTTTTTTGGAAGAAAAGAGTTTTTTTTAGAAGAGACAAGAATTATTTCAAAAACTAGTAGCAGTAGAGAAACTTAAGAATAGCAGTAAAGTAGGAGTTAGATTTAGCATAGAAAGTAATGTATCCTTCCAGTTCTTTGAGTGTAGATGGAAATAATCTAAAGTCATAGGTTTTCTGTACACTGGTGATTGTGCCAGATTTATAAATGTTACTTATCTGTTTCATTAACAATAGGAGCAACCACACTTGAATCTACTTCATATTGTGTTCCAGAATGGTATTTACTTTGAGTTAATCATTTGGTTTGAGAAGCTTTCAAGGAATGAAGTGTTATTTTATATCTTATTTAAAGTAGTAACTTATAATCTATTGTGGAAATCAACACTGTGAATGGATGCAACTATGTGTTAATCACAAGTTAATTTTGTTCTTTAGTTTTAGTTTACAATTCCTTGAAATATAACAAATCTAGTTGAATTAGATGAATTACCATTCTTTCTAGTACCAAAACCTTGACCTATCTTTTTCTGTTTCTTTAAAAAACCCCAGTTAAAATAGGTTTAAATTCATGCTTGATCTTAGAACAATCCAGAAGCTCAACACTAGCAGGCCCCTTGAACATTACTATTACATTGACCATTGAGCAACATCAACACAGTTGAGAACCAACTACCAAGACCTTGGGAGCTGAGATATCCATGTGTTGTCTTACTCTTTCAAGAGAAACATAATAGCAATATTTTATTTGCACGTTGGTGTGTCATTGAGACTCGTCAACAGAAGTTGGCGCTAGAAGGAGGGCCTAGAAGGGAATGCTAGATAATACTGGGTTTTTCTCACCTGAAAGGTCCCATAGATTTCTTCGATCAGCTAAAAATCCACCACCTTTGACAGAACTCAAAACCCCCATAAGACACAAGAGTCACAAGACTGGCTCAACCATCGTTCCACCCTTGTCAGCTCCGCTCACTCCACTAGGTTTTTCACCAATACCCCAGTGGATACCCATCAATCCACCATCGAATCCATCTCAACTATCATTACAGCTGGCTCAACCACCACCACCGCTACCAATGGCATTTTTTCAAAATAATACCTCTCCATTAGGGACTATTCCTGGAGGCTTTCATGATATTCCTAAGAATCCTGAGAAATTTTGTCCCAAGTACATTCATGGTGAATAACGGAGTGCTGAGGAGCACATACAAGCTTTTAAGGATGCTTATACCAGAGTTCAGATAGCTCACCATGATGTAGTTTGTAGGTTGTTTCCTTATTCCTTAGGGGATATGGCGTACAATTGGTATCTTAATTTACCACAGGGTTCTATTCTGACCTGGACACACTTGGAAAATACTTTCATCAATCAGTTCAGGGTTTATGTAGATCCATCTCTTTTATATCACCAATTTTGTACCATTAGGAAGGAGCCATGTGAATCCTTTCCCTTGTTCAATACCAGGTTTCAACGAATGTATAGAAGATTGCAGGACCCCTATCTAGTTACCAAGCGTAGTGCCATTCAAGCTTACTTTAGGGTTATAGACCCTTTGCTAGGTTTATTCCTACAAAGGACTTATCAGCCGGCTGATATTGATTCCCTATCCAAAGTTTACCATCTAGCTATCAAGTTGCGACAACAAATTAGTTCTCAACAAGGAAGTTTGGGAGGAGGTTTTCCTTCAATGGGGTATCAAATGCCTAGCCTGCCCCCTTTATTCAATACTATCCCAGGGATGTCTCCTTCCCATTATGGGCCTATGTATGAATTGCAAACCCAACCACCTATTCCATTCTTTGCTAATGGAACTCCTGACTTCTTTCAACAATCACAGGTTCCTCAAAGTCCCCATGGTCATCATAACCAAATTGGAACACCAAATCATGGTGGTCAGCCACCTGTTGCTAAGAGTGTGGAAAGTGAATGGGTAGTCCAACTCACAAATGAGGTAGAGACCTTAAAGAAAACAATGTCCCAAGTCATAAATGACATGGCTCAGCTTCGATTGAACCCCTCCCAAAACCAAGGTAACTACCCTAATCAAAACAACAACAACCAGGGTACTTATCAGAATAAAAACAATCACAACCAAAGGGGTTATCAAGGCCAAAACTCCCTTAACCAAGGTTATCAAAATCAAAATAGAGGATATAACCAGAGGCCAAATAACAACTGACAATGGAATATGGGTCCAAACAACGGTGGAGTTTTGCATAATTATCAAGCTAATGAGATGAGGTCACATACTGCAAATGTGGCTGACCTCAATTGTATGACTAACTGGTGCAGGCTACATGATACTGCAACCCGTTCTGAGGTAAACTACCCTGAAATGGAAAAGATGATCAAGATGGCACAGGAAAATTCCCAAACGTTCCAAGGGAATTCAAACAAAGGAGGTGACTCAGTGGATACAACAATGACTTATGACCTCTTCGAGGAAGAACCTTCATTCCCAAGGCAAGATGAGAATGAACCAGAGGAAGATATATATGATGCCCAGGCTTTTCAGATGAAGGGATGACACTTCCTGAGAAATCAGAATAAGGGTCCATTCACTATGTCAGCATCGCCTAATCACATGGTGCCTCCGAATCAAAGTGTTGATAATAACCCTCCTCCACCAAAAGGTCCACTCGACTTCCATAACAAAGGTAATTCGTCTGTTCTTGTCAAAAATAATGCAAGTAGTAACACAAAATTTGATATTGTTTCTGAGATGCAGAAACATAAAACCTCTTTGTCATACTTTGATATCCTAAAGTGGTGCCCTGCTCAATGAGAGATAGTGTTGAAAGCTTTAGAGCAAGCTGTAAATCAAAAGAAAAGAACAAGGTGGTACCTATTGCAGACATGAATGCAACCTTGTATAGAAGCAAGGTAGGTACTCCACCATTTCTTTTAAGTTTAAGAATTTGTGGGAAGAACCTACATAATTGTCTGTTAGATTCAGGGGCTTCTGGCAATGTTATGCCATTTTCTATATGCAAGAAATTGGGATTAAACCTTGCCCAAACAAACAAGAAAGTCACCCAACTTGACAAGACAGAGGTTAATGTAGTAGGGGAACAGAGAAACATACATGTACAAGTAGGGTCAAACCCTAGGATTCAAACCAATATAGATGTTCAAGTGGCAGACATTCCCGAGACCTATGGTATGTTGCTGAGTAGAGATTTGATGAAAGGTATAGGGGGATATCTCTCCCTTGAATTTTCACATATGTGGCTACCATGGAGGGGAGTGCCTACACATATTAGGGTTGAAATTGAACCTCGCCTCAAGCATGTCATCACTGAGTATGATTTCCCCAATGAGGTAGCTTACTTTGAAACTGGGATAGGGGTTTATAAAAGAGAGGAAATTTTAACATTTTCTGTTCTTGACCCTAAAGAACTGCTAATACAAAAGTTCCTTGATTCCGTGATTAATGAAAACCAACAAACATTGATCAAGAAGCTACAGTAGGATTAGCTAGTCTTAGGGGAAGATACCGATATGCGGAGTCCTCTGCTCCCTAATTGGTGTAGGGTGCATTACCAAAATCATTCTAAATTGACTTGCCAACCCTGTATTGACATTTTAAATCATGTTTCCCAAGCTGGTGAAGCTAGCTTAAGTCACCCAGAGACCGTTGCAAACCACTTCTCATTTGAAGCCAAGAAAGCAATAATGTTAACCAGGGGTAGGATACCTTCAAAGGAAGCTCCTTCTCAAATTGAACCTACTCTAGACACATTTCCGAATCAGCATATTGATGAGGAGAAACCCCAAGGTTTGTTCGACACCCCTGTACTCATGAGTATACCAAAACCCAAGGGGTTAACCAAAGACACAAGTGACTGTCAGAAGGATAGCCACAGGTTATATGATATGGATTTGCATGAATTGGAAAGTGTACCTAAAAAAACTATTGAACACCCGTTCCCTATGCCTGATGCAAAAGATCCAGCAGCCCCACCTCTGGCTCATCCTATCCAAATCCCCACAATAACCTCCAAGGGATCAACCCCAGCCCATGATCAGCTATGGACCTTGACGTTTGATGGATCCAAATCCAAGACAGGCTGTGGTGTGGGGATTGAACTAACCAGCCTGAAAGGGAAAACCTTCTTTGCTTCTTACAGGCTGTAGTTTGAGTGCACTAACAACATAGAAAAATATGAAGCTCTGGCATGGGGGCTGATGTTCGCACATAAGAAGAAGGTCACTACCTTGGCGGTCAAAGGAGATTCATAAATAGTTATCAAGCAAGTGCACAACTAATACACATGTCACAATAAAAGGCTGGCGACATATAGAAATAGGATATGGAACTTGATTGAAGACTTCAACACTTTTGGGATTACCTTAATCCCAAGAGAGGAGAATTAGATAGATGATTCATTAGTTGTTGCTGCAAGCACCCTGGAACCCATGCAAGGCTCCAAGCTTAAGAGATTCTTAGTGGAATTGATTTCCACCCCTGCAGTTCCTGATAATGTCAGGAACTTTCAAGTCTTTGATGATGATCAACATATTCTTGCTTTTCTAGCAAGCTCAGATGTTTTTGAAGGGCAAATCATTGATGAGTCCAACAGGGATCAAGGAGATTAGAACCCTGAAGATTGTGATACAAAAGGGGTCCTCAATTTAAAAAGCAATAGCATTCCCAAGGGAATGGTGGCCTTGGAAATAATTTTTTATTCAAACCCAAGGGCTCGAGAGAAGATATCAGTTGAAGATAAAGGAGGCGAATATGAAACTATTAACCTAGCCGATTCTGGCCCTAAAAGAAATGTCTACATAGGGAAAGCCTGCCCTGAAGCAATTAGAAAAGACATATTGATGGCAGTTAAGAAAGATATTGCTGCGATAGCTTGGGGATATGAATATCTAAAGACATTCAATGCTTCTATAATGACTCATACTATCCCTCTGAAGCTTGAAGCTAAACCATTCCGACAGAAGCAGCACCCTGTCAACGCCCTGATTGAACCACTGATCCCTAAAGAAGTTCAAAAATTTCTTTTTGTAAGGATAATCTTCCCTGTACGACATTTGACATGGGTGGCTAACTTGATCCCAGTCCGTAAGAAAAATGGAGAGATTAGGCTATGTGTAGACTTCAGAAATCTGAATAGAGCTTCAGAAAATGATAACTACCCACTTCCTTCTCTGGATGAGGTCCTGCAAACTGTCAATGGATCTCAGATGATATCATTCTTGGATGGCTACTCTAGATACAATCAGGTAATGGTTAACTGTGAAGAAAGAATGAAGACAACCTTCACTACAAAGTGGGAAACATTTGCATACAGAAGGATGCCATTCGGTCTGATAAACGTTGGAGCAAATTTTAAGTGTGTCATGGATGTAGCATTCAAGGACTTAATTGGAAAATGCATTATCATTTACATGGGTGACCTGACAGTGTTCTCCAAGGATAGACTGAACCACGCTTCAAACTTAGCAAAATTTCTTCAAATATGTATCCAGTATGGCGTCTCCTTGAATCCTAAAAAGTGTGTTCGGGGTTTCTGAAGGGAAGCTTTTGGGACACGTGATCTCTGAAAGAGGAATATCAATTGATCTAGATCAAGTTGAGTCCATTTTGAGGATCACCAGGCCAGGAAGCAAGAAAGAAATGAGATCTTTCTTTGGAAAGATCAACTTTGTGAGAAAATTCATCACGGGCTTTGCAAAAATCATAAAACCACTGAATAAAATGATGAAGAAAGACGCCAAGATAGAGTGGAGTGATGAGGCGAAGGCCGCGTTTTTAGAGGTCAAGCGATCCATTTCAAAAACTCTAGTTCTCACCAGCCCTGACTACTTGAGGTCGTTCTATATTTACTCTTTTTCCTTTGAGCATTCCTATGCAGCTGTCTTAACTTAACGAAGAGAAGAGGGAGAGGAGAGGCCAATCGCCTTCATGAGCTCTCCGTTTAAGAATGCTGAGATCAAATACCTACCTCTTGAGAAACAAAATTTTGCATTGGTCAGAGCTATCAAAAAGTTCAGGCACTACATTCTCTGAAGCCAAATTATTGTTGTAGTTCCTGACGCCGCTGTGAAGTCTCTACTTATGTAGAGTGAGCTGGGAGAAAGAAGAGGGAAATGGATGGCCATCTTGCAAGAGTTCAATCTGGAAATACGCCCTATGGAACTTGTCAGAGGCACAGGCCTGTCTAAATCCATGGTGAATACTAGTGAGAATATTATTTGCTAGCAATACACTACTCGGTCCTTTTCAAATGACCCTTGGTATGCTGATATCATCTATTTCATCCTCAATAATCAATGTCCAGAATGAATGAACGCCACTCAAAGGAGAGCGCTGAGAATGAAGAGCTCTCATTATATGCTCAAAGGAGGATTACTATACTAGAAGAATTTTGAGGGAGTGTACCTACGATGCCTCGATCAACAGGAGGCTAAACACGACACAGGTCATGGTTTGGCAAACTCATTGGCACACCAACTCCTCAGATCTGGTTATTACTGGCCGTGTGTGTTCAAAGATGCCCATCAACATATAAGAACATGTCACATATGTCAGATCTCTACATCAAAAGAGCACCATTCAGCCATGCCATTGCAGCCTGTCTACGAGGTAAGACCATTTTCCTAATGGGCACTGAACTTTATCGGGCTCATTAACCCAAATTCTTCTGCATGACACAAATTTATCTCGACTGCTACTAATTACTACACAATATGGACAGAGGCTATACCTTGCAAGAATAGCACAATAGAGGTAGTGATCAAGTTCCTCACCGAATGCATTACCACTAGGTTTGGAGTACCCTTCACGTTCGTATGTGACAATGGCTCTTCCTTTTCTTTCATTGAATTTATTTCATGGGCTTACGATCACAAAATTGTTTTAAAGTATTCTTCAAACTATTAACCACAAGGCAATGGAGTTGCAGAATAAACCAATAAGAATCTCTTAGGGGTAATAAAAAAATTGTTAGAACAGAACCCTAGGGACTAGCATACCCAGCTGAGATTTGCATTATGGGCAGATAGGACTAGGATTAAGGCTGCTTTAAAGACTTCACCATTTAAACTGGTGTATGGACAGGAGCCTGTGTTCCCTATCCATTTGAAAATACCCACTAACCACCCCATTTTATTCTAGAACAAACCTATTGACAGGAACTAATAAACCTATTGACATTGTTGTTATGCCCTGCATAACCACCCCATTTTATTCTAGAACAAAACGGGTCCCCCCTTCTTTTTTTTGTCTCATTGCCTTTGTTATTTTCTTTGACCTTTGGAATTCTTTTGTTTTCCTCCTAATTTTGTCTTTTTGTTCTATCTGATTTTGGTTCTGTCTAACCTTGAATTGGTTTTCTTGTTGCTTGAAAAAAAAAATTGAATGAAATAATCATAAGCAATAGTTTATTTTATAATTGTTGTCAATTCAGATTGCACCCAAACACTTGAATAGTTAAATTCAGCAATCTGTTGAAACATGGAATGATTCTCAGGCCTGTGGGTTGCCTAAAACTGAGAATCAATCTCCAGAGAGGGTTGGTTCCCTGATGAAAACCTCCTAAAAACTAACTGACTTGGCTGGGAAAGAGATAGAAAGCTTGCTTGAATTGAAATTCTAAAGCTATGAGAGGAGATTGCACCTAAATGATAATGACTTGCAATTATGACTCACAATAAACTTCTCAGATTTCTAATCTGCACAACCTGATTCAATAATTTAATCACTTGAATGATTTAAACAAAGGCTTTGATCTAATGCAATATTGAGGGAAAATGAGGTTTTCACGACAAAATTTATTAACCAATTAATAAGCACAGTGTATAACCAGTGAACTTTAAACTAAATTGCATACAGATATGTGAAAAAGATAGAAAAAATTAGAGGTTTCAGAACTAAAACACAATAATTCTTCGATCAAAATTCTTCACAAAAACGATGCTCAAAATCTAGAAGGAAAACTCTAAAGTACTGAAACTCAAAGGAATCTTCTACAATTACACACTTCAAACCTGTAAAAAACACTGCTATATTAATCTGAAAGTTGAGTTACAAGATGATTCGCTTTGCAGAGTGCAAAGGCTGAAAAACAAGAACTAGAATGAAAAATAGTTAAGTGTTTCAATATATACAAAAAAACTTCCAAAAGGCATGCAAAAAGAACTGAAAGTCCAACTCCAAGAAAGGGTGATAACTCCAAAGCCAAATCCGAGCAGAAGAAAATATCTCTGAAAAGGAGGCCCAAAACCATGCAAAAATAAGTCCAATCAAGCTCAAACTCACTGCCAAGTCATAACTGATACATGCACTATTCCAACTGAACTGCAACTCCCTGAAAATATGGGCCAAAGCATGCAAAAAATTGCCTCGTTTGTATCAATTCGCCCATGGGAACTGAAATTCCAACTCTATTATCATGTGCATGATAAAAATACCTCCCACTTCAGTTAACTTTGCTTGATATAATATCTTTTATTTGCATTAAAATATCTGTAATTTGCATGTTTAAAATGACTAATTTATTAAATGATTTGTGGTATATCATTTAACAAATTGGTCTTCATTGAATAATGCAAACATAAGATATAACCCTAAAATTAGAAGCTTAACTTTTTGAAGCTGGTCGACCATCATTCATTTAATAAAAAATAAATCACATTATTCCTTTAATAATTATAAAGGCGACCACATCATTTAGGTATTTTTTGACTTGGAGAATATGACCAAAAAGCATCGAACCCTAAAAAACATAATCATTCTCACATGTAGAAACTTTTGGAAAAAACTGGCCGCCATGCTTGAGTAGGGTTTCTGATGAAAACTTCAAACTGGAGCTCGAAATCTGAATTCCATGGATGCATTTCCAAGTGATTCCTGCCAGATTCAACAAGAAAATATGGTAACACTGATTCTGAGTTATTTTATCATGTTTTTCTCCATTTCCTAAAACAAAAACTGGCTTAAGAGCCACGGCATGTGCATATTCTGATATATTTCTTTTGCTCAAATTTATCCCGTGCTTTACTTCTGGTTTTGAGGCCGACCACATGCCAGAACCAGTTCAAATTCTCGCCTCCTTGGAAAATTTCTCAGCAAATCTCAATGGGTAAGTGCGTATTCATTTTTTTCCCTGTCTCTATAACTACTATATGAAATCTGAGCTCAAGGTTTGCTTCCTTTGAAAGTCTTCAGGTATATTCTTTGATATTCTTTTCAACAGAATGAAACTCTATTGAAAGGCACAGTATGTTTGGCTTTCTGTGTGTTGAGTTTTGAGAAAAAGAATTTATGAAGGCATGAAAATTTTCTTTTACTCTTAGCTCGACCCATGAGTCTTTTGACAACATTTTAATTATTTTTGAAATGAATCCCAACAAGAGCCATCACATTCTGTTTAGAACTCCATTTGGGTGAAGAAAAAATGCATCTCCAAGCAATGGCTGCCATTATTTCCATATGAACATTGTCTGGGTGTGGCTGGGCACACTGGTATTTCTTGTTATTGCAAAAAATGAATGTAGTTTGTCATCTTTGTTGCTATTCATTTAATTATGGCTGTTGCTCATTTTGTTGTTGTAGCTTTGACTGGCATCGTGATTCTAATTTTTCCCCTAATATTTATATCTGATCTCTGTGGTTAGCTCTACTGCTATGAAAGTTGATCAGAATGTTCTCTTTCTTGAGTTGGGATAGTCATTATATTGTGCTGTCTTGAAACAATAAAAACGGATTTTCTGTATGTTATTTTTATATTCTGCCTGCTACGAAGAAAATTTAATTGTTTTTCCTTGAAAAGTTCACTTCCTTGATAGCATATTTAATATCTTTATTTGGCACCTATTTATAAATATACAGCATCACAACTCCTCTTGTTGGCACCTAAAAAATATATATGCCTGTAGATACCTGTTCCTTCTATGGCTGATATGAAGAAAGAAAATATATAAGATTGATTTGATATTGAAACCACCATTTACTGTTAATACTGATCAGGTCATAACTCATTGCTGTCTCACTCATTCAATGATGCTTTTCCAGTCCTTAATGACTGTCATAACCTTTTGTAACCATATACTTATCACCATAAAATACTGAAGTAGCAATCTTTGTCATTTAACTAGCTCTGTATCAGCAATATTAAATGGCTGATCACTTATAAAATGTTGCTCTTTTATTGAATACAAGTTTGTTTCTTATATATGACTGCAAAACTTTGATGATTGCTTGCAATGCAATATACAATATGGAAATGTTGCCCTCACTAAGATGCTGAAGTTAAACTACATACAGTATTGTTCTCATGAGACACATTTAAAATCTTCTGTAATTGATATGAGGGTTGAAAACATACAAGACTGTAAATTTTGATTCTCCATGTATTATTTGAGTTGTCTTGCTGCTATGTTGAGTCTTCCATAGACTGACATATGATTTTGAAAAATATGAAAACACCTTAAAGCACAAATACTCTGTTGTATTCAATTTAAAGAGGCTCTAAACTTCATTTAGATGTAAATGATGAGTTCTCACACCGTTTGATCCTTTCTTGATATGAAGAGAAAAGTTATGCTGTATGCACAAGCTGCTTTTCCTAAATCTCTTTGAAATAACACAGCTTATTTGACTATCTCTTAATTTCAGTAGCTCGACCCATGACTGTTTTGACAATATTAATGAACTCTCGTATGTAACTTGAGAGTGTATCCTTTTGATATGCTGGTCTCAACCCTTGTGGGAGCCCGTTTTGCTCCACATATCTGATGATAATGATCTCGAACATGATGAACCTATTCCTGCACACTGAAATAAACATGTTAGCAAAAATAAAAGAAGCTAAAAGCTTCCATTGAATTATGTTTTTCCTCTTGATGTTTTGCAATTATCTGATGGATGCCTGATCGACTGTATCCTATATTTCTGTTAGTAGCATAGGCATATGATAGGATTTGATCTATTATTACTTAGATACCATCTCTAACATCATTTTAATCTTTTCCTGCAGATGCCTTTGAAGCTGGAAATAGGAGCTGAAACTAGAAATGGAGCTAGAGCTGACGTCACACCTGAAAACCTCAACTGTCAATGATTTGTCATTCCAGGCAATGATGAATCACCTTCTACCCTATGCTTTCGTTATTTTCAGTTGTATAGTGTACCATTCTCATGCATTCTTTATTTGATTGTAAAAATCCAAAAAGAGTTACTCCCATGGCTTGTGTGGGATTCAACATTTTTTACAAAACGAATAAAAGCATACTATGCAAATTTTCTCAATTTTCTGTTTTAAATGTTTGCACAATAAAACTATGATTCATATGTAAGATGATCTCAATGATGATCAATGAACATTTAATCAACAAGACATGAAAATTTTCTGTACCTATAAATGATGAACTTCATCCAGCTCTACCTGTTTGAGCTCGAAGTGAAAAATAGGTAACAATAATAATGTATTTTATATGCTCTAAGGACTGATTGAGGCATTTGTTTTGCAGGATTGAATCACTCATCTGGAGATCTCTCTCAAGGAAGTCAACTTTAAAGCATGTCTCAGTCCCATTCAGCATAAAACTCCTCAAGGAAAAGTCATTGAGACCCTCATGTTGTCTGGCCGACTGGTAGTTAGGTTCTATTCATTTGAAATCCAAAGGAGTCACCGAGACATTTCGGTCGCTAGGAGGTCTCGGCGACTAAGTGGAGTCTCCCCGAACTAAAATAAGCCTTCTCCAAAACAAGGTGGCTTCGATGTAACCTCTCGACGACTAAGTAGGGTCTCTCCGAACTAAAATGAGCTCTTGGCGAAAGGGGGAGGCTTCGGTGCAATGTCTCGGTGAAGGAGGAAGGTCTTGCTGACATGAGATAATATCAGCGTAAGGTCTCGTTGATCCATCAGAGTCTCAGTAAAAATGGAGATTTCATCAGAAGGATCTCGCCTAGAGAGAGATGGTTTCGGCAAGATGTTTCATCGACAGGGTGAACTCTTTCCAAAATAAAACGGCATCAGGAAGAGTGGTTTGCTTTCGACACGAAGTCTCGCCAACCTAAGAGAGTTTCCCTAATGTGAACTTAGCTCACCAAAGGGGGTAGGCCTTCAAAATAATGTCCTACCAACAGAAGGAAGTCCCATCAAAATTTTTTAGCTCAGCAAATGATTTTTTCCTTCTGCAGGAGGTTTGGTCAATTAGCATGTGTCTCGCCGAAGGGTGTGCCTTCAGTGTAACATAATGAGCTCGGCGGGATGTCCTATCGATATGGGATTGTCTCATTGATAGGGAGGATATCGCTATAACTCTTTCCACCCAAAAAAATGTTTCACCGACCCGACGGAGTCTCACCGAAATGAAATGAGCTTGGGGAGAATGAATGGACTTGGAAAAATGTCCCACCGACTTGAAGATGTATTGCCGAAGTGGAAGGGGTTTAAGTTCAGGGAGAGTGGTTTAATCTCGACATAAGGTCTCCCTGAACATGGAGAGTCTTTCCAATAGGATGGAATCTCACCGAGGTGCGATGAGCTCGCCCAAAGATCTAGGGCTCGGGAAAATGCCTCACCGACTAGCAGTGGTCTCGCCGACATATTTTCTCCCTTCGGTGTAAGGGAATGCACTTGATAAAAGGTCTCATCGAAATGGAGATGTCTCGGCGACAGGGCGTGAGCTCGAGGTGAGGTCTCCCTGACACGAAGGAGTCTCCCTGAGATGTGTGTGCTCACCAAGGAAAGGGAGGCTCGCTGTGAGGTCTTGCTGATAACAAGGGATTCACAAATTGGAAAGGGATATCAGTGTATCTCCTAAGGGCTTGCCATGACTTCTGGCCGATAACGACTATCTTGCTGATAGTTTTTGTGGTATCGATATGACTTCTTCAGCTCACTAAAAGGTCTTGCTGACTGTCATATGTTATGCTGATAGCTGCTAAGAGAGGCATAATCACATCGGGAAGACACAATTAGTGTCTCACTGACATACGATTTAATATGGACTCCTTTTGACTACCCAGGAATCTGGCGTGGCGTTTGTTCGCCAAATCGAAAGGAGCTAAAAGTAAGCCATTGACTGATTGACTACCACCTTGAAGAAGACCAACAGAATGCAACTGGTCTGGATCTGCTCTGTGAATGAGCTGATGGAACACCTTGATGAAAAAAAGGTGCAGAGATCTAACAGGGGAGGCCGAAAACTATTTCCAGAGGGGACGGTCAACAAGTGGAAGGATTTGGAGTGGGGAGAAAGGCAGAAAAGAGGAAGAAACTACGAGTCACAGGGACAGCTATGAGGTCTATTGGTGAAAGGCAGATCAGTATTAATGGCAATGCTTTAGAGCATTCAAGGTAGCTTTTCAAGGGAGATCGAAGATGGACACGGAGGCTAGGAGTTAATGTTGTAGTTACAAAAGATCTAGGATCACCCCTGGGACAATCTTTCACCAACATGGACAGCAGGGATGCCATTCAATGCAACATTAACTCTATCCAAAAGATCTGAGGGATGACCCTCCTGCAACTTGTAGATATTTTGTAAACCCTAAAAATAGGGGGCCAACGCATTCTTTTGGAGATATCCTATATATATGGAATTTTTTTTGCCTCTTAAAAAGGAGTTTTTTGGAAGAAAAGAGTTTTTTTTAGAAGAGACAGGAATTTTTTCAGAAACTAGTAGCAGTAGAGAAACTTAAGAATAGCAGTAAAGTAGGAGTTAGATTTAGCATATAAAGTAATGTATCCTTCCAGTTCTTTGAGTGTAGATTGAAAAAATCTAAAGTCGTAGGTTTTCTGTACACTGGTGATTGTGCCAGATTTGTAAATATTTCTTATATGTTTCATTCACAGTAGGAGTAACCACACTTGAATCTACTTCATATTGTGTTCTAGAATGGTATTTACTTTGAGTTAATCATTTGGTTTGAGAAGATTTCAAGGAATGAAGTGTTATTTTATGTCTTATTTAAATTAGTAACTTATAATTTGTTGTGGAAATCAGCATTGTGAATGGATGCAACTGTGTGTTAATCACAAGTTAATTTTGTTCTTTAGTTTTAGTTTACAATTCCTTGAAATATAACAAATCTAGTTGAATTAGATGAATTACCATTCTTTCCAGTACCAAAACCTTGACCTATCTTTTTCTGTTTCTTTAAAAAACCCTAATTAAAATAGGTTTTAATTCATGCTTGATCTTAGAACAATCCAGAAGCTCAACACTAGCAGGCCCCTTGAACATTACTATTACATTGACCATTGAGCAACATCAGCGCAGTTGAGAACCAACTACCAAGACCTTGGGAGATGAGATATCCATGTGTTGTCTTACTCTTTCAGGAGAAACAAAATAGCAATACTCTGTTTGCACGTTGTTGTGTCATTGAGACCCGTCAACAATTGCTTTCTCATCTAAAGATATAATTAGAAATGCACCTGATGGTCCTCTCTACATAGCCATCTGAATCAATGACAAGCCCACTAATGGGATATTAATTGATCTCGTCTATGGAGATAATGTGATCACTGAATAATTCTTACAGTTGTGCATGAACTCTATCAAGAAACTTATGATAAACCAATAGCATGGATAAAAATGCATAATGGTTTTGCTTTCCCAACGATGGGATCGATCACCCTTCCTTTAAAAATTGGACCGAAAAAATTACATGTCTCATTTTCCATCATCCTGACATTATATCAATTCTATGTGAAGCATGGTTATCCATGGCTATGCTCCATGGAAGCCGTTCCGTCAATCATGCATAAATATTTAAATTTTCCCTTTAACAATGAGATCTTTACTATGCACCATAGTGGCTTTAATTGTGTATCTTCCTGCATGAATTTTTCATTAGATTTATTTTGGCCCGAGCCTATGGAACCTATTAATACTCGCAAGGACTTCTTTTTAAAATCCTATCAAAAGTTTAAGGTGAAATACATTACAAAATTATACTTTAGAATCATGCCTCAACCTATGATTGAGCCACCTATCCTTGACGAAACCGTGATTGAACCAAAAGACCTTCCAAATAACCAAGACCAACCTAAGATAGGCCCTTTTCCTATCTCCTATAAATGATTGAGAGACAACCAAAACAATTCCATCACGCCTCCTAAGATAAAAAAAGTTTACAAAGCTAAAGAGAAGATGGTTGAACAATATCCCATTGTTCATTTTGTTCCTTCTCTTAGAGAAGAAGAGAAACCTATGGTTGATAAACCTACTCCTACACAAACACAACTTGAAAATTGTACTAAAGAAAGATAAATTCTTGAGAGCATAGGCGTAGACATCGTGCTCTTGCTCAAAGATTAAACGAAGTGGACAAAAAAGAAAATCAACATCCAAACTTGCCTGAAGTAATACATGACGAGTCTTGCTCTTTGCCACAACAAAAAGATCCTATATCGCAACCGCAACAAGAGCTAAATCCTTCTTTAGAAACTATCATTCAACCTCCCATTGTGATTAACTTGGACGACAATGATGAGGTTGCTAAAATTGATGAAGAAGTGCATAATGAATTGAATACATTGTTTTCCTCTTCTATGAGCTTAAATGATTATTCTCCTAGGAAGAGTGTTGAATTTGGTGATGACCCTAGTTTGGAACTTGTTGTTGTTCCTTTGGCTTTAGTTTTCCGCCTTCTATATATGATAAACAAGATTGGGATGTTGATGACTTGCTAATAGGTTGACTCGCATGTGCCTTACTAGAGTCTTGTCTTTATTTTATTTTCATGTTCTTATATGTGATTGCATGTGTGTAATGTGATCCCCCGTGTTTTTTCATTTGATGTATCCCTCTCTCCTTGTGACATTCCTCTATTTGTATCTACATTCTTCTTTATGTCATAAAGCTTTTCCTTTATCTTTTTTTGTGTCTTGTGTTTTCCTTTTGGGGATGACGTAAGGCATCGAGACATTTAGGTCTCTTTCATGTTGACCCAAAAGCTTTTCTTTTTTTTCTCTCTTTGTGTCATTCTTCATGTTCCATGAGTATTTGGGGAATGATGACAGTTCTGAGCTCTCTAACAATATTGTAGCAAAGACATATTGACCCCAAATCCATGGATCCCTTATGTGTTATTTTGGGATTTCATTTTGGGGGAAAACCCTTTTCATGATGTAGCTTTATTTGGAAACATACATGACCTAGCATAGGGCTTTCCAAGTAAGCTCTCATGTCCTATTTATTGTTAGCAGTTATCATTTACTACTTTAAAGTAATTGCTCACACCATGGTGTTTAACAATTTCTTTAAAGTGGGGGCATACATTGGCATTATTCTTTTTTCATTTCTCATGTTTCATTATGTAGTCTTCTTATTTCATGCAATGCATCTTTCTCTTTGTGGTGACATTGGGTGTGATGTCCCTCAAGAGCATGATCTCTCTTAGCATATTATATTCCTCTTAGTGGCTTGATGTGACACACTGCATCCCCTAAGTTGCGAATCTTCTATTCTTTGATTGGTCCTCTCTTGGAGACATTAGGCACGATGTTCCCTAAGTTAAGAACTTACATTAACTAAGAAAAACTCCTTTGAACATACCTTACACTACTTTTTCATTTACAATATCTATTATATGGCCAGCTTGCATAACACACTTTGCTTTCCTGTGGAGCCATCTTGTTTGTTCATGGGTTTCAAGCATATGAAGTTTTGCTTTCCTCATGAATATTGTTGTTTGTGTTGTGTGGTGCCTTATCAAAGTTATCAAGAGGTATAGATTTGGTATTGTTACTGTATGGGAGTTGAACTTAGGCATGGCTTTCACATAGCCACTTGCTTGTATGTGTGAGCGCATACTGACCACGTGCATATGTATCTTTGGGGGATCACGTAGTGGATGACCTGAGGTTCCACTATCCCTTATGAGCATGCGTTTGGTTTGCATAGTGGACATCGTGTTCTACTTCTAAACATTTTTGGACAAACAGCTTAGATCTGATCCACATCGTGCTAGACAAACAGTCCAGGCTTGATCTACCCCCTTTGTTTTTTTTTTATTTCTTCTTTTTGTCTTTGGTACTTGTATTCTTGTATCTTGTTGTTGCTCCTTACATTATTTACATGTTTGTTTTTTTGTGCCTATGATGGTTTTCCATAGGATCTTGATCTTGGGGGCTTGTGCAACCCTCTTGATCGTTGTCATCCTGTCTCACTAGCATTGGTACACTTGAACCCCTCTTGATGTGATTTTGTCTACTTTAGTGTGAGTTTGAAGCAAGTTCCACCTATCACTGAAGTGGGGGATAAATGTAGTGTAGAAAAATGTATCCCTTTACATTTTCACACTTTTTTGGGCCCTTCTTACTAAAATTGGGCTTCTTCATGCTTTACTTGGTTCTATTTTGCATCCACAAGCCTTATTTAATGCATCTTTTTGAGGATAATCCTGACACATATCTAAAATCCAATCATAATTTAATGATTTTGGGTTGTGTGTCCCAAATTTAGTGATATGGGACTCATACGCCACCTTGGGCATATGGGTCCCACCTATGTTTTGGGGCCTGATCCTAAATTTGGCATAGAAATTAACATTTCTTGAAGTTTGTGTCCCAAGCTTAGCCTACTAGGACTCATACACCCCAATTGGCGTATGAGTCTTGCTTATCTTGGACCTATTTTGAATTCAATTCGTAGCAAGATTTTATTCTCCTAGATTTGATGTCAGCTTGTAGTGTTGTAATTTTGAGAAATTTGGCATAAACAAGTATAAATACAAGGTTATTTCACATATTTTCTCCTAATAAGATCTAAGCTTTCAAGTATTCAAGCATTATAGAAAATTTTTGATCAAGAGCATTCAAGAGTTGATTATCAAGCATTTTGGAGCCACATTCAAGATTCAAGCATCATGTCAAAGTCATCATGCATCATGTTTGTTTTTGAGATAACATTTGTGATGTAGGTTTTCATGATTCAAGAAAGAATTCAAGTCAAGATCCATAGCATATAGTCAAGAGTCAAGATCTACATTCATGTTAGCCATTTCATACAAGATACCAACCTTTGTTACAAGGGTTTTGTGAGTTGCAACATAGTATATTTTTTCATTCATCATTCCTTCATTCTATTTGATTTCATTTCAAGGTTTGATTACCAAAACGGGATTTGACCAAGGAAAACCCCTATCCACTAACAAAACAAAAAATTTCTCTTCTCTGTACATGTGTGATTGTAGATCTAGGTGTTTTAGACTTGAAGATCCTTTGAAGACAAAGTTACAAAGTTGCAAGATTGAAGAAAGTTGTCAAAGTTGTCAAGAAGTTGCCATCTTCACGGAAAGTCACCTATAGGTCAGAATTCAATATTTTAGACTCAAAGATCAGAGAGGAGAGAAGCTACAAAAGATCACTAGAGGATATCAAAGTTTCAAAAAAACCTTGATACTAGGACTAAATTTCCACCTTGGGCATATGAGTCCCAATATACCAGTTTTCAGATATTTCTTGTAGATCGTAGTTTACTAGTTACAAATTCTGGATTTGGCTCGAAACCCTAAACTGGGACTAAATCACCCCAACTGGAAAATGAGTCCTAGTGTGAATCAAAAGTCATAATTTTGAGATTGCAGACCTTGTTTTAGGCATCTCCAATTTTCTAGGTGCACCTTTGTTCATTCACAATTTATTATTCTAATTTTGAGTTTCATTTCCTATATTACATAGCTAGACTTGCATATCATTTACATTTCCTTCTTTCTAAGCCTTTTCTTAGTGGTGAACCCCCTTTTTTCTTTAATCACACCCAAGGAGACCTTGTAACAACCCCTTCCCTCAATTGAATCCATTAGGTTGATATCTCTAGGGTTTCCTTGAATGAACTTTAGCAAAATAGGAAAGAAGGTGGGATCCCATCATTCCCACCTTTTGCGCTCCTTATTTCCTTGTGTTCACTATGAAAATTAAAAAAAACTAAATACTTAAATCAAATTTAGGACACCAATCGAGTAAAATAAGTAATTAATACATCTTATTATAGTCATGATCCATATATATATTTTCTTTCACCAATCATCATAATAACATTGATAGACATCCAAACAAAACAAAAAAGAGAAATATACAACTTGATTTAACATACCATCATTTATTAGTGCACCCTCATATAGTGTCTCCCTTTCATGAGATCTTATTTCATGGTTTATCTCTCTCTATACTTCTGGGACAAGAAATCCATGTGGAAGATAGTCATGCAACAAGGTATCCCACCATTGTGAATCCATGGAATTATGAGAAAAATAAGAATTATCACTTAGAGTAAAATTATTCAAGATATCAAGTCAAATATAAATTAGAATCAATAAAACATGATGGGTAAACCCACAAAAGTGGTTTACAATTCGAGTAAGGAAGGAAAATTGGGAAAAAAATGACCCCATGCAAAAAAAAATAGTTTTAGGGGTTCGAATGAACTTGTAGGTTCAAACAAACCCATAAGGGGTTCGCCCGAACTAGGGTTCGAGCAAACCCATTAAATACTGGCCCCACATTTCCTACCCAAAAAAAAAAAAAAAAATGCAAAAGGAAAGGGGGTTTGCTCAAACCAAGGTTGGCGAACCCCTCATTCTCCCCTCAGGCACTTTGAAAGTACAGATTTTTACACTTGAAGCTCGGGTTGAGGATGAAAATGGAGGAGACTTCACAAACCCAACTGGAATCAGGTAGTCCTCGGAACAAGCTATCCAATGACTATAATTTTAATATGTTTTTTTTTATTATGTATTTTTTTTTTTAGTTTTATTAAACATAGGTTTTTCACTGAGAATCAAGCTCTTTGTTCTACACATGTGGAAAAATAGAAGATTATCCATTTTTTTTTTGAAAAATATGAGTGCACAAGATGTTGAAGTCCTTGATCCAATAGAAAAAAATTGAATTTCGATACATACAAAAAAAGTTACGCATTATACGGTCACACTATGTTTGAATTGTAATTGGTTTGGCTTCGAAACTTGATTGAAGAAAAAATATTCAATAAAAAACTATATAACCAAGTGGAAGCACTAGATATCAGAGTTACAAATATAAATTCGAAAGAATTAGAATTTTATCCTTCATGGAAAAAACATTATGTGTTATATGGTGAGCGTCACCTTTTAAAAATGTTGTTTTCTGAAAAAAACTAGTTTTCGAGGGAGATGGAAAAAGAAGTGCAATCTGATTCCAAAAATTTTAAAATATATATATTTAGAATCTATAGACAAAATGTCACGAAAATCTAGTTTGCATCATCTTCAAATTCCTCACGGTTTAGCCGCTATAGGTGCCCAAAAGTGAAGATTTAGTTAAAAAAATTATTTAAGTGTCCAGTTTGGCCAAAAATTGTAAACCACTATTGTGGGATCACCTTGATATGTACAAGAATTTGCTTGAGCTAAATTGATCAAATGTGAAAATTTATCATCAATAAAATCATATGTATGTACTTCCCCAATTTCTTTTTTTTCTCAAGTTGAAGTGGTTTGTAGTCTTGAATAGCAACAGCATGATATAACCAACTTTCCCCTACCTCTTCCATTTGAATGGGACCATTACCTTCGTACTATAGAAGAAGGCCAACTTGATCAATGTGCTCAACTGAATCATTATTCAATCATTCTCTTGACTATTGCAATCCTAATATAGCTTATCATTAGGAAGGAATAAGATATAATAGTAATTTTTTTTCTTAATTTCCTTTGAAATATTAATTTGAGACTCATTTTATTGATCCAAACTATATCAATATTTTGTTATGCTAAATGATAATTGATTTTGAAAGTGAAGAATCACTTGTTTTCCAAATAAATAAAATAAAAATATTGTCATATAATGTCCATATTAAGCATATCTTCATCATAAAAGTCAGCTAAGGTGGCTTCATCAAAGTAGTCTAACACATCAACTTTGTGTGATCACCCTTTTCTTGCAAACGCTCATCCTAAATTTGGTTTTGCATCGTGCTATCATCCTTATTAATGTATTGATATATTATTATTAATTTCATTCACGTGATTATATCATAGGTCTGATATAATCAGTTGTTAGGAAGTATTAAGATATTATAGTCTTGTACATGTGATCATTTACCTCTGAGAAATTAGTATACCATTGATCACTGAAATTTATGGTGAGCTCCTTTTTTGCTGTCCAAAATTCTTTCTCACTATAATTTATAATATTTTCTTATTTTTCTATGAAGTTAGAATTATCTAGTGACTACTTAGTCTCCATTTTAGACTTGGTAACATTAACAAAGTGATAAAGTTTTCCTAACAACTCCATGATCAACATTAGCCCAAGAATCAACCATTTCATATACCTTTTCCTACTAATTTTCACCTACTAGTGGGCTATTAGATGTTAAATTCACTTTCCAACTTATAGAAACATAAGAGGTTAATATCCATTATGTCTTGTAAATCTAAACCATCAAGGGTGCCAAAAGGAAAAGTTTCATTATTATTTTCATTATCATGGTAAGAGAACAAATTTATCATTGGGCTAATTTGACTAATAAAACCATTTTCCCCCTTTGTTTTAGAAAAAATGTATGAAGCACTTACCCTATTCTCATATTGAGGAATCAATATTTCATCATTACCAATATTTCCTTTTCTATCCCATGAATGAAAAATAGCCTTTTAAACTTCTAAAACCATAACACCTTCAACTTGTTTTTAGAATAGCCATCAAGTGAATTATTCATCATGCATCCAACTTCATTACCTTGTGAATTTTAATAATTAATTTTAGAAAATTCAATCTCACTCATGTGTTGACCACATTTTTTACCTTGTATAAAAAAGATTGAATAATTTTGATAGCCTTCATACTTGTATTCATGAGCCAATATAATTGGTTTGTCTCCTATAGTACAAAAATTAAGATCATCATGGAATCACAACATGTTAAAATTTTCTTCATGACTATCCATATATGTTTGGGAACTTGGGAGAAGCGTATCCTCACTGTCTTGCATACTAGGCACCACCTTAATTTCATCATGGACATATGCATCAACTTGGGCTTCATCTTTTTTAATTTGATGTTGATCACGAAGGTTTTTAATAAATGCTTGAATATTTTCCTACTAATAATTTTAGATGAATACCTCTTGAATAGCAATGAGTAGTTTTAATCTAAATAATCTATCCTTGTGAGGAAAGTTGAATAATCAAACTCATAATTTTCAATTGTAAGATGCATTCTACATCCATATGGTCAAGTGACATTGATGATGAACCTCCTTCATCTAAATTTTACCTTTTCTCAACACTATCTCTTATAGATGGTTTATAAAATTCATCAAGACCATAAAAACACTTATCTCTATTTGGAAAGTCACTTGGTGCATCTAATGAAAGTTCAAAATATTCTGTGTATACCTATTGTTCAAGGTAGTTATCTATAGATGTTTCCTTATTCCAACTTTGACCTTCCTTAACATGCATATCTTCAATTGTATTTATTGAATACTCTACCCCTTGTAATATACCCTTCTTTTCTAAATAGACTACCCATGTGAATTGATTGATCAAAACTTTAATAATATAAAGAATTGTCATCATTAGACCAAAATAAACTTATATCTTGACTAAAACTTTATGGAGGAACCACATGAGGGTTAGTATGAATCATATAATTTTTGTACATGATTGAATTCTAACTATATTGACCCAATTCTTTTAATGATTCATTACCTCCTTTAATATGAAACACATATGTACATCTAACATCATGGCTATATCCATGCTTCCATCATGTTCATATCCAGTGTAACCTTCACCTATACCTTTCTAATCTACTACTATCTTGGATGCCTTCTCTATTTATGGATAGTTCAAATTTTAGTAAGAAAAGGTTTCATAAAGCCTACACCTTTAAGACAATGGATTGCATTTTTAAAGTTTATATAGTTTGAATGACACTTTGAAACATTGTATCATCTAATGGGATAGGGAAATTCCCATTGTTAGTTAAATATTTGATGATTAAATCCTCTACTCTATTTTTTAAATTTTTGATAATTACCTTGATTTTAAAAATTATTCTAATTTTGTGTATGTGGAGAGTTGGATATTGATTATTTGAGTTCACTTTTCACTTGTGCTAGCATCTTCTTCAAAACTTTAACTTTTGATGTCAAGTGGGAAATCTAATTTAGAATTTATTACACTCCACTTGATGAAGTCCTTTATTGATCTACTATATGTGCATTCACTATAGGGACTTGATTTTTTTATTATTGATCAAAAAGTGAGTTTCTATGGGTTTATACTAGGAATAGAAATAATATTCTATTTACCTGCCCTTGATATTAGATCGAACAGGAAAAGGCTAAACTTAATGTATAGGTGTATGTGATGCAAAATAATCCATCAAAGCATTTTCAATGAAGGAAATCTAATTTGGTATCCATAGGAACCCCATAGTCCCATCTACCATAGGATATATTTATTTTTGTAATTTGATAGATCAGAGTAAGTAGTGGCTAGAGTTGTCAATTTCCCTTGGGCCCTTCATAAAAACAAGGCAGTCAATGGATCAATAGCCCTAAGGTAAATTTGAATTGTATCTTCCTCTAGCATAATATATGGAGCAACAAATTTCTTGTAAAGTTTATGAAATATAGTGTTGAAAATGCTTAAAGGTTTAGTAGATTCCTTCCTACAATCACAAAATATGTGTATAAAATTGTTGAGTCTATAGAAGCCCTGAATTGATTGGTTAAACCTTCTTATAAATATTTCCACTTTGTAATGGATTAAACTAGTAAACTAAGGTACTAGTAGTATGAAACATTGCCCCATGAATAATGAAATGATAAATACATTACATCCTAATTTTGGATACCATCCCTAAGTGATCCCACAATAGTGGTTTACAATTTTTGGCCAAACTAGACACTGAAATAATTTTTTTTAACTAAATCTTCACTTTCAGGCACCTATAGCAACTAAACTGTGAGGAATTTGAAGATGATGCAAAGTAGAATTTCGTGAAATTTTGTTTGTAGATTCTAAATAATTTTTTTTCAAAATTTTTGGAATTAGATTGCACTTCTTTTTCTATCTCCCTCAAAAACTAGTCTTTTTCAAAAAACAACATTTTTAAAAAGTGATGCTCACCGTATAACGCATAATTTTTTTCCATAAAGGATAAAATTCTAATTCTTTTGAATTCATATTTGTACCTCTGATATCTAGTGCTTCCACTTGGTTAGATAGTTTTTAATTTAATATTTTTTCTTTAATCAAGTTTTGAAGTCAAACCAAATACAATTCAGACATAGCACGACCGTATAACACATAACTTTTTTTGTATGTACCAAAATTCCATTTATTTTTTTTGGATCAAGGACTTCAATATCTGGTGGTCATATTTTTCAAAATTTTGTTTTGATAATCTGGTGATCCTCCAAAAGGGAAATCAAAAGTGGTTTTTTATCAGCATTTTGATAGGTGTAAAGGAGACTCTATTATAGGTATAGTGTAAAACTAGTGGGCTATCCAAGGAGGTTTGATCTAAGGTAGTTTCATAAAACCCTCTTCAATTGGAATGCTTTAAATGGAACCTTTAAAGGCTTAAATCATTATATTTTCTAAAAATATGTGATTTTAGCAAAAATCAGAATCTCCTAGATATTGTAAACCAGCTTTGTGGGATCACCCCCCTAATTATATTATAGCATCCTTGAAGGCTTGAATGTGCTCCTTAGGGATCCTCCCTTTCCCATAAATGAATTTTGGATAAAATATTTTAGGGTTCTTAGAAATTCCATTGAGATATATAAGAATGTTAAGATGAGAATTCATTCTCAAGTATAAATTGTGTCATTTAATTAATTCATGTGTTTTGCACTATATCAAGTACAACTTGGTCAATTCAAATCAACCCTCTTTCTAGCGCTATTTCTATTGATGGTTAGTTCTCCTTAAAAGGTTATTGATCCAAGGAATAATTATATCCAAGGTCATAGTGGCCAAGTCATGGCAATGTTGAAGTAGTTGAATGGTCAATGTGATTATTTGTTCAAGAGGTTTATGCTAGTATATTTGATCCAATGACCAAAATATGATAGATCTCTAGACCACATATGTTAAATCTTACTTCTACAAATGATGTTATTTTGAATGCTATAATAAGGTGGTTCCTAATATACTCCTCTAATTTGATATAAAAAAATAGCAAAATATAGGGTTAAAAAGGAAAATATAATGGATAGACAAGTTTGTAAAGCTAAGGTGAATTTAGGTTGGCCACATAGAGATATTTACTGGAAAAAATAACCAATGACATGAAACACATAAAAAACTAATCAATATCCACATAGTTAATTACTATATATATAAATAAGGAAACAACCCTATGATCAATTTTAGTCCTTCCTCTTAGTAATTATGATTAAATTAAAAATTAGACTACAATGGCATGATCAGTTCAAAACCCTACCATTAATATTACATGTGCAAGATTCTAGGGAGCTTGAGAAATTTAAATGAAAGCACAAAAACACCATATTACATGCACATAAATAATACACCACCTCTCAATATCATTTAAAAATATATAACATTAAAAATAGAAGAATCTCACCATGCATTCCAAAATTTAGAAAAGAAAGCTAACCCCAAAATTTCTCCAATTGAAGGTCTTTAAAATAGAGGAACTTGAAATGATTTTCCTACTATTATTTTTATTATAAATTTTAGTAGATTGACCACACTAACACTTTCATTTTCCTTTACATATTGCTCAAAATTCTCCCTCCTTTATCTTATAATGAGGACATATTGCAATTCTACCCTTATGTTTCAATATAGTTTCCCCTAGCAATGCTTAGCAATCCTCCTTTTATTGAGGTAATTTTATAATTAAGTAGTTAATTCTTTGATTAGTACGCCAAGATCCAAAAGATTTAAGGGGCCCTCAATTAGCATCATACAAAAATTAATAAATTTGAATTGAATTATGGGATACATATTTGATTTGGGACCACTTATAAAAATAATAGGTCCAATTACATTTAAAAGATATATTCTCCTTGCATTGCCCAAATTGGGCCCATGAAGTGACATGATTTTCTATAAATTAGCCATCTTCCCTTTGAATATGGTATTAAGTTAGATATTTGGGACCATTTTTTTTGCTATCCACCATCTTGATTCATATCCCAATTATCATGTTCCTACAATCAAGGCATTAGCAACATCAAAATTCCTTGGATCTTCAACCAATTTAACATATAGAAATTTAATTTATTTAAATCCCAATTCAAATTAGAAGGTTCACACGTAATCAAGAACCCAAGTTAAATCTCTATCAAACATGCAATTAAAATTACTTTGGGCACACTTTAAGATTTTGAATTAGGAGCAATATTTGAAAGTTTTAATTGTCCACATGTTCTCTAAATTAATAGTGAAATCTGCACTTAGCTGTTTATTTTTTAATTTTAAATTTTAAATTTGGTGGGTTATTTTTAATGTGCATGGGAAGTGGGAGGTCATGTGGAAATTGGAACCTAAGCATATGTTCAAATGTGCTAAAGTCCTTGCAAGGTCCACACCCCTACAAGTACTTTTGCTTACTCTACCTTTCTTTGTAATTTGGTGGACCCTTGGAGGTTTGGTAGGCATCGGGACCAAAGGACATGTCTCCAAGTCTTCATGGGATCCACATCCCTACAAGCACCTTTCATTTTTTCATTTTTCATTTTAGTTATAAGTGTCCTTTTGTGGACATTCAAAGGTTCATACGACATTGGGACCTAGGGACATGTCCTTAAGTCCTTGTGGCCCCTAGATACTTTTATTATTATTCATTCCAACAACCAAAATTCAAGGACTGTCTCATTCAAACAAGGTCAAACGGAAAAAATAAAAGATTCTAACATGCAAGCAAACCCACCATTATCAAATAGACACAAACCAAGAACACAAATTTTGGATAAATTAACCAATTCAAACATGATCCATAAAAAATCAAAACACAAAAATATCATGAAAACCAGAACCCTTCAAAAAATAAACATCCAAAAATCCCAATGTCAAATTGAACAAAGAACTGAGAGAAGAAAGAAAAAAAAAGGAGCCCTGATCTTGCAAAACAAAGATGTGGTGTATAGACAAAACATAAAAAGTATCTTTATATATTATAAAATATATGAATATAATTTGTTGAAACCTGGAATTTAACTAGTTAGTTTTAAGAAAAAATAAGGTTTATTTATTAAGAGCTCCAACTTTAATCAATAAAAATATATAAACTCTTTTTATTTTAAAAACACCTGTAACAAGAACTTGGTTTCCCATGCCTTTACTATGGGTTTTGAAGTCTTATAACAACAATTACTCTCATTACATTACAACAATTACTCTCATTGTCCAAGTCTGAAAAAGTATGAGCAACTCTTGACGTAAGCAAAAAACAGTATTCTACAGAAGTCCTTTAGTGAACAGAACTGTCAAGATTCAATAAAATTATAAATGGTATTAGTTTGTACGATTCCGTAAGTCTTTAAAACAAAAGAGAATAGTAACAGACACACCATCTTTATAGCTTTTATTTTTCTATGTCCAAAGTGATGATCATGCAATTTTATATGATTTTTGACATTTATTGTATCATAATACTAGATTGTGGCTGGCAAAAGTAGCAGCATATATAGGTTTGATTGAAAATGATACCACAATGTGGTCGACAGAATTAATTGCTTTTTCAAATTCTGATTTTCTTCTTGTGCTTTTAAAATGCTTTCATTATCAATGATTCGTGCCCTAATGTGTTAGTTAACTGGTCAATTTGATATTCGAATTTTTTTCAATTCTTGCTATGGAAGTATAGCATCCATGCAGTTTTAACTTGTGATAGCTAAATCAGATTCTGGATTTTCTTTGGCACGTGAACATGCCTAGGTTTTACTGTCAAATAACATATTTGGCTGCCTTGTAAGTGGTCCTCCTTTCTGTCTACAGATTGTCAGAAGAAACCTGAGAGTTTTACGATGCAGCACAATCTGCAACAATCTAGGAAGTAACATTTTTGTCAGGCGGGAAATATCTAAGTTTTATGATTGCAGAAACACAAGTTAGAAGATTTGTTTTTGAATTGAAGGCACTAATGTTTTGACATTTTTAAAGCCAGAAAAATGGTCAAGCAGTTCAGTTGTTTCCATCTAGCCGTTGGCTTGCTCTCTTGAAGTCGTTGCTCTGCAACTTTTGTCTAACACCTGTCTCAAAATTTATTCAGTAGAATTATTTTTCTATGGTGCTTTCTAGATCGTTGTTTATATGCAAGGGTTTTCATCTGAGAAGAAAGGTTTTTCTTTTCTTTTCAGTTTTTCGTTTGAATTGAGAATAGTGGACTCTGTACAACAAAAACACAGGGCGATAAAACCCATAATTGATCCCCACCAGCAATAGTCAGTGTGGCATTCAGAGCAGGCGTAGTTTCAGTACATTTATTTCCCTTATTTATTTATGTTCATTTGCATATGTTTCAGTGTTTTAACCTTGAAGCAAATGCAATTGGGAGGTGTAAAGCAAAAATTCCACACCCCTTTCCGAGCATTCTTCCAGCCTTTGCCAAAATGGGATATAGGGTACGGACGTCCATCAAATTATAAAGGACGATAAATTTTGGCATGTGTTATTGTCACAGTTATGGTTACACACATGTAAATGTAGAATTGTTTGACAAATTGGTTTAATGTGATTTTATGATTTAAGGATATGTAGGATTCGCCATGTTTTGATTAAGGTAAAAATGAGAAGGATCCGTACTCGTTATAAATAAATCATAAATGCAAATAAAAAAATAAATCTCACTAGCAGTGAGATAAGGAAAAATAATGAACAAGACAAGTCTCCCAAACAGCAAGGAGAACGACAAGATCAACAAAGCTTTTGAACCAGACACAAGTTTTGGAAGGATCCAAAACCAACAACAGACAATCAAAGAGGTTTGAACCCAAACTTCAACAAATGCCTCAAAGTAGGAGCAAGGCAAGATTGAAGACACCAATCAGTATATGGATCCAATGAGCTACCAATCACATTATCAAATTTTCTCTTAGTCTTGCAAGAAACACCATCCTTTCTGAAGAGTTCAACAAGATTCTTCTCTTTCCCCTTAACAATAGAGTGGTAGCTAGGCAGAAATTGCACTTTGGATTGCACTAAATCATGAACATCTTGGCAAAACAAAGAGAAAACACCAACATTATGGAAGTGGTTCAGCTGTGAGAGATCATAATGCAATTCTTGATCCCAAACACTGAGCTTGGAGTGCAGCTTAACATTGTTGGGTAGCTCCATACCAGCCTCTATACAAAACCCAAAATCTAGCAAATAGGAAGCATGATCTATTCTTCGTGACATCATCCATGGTAATGAACTGGCCAATTGCATCAACTATACTTTGAATGATACATTCATCCCAGAACTCTAATGAGAATTCTAGGAGGTGAACCCAAATGAGAGCAAAATTCATCTTTTTAGAATCAAAACCAACAGACCATCTTTGTAAGTAAAGAAATTCCTTAGCCAGAAACCAAGGACCTCCCAAGAGAACTTGAGAGCAACCCTCAATATAATTGAAGGAGAATAGAAGAAAACCATTCATCATAGCCTTATCAGTCAGCAACCCAAGGGAAAACTAGCAGTTGAAAGCCCAACTATGAACAACATCAATATTAGGTCTATGGCCCAAAAATATTCCAATAAGAGTGTGTTGCATGCCTGCCAAGGCTTTGTCCACACAAGCATCAGAAATAGAAAGAGCATGGATCTCAACATTAGTTGCATTGCCACCATCGGATAGAGACATTTATGTAACAATAGCAGTATAAGCACTAACCAAAAGGGGGCAAACACCATAAGGTTGATGCTCCGACACAACAAGATGCATAGGAACACTATTGGCCAGAGAAGCAGGGTGAGAATTAGGGTATTTCCAACCAAAGCTAGCACCAATAACCAGAGGTTCACTATCAATAACATTATTAAGAGTTATTATGCAAGCAATGATAACACGAGGCAAGCTAGCAGTAGGGGAGAGAGGAACATTCTTAGCTAGTGCAATCAGAATACTAGGAAGTAGAAACCCCCTCCTTAGAGAAAGCCCTAAATCCTCATAACCTAAATTGGCAGGAGTGGAAAAGATAGATGTTAAATGAAATTTATGAGATGATATTTGCAACCTTGCCTCTTATGATATTTTTAAAGGAATAAACTACAACATGGAGAGTGCCTTGGAAGACTATTTGAATGAGAATTGTTAAGTATATTTTGAAAGGATTTTGCCAAGGATATTTTTGTCCGTATTCATAATCCCATTTGGCTATTACTATATGTTGAATGACTATTCCTTATCTTATGAAAATACATGAATTTTGATGAGCAATATTATGGTAATAAGTGAACTCTATTAATATTTTTTATTTATTTTTAATGAAGTCACATTTACTTTTTCTGGTGAAATCATCATCAACTCTTTAAGTATTTAGTTTTTAGTTATGTATTAAAATGTATTCATTATGATGCATTTGAATGTAATGAAAGCATTAGTAGAAAATTACCATAAAGGAATGTGATCTAGCTTAAAACATGTTACATTTTGATGTTGATCAAGAGCAAGAGTTTACATACTTTTATTTTCAATAATGTATTTTTCCATCCACTCACTATTTAAGGATCTATGTAGATTATTTATATTACCTTCTTCTATATAATTAGAACAATTTAGATTGTATAAGAGTTTCATAATTCAAGGACACACCTATAAGTGTGGAATACGTAATGAGTAAAATGACAAACAACACTTCTTAATAAGACATTAATTATATCAATGATTCAACAATATTTAAACTAATTTAAAGCAAGAATCTACTGAAAGTGTCATATTGTTCCCTATCTCTAAATATTTATCAAGTCATGGGGCTCTCAGATTTGGTAAGCATTGTGACTATTAAAATGCCAATCTAGAGAATGAGATGTTGCTAAATGCAATAATCTAATCCTTTATGATGATTGTTGAATGATATGATGAAGCTACTGTGATCTAAATTGACATGAATATGATAAAAGGAAGCTACAGTAAACTATGATGCAGCCATAATATTGATTCTAAAATTCTATGATTGCTATTGCTAAATGAGGATTCTATTGCTAAGATGCTTGATTGCTCAATTATTTTTTTTGCAGAGTAAGTTTGCACAAAGTTGGGATCCTTTTCATGTTTCAGAAGGTTGTATTTATAGATTTACGGCAGCACAACAAAGGCCTGGATTTGATCTAGAGGATTTGAATGGTGAAGGATGAAGAAGGTTGAGCTGATCATGGGGATTGTTCCTCCCCAGAAAAACATCTTGCCAGAGGATAGGAAGAATCAAAGGAAGGAGATTGAAGAGGATTTCCTGTAAGTTTGTCTCCAATTTGTCTCCACAGCTTTCCCGTGAATGCCAATTGAATTAAATTAGATGTTTTATATCTAATTTGGTAGGTAAAATATGATGAGTTGTAGAAATATGAATATATTTGAATATTTGGATTTATTCAAATTTAGGAAGAAATAACAATTATTAATAAACAAATGTTTTTGATATTGTTTATTTAATAAAAGAGGGATAATGATAATTAAATAAAAACTATTGAAGTTTGATTATTTAATTAAGATAGAATAATTAGAAGAATATAAATGTGAACCGAATACATATTTCTATTTATTTAATAGTAGAAGAATTTGATAATAATAATTAAATAAAACAAAGTGAAATTTGTTTATTTAATTGAGACGAAATAAAAGAATAAAGATTGAAGAATTTAGAAGATGAACTATATAAATAAATATTTCTATTTATTAAATAGTAGAAGAATTAAAGGTTAATTAATCAAATAAATCGCATTGAATTAATTAGATTATCCAGACCATTTTTAGGTGTATACATTTTTTCCCTCTTTGAAGTGATGTGTTTACACATTGCTTCAAAGAAAATTTTGTTGTTGCTGCTAGTATTGACGAATTTTTTTCAATATGCACCAGATGTTTGATTTTGCTGTGATGATGAATACATGCCCCCTTGGGAGATATATTAATGAATTTGTGATTTTTTTGGATTTTTGGAAATTTTCAAAAAAAAAATTCCTTTTCGTGATTTTTTTGATGATTTATGATGATTTGATAAAGATATGATGATGAAATAATTTATCTCCCGACAAACAGTTTAAAAGATGCCCCTATGTTGAGTTTTGAATTAATCCTCCAGTAAATAAATTAAATTAATCCCACCAAAATACCTTTTATTACCGTATAAAAGGTTAAAAAGTGTGATTTAGAATTCATTTGTGCATTTGGAGTTTGAAGATTTGGAGTGAGAGTAACTTTGGAGCAAGATGTCAATCCCTTACCATACTCACCGATTCGAGTGCGTGCGTCGACACAACCGCCCGATTGCCTACGGACCTCCAGTATGTACCTGTGAACCTCCTTGTTTTGCGTGTTTTCTCATTTTTCGTGCCTTTTTTCAATTTTTAAATTTCTTTGATTCTTTTAGCGCTTCCAAGGCCCGTAGTAGCTCTTTCAATTTATGTTTTAGCGCTTTTAATAAAGTAGTGCTTAGGATAGATTCTGTAGCACTTCGATAGGTTAATTTAGCACTTTGAATGTTATAGTGCTTTGAATAGATGTTTTAGTGCGTTAGTTCCTAGAGTTTTAGCACTTAAGATAGTTCAGCGGCATTGGCCTCATAAATTAGCGCTTTGAGCCCCCAGAATAGCGCATCCACTATAATGGCACTTTTCCTAAAATAGCGCATTTATCTCATGGAATAGTGCATTAGATTTGATAGGATAATTGATGTTTGATGATTTGACAAAGAATATTGACTTTGAATATTTCATGATGATAGGAGACTTTGACAAACCTACAGATTCGAGAGCAGTTTCCTTGGACATTTGATTTTTTATCACAGCTAGCGCAACCTGAGACTATAGTTATTATACGATGTGGATTGGATTCTCTTTTATTCATGCCCCAAATTAGGATTAATCAGGGTCTTTTGATAGCCTTAGTTGAGAGGTGGCATAGCGAGCATAATACCTTCCACCTTCCTACCGGTGAGATGACAGTCACCCCTGAGGATGTCTGGCAGATTTTGTGGATCCCTATTGTTGGAGAGGTTGTAGTTTATGATTTTTCATAGCAGGGCAGGACCGACGCTCTCCACAAAGTATTTCAGGATGATTCTATTTCTAGATATTGGATTCCACGGCACGAGATGGTGGATGCTTATGCCACTCTACCTACAGTTCTTCGGGTTTCATTGGAGGGTTCCTTTTTCCCGATCGCAGGTCAAAGGGACTTTTTGTTGGTTGGGGCCGTGTGTTGGAGAGCATGATTGTGCATGGTATGAGATATGCTTGGGGCATGTGCATGCTTGCCCATCTTTATCATGATTTGCATTCGGTTGTCTACCTTGGAGGTCACAGTTTGTCATCAGGAGTTACTCTACTATAGGTGTGGGTGTGGGAGAATATTGTTGTTACGCATCCAGTGCCAGTTAGACAAAGACCGGCCATGAGGCTGTATGTTCATAGATACATAGGTCATCTTACTCAGTCCAGACTGGGTAAGTTAGAGCACTGGAGGAGAGTATTGGATGATATAGAGGCTGTGACATGGCACCCCTATTTAGATTGCAAGCACTGGGATGATGACAACATTTAGTTGCCTTATCTCTATCAGTCGAAGATTCTGATTGGTTAGACTCGTTGGGTTTTAGAGAGATTTTTGTTCAAACGAGTGCTCAGACAGTATGGTTTAGTTCAGGGTATGCCCTAGGGTGTTGCTCATTATGCTCATCGTCAGTTAGATTCTACAGAGTGGGGGCTCGGTCTTTCATATCATGCCATTGTTCAGGAGTACTAGGCTCTACAACCTCTAGTTTGGGAGATTTGTCCTGATATTGTTGAGCCACCTGTTACAGTAGATTATGCAGAGTATCTAGCATTACATCCTTTTTCGCAGATTACCATTCCTAATGAGCTTGCTCCACTACCTACTGAGGAGGAGGTTGTTGTTGCACATGGTTGTCGATGGAGGAGAGAGGAGGTTGGTGAGGAGGAGGTGGAGGATGTCGAGGACAGTGGTGATGAGGAGGGTAGTGGGGATGAGGAGGGCAGCAATGAGGATGAGAGTAGTGGAGAGGAGGAGGGATATGATAGTGGAGATGATGGAGGAGGTGGTGGTGGAGATGGTGCAGGTGGGTTAGGTCTAGCCATAGATGTGCAGGAGCATATGATGCCTCGTAAGAGGAAAGCAGTGGTAGCTCCTATAGAGAAAACGCAAATTCTGAGCTACAAGTGCAAGTGCAGACCTTACAGGGTCAGCTGGTTCAGGCTTAGGGTCTATTGGTGCAAACACAGGCTCAGATGCAAGCACAGGCCCAGTCTCATGCACATGCTCTCGCTTAGGTACAGGGACAGTTGGTAGCGACTCAGACACAGATTGCCTTGTTGACAGCTGAGAGAGATGCAGCTAGACGAGCTGCAGAGTAGGCACAGTTGATAGCTGAGAGGTTACATAGATTGGCTGATGGTAAATCTATAGCAGATCATATGAGAGAGGTTGTTTGTTTAGTTTGGGAGGCAGAGTAATATAGAGGTAAATACCATGATGTTGTTCCTTCAGAGCAGAGAGTGAGTTATGCACAGTCTCGATTTGGCAGGTCTCAGTCGAGGACTGTGAGTAGAGGTGTGACACAGCCCCTCCTGAGAGACCCGAGAGATCCCGGTATATAATTTGGTGGTGGAGGGACTGGTCTAGAGATGCCTACACCATCTAGAGCCAACAACACATAGTTTCATGATTGTACCTTCTGTTGTATTTTGAGATGTGATGACACTTTGATTATTTTGATTCACAACCATTTTTTATGATATATCTCTTTTCATTTAAGATATCATTATATAGTTGACATTATGATTTTGAGATCTATATGATATGCAGTGGATTTTATCGATCTATTATGTGTTCTATATGATTCTATGATGGATGTATTTATTTTCTATGTTCTATATGCCATGTGATGATCCTTATATTATGATGTTATGGATGCAATTTATAATCATGATGACATTCTTATGATTTATGATGTTCTATCTATGATATGTAAATATGATTATGTGCATAATGATGATGTATGGATGCATGTTGTATGTAGTATGTACATGGATGAAATAGATGTATGATGTGTTTCTAAATGATAATGTGCCTATATGCATGATTATAGATATGATGTTTTAATGACATATGATAAGTGAGATATGTGCACTTCATTCTTGTGATATCTTTTAAATGCAAATACATGATGTAATAGATGGACGAATGAATGATGAATATAATGGTATAATAATGATCAAATGTTTGAATGATGAAATGATATAATAATGTTTCTAATGTATGCAACGGAAATGATTATGCAGCGACATGATAATGATGGTGTTTTTGTTAATGTCACTTGTATACTCAATCCATTAATGAGAAAAGATAACATCGCTTTAGAATCCTCTACCAGATTTTGTAACAAAATACTCTGCAGATGTAAGACTAACATGAATGCAATCTAATTTACCATGCAAATCTATATGCAAACATTGACATCTTAATAGTCCATTTAGTGTGTTTTTATCATCGTAGAGCTTTTAAAATGTTGAGAGTGAATACAAGCATTGATGGTATAATTTAGACCATGATGACCTGAGTACTACTTTCATGATTTTTGATATTGCAAGTGAACACAAGCATCTAGGTATAATTAAACCGAGATGACTTGAGCATTTCTTGCGTAAAAAATAAGAATCAATCATTTTATTATGTGAATTGGAATGTCATCAATGATACTTTGTAGAGCACGTCTCGCGACAATTCACACAAGAAATAATTAATTCACAAACAACAGACAAAGAAAATATCATTCTTCTTCATGGCTTCTCTAGTTCAATACATCATCAAGTTGCTCCAAAGAAATGATAACAATGATCAAAGTACAACAATTTAACCTTTGCTTAAAGTATTTCAATCATTATTTAGATTAGATCATCCATTTTGAGTTGTTTTGATTTGGTTTGATTTCAACTATCTTGATGTGGATGGTTGATTTTCTGAAGTGATCTGATATTTGATGTATGTTCAATGTTGGGTTTCCCAATGATCATTGTGTTTGCTGTGTTGTCATACTGTTATTTGTCCATTTGTTTAAGTTCAAGTTTATTGCCCCCAGTGAGTTTAGGATTTTGCTCCCAAGCTAGTGTGTGACATGACTACTATTGCTAGGATATGTACATGATGTTTTCCTTTCAGATGTTAGGTGGAAAATGATGGAAAAAATGAACAACCAAGTCATGCATCCAATAGATAGAAAAGTTGGTTTAAATCACAAGTAGTGTTTGCTTCAAAGTTTTCATTACTTGTTTTAATTGCACTTTTTCAGACTTTATGTTTTTTTTTGTATTTTTGTATTTTTTTGATTTTTTTGTATTTTTTCCTTTTTTGATTTTTTTGTATTTTTCTCTTTTTAATTTTTTGTATTTTTCTCTTTTTATTTTTTTGTATTTTTCTCTTTTTCTAATTTTTGTGTTTTTTGTCACCAAGACGCCTGTTTGTCAGGTCTTCATCAAGGCGACCATTTCGACCGCGCACTAGATGATTTCAAGTATATAATTTATTGAGATGGATAGTGTTGATAGGTTCATCGAATAGATCCCCTTCAGGTGTAGACAGTTGATAGGCCCTAGATCCATAGACCAGTATGATTACAAAGGGGCCTAACCAGTTAGGTTCAAACTTCCCTTTCTTTTCTTTGCCCTGTTGATTTCTTGGGTTTTCCTTTAGGACCAAGTCACCAACCTAATTTAAGACGCTTGGCTTTACCCTGTGATTGTAGCTTCTAGACATCCTCTGTTGATATGTTGTCAAATGGTTCCCAACTTGTTGACGATGTTCATCCAATAGTTCTAGCTCTTGAAGTCTAGAGACCCTATAATCCTCATCTGGAATGATACCCTTCAGTGATACACAGAGTGATGGAATCTCAACCTCCATGGGTAGAATAGCCTCTTATCCATATACCAAGGCATATGGTATAGCTCCTATAGGTGTTCTGATGCTGGTTTTGTATGCCCAAAGAGCAGGATTTAACTCAACGTGCCAATCACGTCCAACATCGTTGATAGTATTCTTCAAGATTTTCAAAATAGTTTTATTTGAGGCCTCTGCCTAGCCATTTCCCTAAGGATAGTATGGTGTTGAAAAATGATGTTGGATATGAAACCTCTCACACACTTCCTGCACATCTTGATTCTTGAAAGGTCGACCATTCTCTGTGACAATGGACTGAGGAATTCCATACCTACAAATGAGGTAATTTAGTATGAAGGAAGAGATCTGTTTCCCAGTGATTGTTGTTAAGGGAACCACTTTTATCCATTTTGTAAAATATTCCATTGTTGTGATTATAAACTTGTGTCCATTGGATGATGACAGATTAATATTTCCTACCAGGTCCAATACCTATTGACAAAAAGGCCATGTTGATGTGAACGGGTGCAATTCTTATGCTGGCGCATGGATTAAGTTACCATGGATCTGACATTTTTGAAACTTCTTAACAAACTGAAAGGACTCCTCCATGTTCGGCCAGTAATATCCCAAATGGAGGAGTTTCTTTGCTAGGGTTAGTTCGCTTGAATGAGTTCCACAAATACCTTCATGAACCTCATGTAAAGTTGTCTCAGACTCGTTATGTTCTAGACACCAAAGAAGAGTACCATCTAGACCTCGACAATAAAGTATGTCAGCAATTAATGTATGTCATGCGGTTTGGCAAATGAAATTGTGTTTCTGGTTTCTAGAAAGATCGGGAGGAAGGATATTGTCTTTTAGGTAAGTGTAAGTCTTTCCATAAATGGAGGATTCAATGTCAACTAATTGGCATAATGTTTGAGAATCAGGATCATTATAAGTAGGGTTAGACACTTGTTCCACCATAAACTCATAACGACCTTATTTTTCTGGCAACTACAAGAGGGAAGCAATTGTCGTCATAGCATCTACAACTTTGTTTTCTACCCTTGGAATCTGTTCAAACTTGATATCCACAAAGTACTTTTTGAGATCAGCTATCATATTTTTATACATCAACTTCTCATCTTTCGTTTGATATTCATCATTCACTTGATAGATGACTAGTTGTGAATCTCCATATACTTGCATTTTTGTGATATTCCATTCAACTGCCACTTTGATGCCAATGATTAACACCTCATACTCATCTACATTATTTGTGCATGGAAACATGAGTCTATAGGACCTTGGGATGGTATGTCCTTGAGGTGTGACAAACAGAATGCCCGCACTAGACCCACGTTGCGTGTATGACCCATCAAAATAAAGCCTTCATGGTTGTGTTGTCATAGTAAGAATGTTTGCATCAGGAAACTCAATGTTCATTGGACGATCATCGGATAATGGAGCTTCAGCTAATTGATCGACAATCACTTGACCTTTGATGGCTTTCCTATCCACATAATGGATATCAAATTCACTCATGATCATGACCCATTTGGTTAGTCTCCCTGTTAGAGCAGCCTTGTTGAGTAAGTACTTTAATGGATCAATCTTTGCAATGAGCTTAACTGTGTGGGTCAACATGTAATGCCTCAAATGTTGGGTAGAAAATACCACTGCCAAACATGCTTTCTCGATGAAGGTGTAATTTATTTCATAACCATTCAGAGTCTTGTTGATATAGTAAATAGCTTGTTCTTTTCCCTCAGGATCTTCCTGTGCTAGTAGAGCTCCTAAGGAAATGTTTGTTGTTGCAATGTATAGTATCAATGGTCTCTCTTCTATAGGTGGCATTAATATTGGTGGTGACATCAGATATTGCTTTATTTGATTGAAAGTTGTTTCACATCCCTCATCCCATTTAAAAGAGACATTTTTATGTAGCAAATGATTGAAGGGATGACTTGTATCTGCTAATTGGGAGATAAATCCCCTGATTGATTGTAGCTTTCCTTGTAGAGATCTCAATTGGCTGATATTCTTGGGTTGCGGCATCTCCATTATTTCCTTGACCTTCGTAGGATCCACCTCGATGCCTTTTTTGGAAACTATGTAACCCAGAAGTTTTGCCAATGTAACCCCAAACACACATTTTTTAGGATTTAATCTGACATTGAATTTTTCCAGCCTTGTAAAGATTTTTCCCAGAATCTCTAAATGTCCTTCTCTAGTATATGATTTTGCTAATATATCATCCACGTAATCTTCCATAAAAGTATGCATCATGTCATGAAAAATAGTGGTCATTGCACGCTGATATGTTGCACCTGTATTTTTCAACCCAAAGGGCATGATGTTCCAATAGAATATGCCCCATGGACATGTGAAAGTTGTCTTTTTACTGTTCTTCGGGTGCTATCTTTATTTGGTTATACCCTGAGAATCTATCCATAAGTGACAACATGGCATGTCCTGTTGTTAAGTCCACAATAATGTCAATGTTTGGTAAAGGAAAATCATCCTCTGGACATGCCCTATTTAGATCTCTAAAATCTGTGCAGATTATGATACTATTATCTGGTTTAGATACTGGTACAATATTTGAAATCCACTCAGCATAATCAATGGACCTGATGAATCCTACATCTAACAACTTTTTCAGCTCAGATTTTACCATCAAGACGATATGCGGATGCATTTTCCTTAGTTTTTGTTTCATCGATTTTATCCCATATGGTAGAGATAAATGATGCATTAGAAGATCTGGATCTAAACCTGGCATATCAAAGTATGACCAAGCAAAGTTAATGCTTCTATCTTCAAATAATTTGAAAAATTCTTGCTTTTCTTGTTCTGTCATAGATGTTGCCAAATGTAGAGTTTTTTCCTTTTATATTGTGCTAAGATTGATAAACTGTGCAGGTTCCACCAACACTGATGACCTTTCATGAAAATGTTCTGGAAGGGTGTCAAATATTTCATCCGTCGGTGCCTTAGAGAGGTTTTCACCATAAGATACATTCTTTATTTTTACTTTTTCAAGATCTAATGCTTCCATTGAATGGTTTTCACAATTAGATCTATTATTCTTGTTTTTAATTTTGCAACTGAAAGATTTGACACCCTCATTCCTCAAATTGTCGTTATGAGATTTATGATCAGAACTTGTGTCAGGTTCATCACAACAAAGGAAATTTATGATGGCATAATCATTCTCAAAGATAGGAATATTGATAGATTCAGTTGGTTCCCAGTTGATAAGTTTAGGATGCATTAATGGTGAGAATTCATCGGGTTGGTTAAGGTCAATGGCAGTAAAGGTTCTGATAGCAATGTTATCAAAATTTTCAGTGGTAATGTTGAGTGATAGTATTCTCCTCCAAGTCATCTATCTCACTCGATATTTGTCCATCCTCACTTGAGTCATTGATACTTTGTGATCCAAATACAAGGGGTCTAGTTCCTGAGCTTTGTCCCTCCTCGCGTGTAGGTGCATACTCTTTCATGACATAAATTTGTATGTCCTTGCATGATGTCTCTGATAAAGAATCCCACTCATACTCATTAGAATATGTCTCTGAACTATCCCGCATTTGAAGGATTCTTTCTACAACTTTATGAGTGCTTTCTTCTTTTGTTTCCCCTATATAACTAAGTCTTGTTTTGTCCTTTGATTGAAGTGTGATAGGTTGAATGGGTTCTACAATGCCTTCTTTCCTCTTTTCAATAGGTCCTTGTCCTTCATATCCCATTTTCTCTAGGATAGCCTTCCCTTTTCCATACTGATCTGTCTTTATGCTGATATTTGTTGATGTTGATGCTTCTTCATCTTTGAAGAGCCAATTGAGGATGGCCTTGTCTTCTGATTCATCTTCTAGAGTGCCTTCTTTTACAAACCTTTCATCCAAAACCATGGTAGGTTGTGATGAATTTTGTGTTATTGTTGATGGTTGTCCATATATCCTTGGAGATGTCAGCAATTGTGAAAAAATAAAGATTGCTTAATGGAATACTCTCCCAATCCCTTGTGTTTTAACTGGATTTTGTCTTTAAATTGTTGTGATAGAGTATTCAGTGGATCTTCATTGTTTGATGAAGTGGAGTCAGCAACACTTGTTTCCTTTGACGAGTCAGGTTTTTCTGAACCCATTTGGATATAAGATTTAGTTGCTTTTCACCACTGGATGAACTAGAAGTGTTTGCTTCTCTACTATGGGGCACCAAAGTGTCTTGAGTTGTTTTAAGCGTGTTACAAGTTTGAGGACTATTGTAATCAGCTGAAATAGTGACTTCTTGTCCATTGACTAGAAAATTTAAACACTGATGATAAGTTGAAGGTACTGCTTGCATTTCATGAATCCATGGATGTCCAAAGAGTATGTTATAAGTGAGATCTTTGTCCAATACTTGGCAAACAATATTCTTCACAATTGGTCCCCCTTGAATAGGAAATACGATCAATCCCTTGGAGTCCATCTCTCTTCTTCATCATAGGCTTTTATTGTGATCTTCCTTTTGGCATAAATAGCATTATCAGAATAACCTAGTGCACAGATCAATTTTAAAGTGCAAATGTTTAAACCAACTCCACCATCTATTAAGACACGTTTTACTCGGTGTTTGTGTATTAAGAATTCAATATGAAGTGCAACATTGTGCGGATGAGTGACACATCATCTTGTTCTGAAAATGATAGGCAGTGAGGCATGGTTAAGTGTCCCACCATAGCCTAGAATTGACAGACATCTAGATTATTGGGTATTTTTGTGGCCACGACAGCTTGTTCCAAAACCTCCTTATGAGATGGTGAGATTTTCAGGAGTTCCAAAATTGATATTTGTGTCCATATTTTCTGCAATTGATCAACAATGTTGTATTGATTTGAAGGGGTAGCAATGGTTTTAGATGAAACTCCTTTCAACATTACCTTGGATTGCCCCCTTGTTGTCATGTTGATTGGCTGATAACTTTGGTTTTCCCTGATTTTTATGACATTTATCTGATTGTTGGATGTATCCATGTTTGGGATCAGATCTATTAGTATGATGTCATTGGTTTCCACATTATCAGTTTGATTGTTAACATCATTATTCTCAATTTCAGAGAAACAATCAATAGTGCACTATCATAAATGTAGTTTACATTTTTACCTTTACCGTTTGTAGAAGAAGATTCTCCCTTTTCATAATTTGGTAAAGGATTTTTAAATGCACTATGATCATTGTTTTTTTGAGGTCCTTCTAAGAACACTTTATTGTTGTCAATCAAATCTTGTACTAGATGTTTCAACTACGTACAATCATTTATCTTATGTCCTTTGTTTTTATGAAAGTTGCAGTAGTCAGCATCATTCCACCAAGATGGTTTGACTTTTGGTTCCCAATTCCTTGCTTCAGGTAAGGTGATAAGTTCATTTGCAATAAGCTCTCTCATTGTTGATTCTAGTGTTTGTCCCAATGGTGTGAATCTTCGTCGATTTGATGGTCTTGGATATGACTATGGTTTAGATTCTCCATTGTTTGCATTGTTGTTTTGATTGAAATTTTGATTGATGTTTTGGTCATTGTTTTGATTGTTCTTTGCAGTAGTTGCTATCAAATTAAATACTGGTTTCGAATTTTGTGTGTCATTCATAGCATCACTATTTCCAGTATTTCTATTCTTTTTCCAAAACTTAGGTTTGTCATTGTTGCCATAGTGATTTGAGGAATTTGCATTGTTTGATCCTTCATTGTAATGTTTTATCACTCCTCTTTTGACTAAGGATTCTTCGATTTTGAGCCCATTTTCAATCACTTTCTCAAATGTAGGTGGACATTTTAGTTCAAGCCTATAGCTCATGTCCTCAGATAGGTTGTCAATGAATAGTTGGACCATCTTTTCTTCTTCAGGTATAGTGTGAGGATATCTAGAAAACAACCTTCACCATTGTTGTAGAAATGAGAGGAATGTTTCACCTTTCTTTTGTTTCATGTTGTAAAATTCTTTTATTGTTACCGAATGCTGAATATTGAAGGAAAATTGTGAGATAAACCTGTTGACTAGTTCTTCAAAAGATCGAATCCCCGGTTGTAGTTTAGAAAACCATTCCATGCATTGACCTCCTAAACTCCTTAGAAATAACCTCATTAGATAAGTGTCTTCTTGTGCAAATTCTATACTCATGGTTCTAAATTCCCTCACATGATCAATTGGATTTGTTTTACTACTGTATTTGTTGTATTTGGGGAATTCACAATGTCTAGGAAATGGTATCATGTCCACACTTGGATCAAAAGGATAAGGATAAATGTCTTGTAATGAGTACCTCTTTGTGGTTCCTTTTTGCATATCTTGGAGTTGTTGCAATTTTTGCATTTGATGTGTTAGGAACCACTTGATCTATGTTTTGTGTGTTGTGTGGTTCAGTTTCAACTGCTTTAGGTATTTATTTTAATCGATTAATGTTAAAATATTTTGGAAGTTTTGCACCTATTTCAACTAGCATCAAAAGGTATTTTTCCATATCTTGTTCCAAAACCTTTTCCATGAATTTGTGGAAATTCGGATCTTGTTGTGCAGTTTGGATATCTTCTTGGGTTATTTCATTTGTATCATTTTGGTGGAATCTGTGAAAGGGATTTTCTTCAGCCATTACGTTTGGTGTTTCAATTTCTTTTTCCCTAAGTTTCTGTCTTTGTAACCTTGTTAAAATTGGCATACAAGTGCTTGTTTTTCTCACTAAACTTTGATCTTTTGTGTTTGGATGAGTGTCAATGGATTTTAACAAAGTCAAATAGAATGATATATTCTATTGATGAGACCAAGTTAAAAATCTGATTATTGTGTTTCGTTTCATGATTGTAGGATGACAAAATCCTGATGATGAAAGTTAACCTAATAACCAAGATTTTTGTTTGATAGTTGAACACTTTATAGTTGCAAGATCTAGGTTTAACTTGAAAGAGCTTTGACTTGTAAGATCCTATTTGTTTCAGGTTTAAGACACTGTCTAGATTGTGAAAATGTTTATGTCTGATAAAAACCTAAGTTTTTGATGTCAAAAGTTTGACAGGGGTATGTAATAGCTCTCTATTTTCTTGTTCTGTGGATGCGCTATTATAGAGGGAAGAAGCACTAAAACAAATTGTTTATACACTAAAAGATATGGTAAATGCACTGTCAGACAGGGTATATGCGCTAAAATAGATCATAGATGTGCCAAAATATTTGGTAATTTTTTATATTGATGAGTTTTGATAATAGACTACAAATGTGCTATAATATTTGTCAAATGCACTGAAACAGACTGTGAATGCACTATTTGAATAGTGGATGTGCTAAAAGACAGGGTGTATACGCTAAAGTATCTAGTAGATGTGCTATTTTAGGACTTCACAGTGTTGTCTGGTTTTTCTCAGTAAAGGGACTAATTTTTGGGTGTAATTTTCCGAATTTGGGGTATTTTGATAGGATATTTTTGTTGGTAAATCTCTGATTTCGATAACAAGCCTAATGTTTCCAAGTGTTTTTTCTATTGTAATAATTGATTTGGCTTGTTGGAATATTCTATTGCTGGTTGTGGGATGAAAGATAGACAAATGGGTTGAATATGATTATGTTTTTGTGAAAGAGCTCTTCGTTGGAAATAAGCTTGTGAATATAAAGGTTTTAAAGAAAAATCATCAGTATATCCCCTAGAAAAGTTGTGAAACCTATGGATGAAATTTCTATGTTGGAGCGAGACTTTCCTACTTTGATATAAAAATCATCTTCTTTCCAAAAAGATTTTGTAGCTAAGTTGATTCTTTGGTTTCTTGACTCTTTTTGCAAAGGATTTCTTGACAAATGTTGTGGATTTCCAATCCCTAATCATAAATTTCATAGTTTTATTTTTCTAACTCTTTGTGTATTTCTGGATGATCTTTATCTGAATTAATGATTTGAAAACACAACAAGAAATTGTGAAACAATTATTTTTAAGTTCTAGAATCTAAACAATGAGTGTATGTTCAAGAACCAAACATGATCCTTCTTGATTTTCACTGGTATTTTGACAAAGAATACACTTCAAGTAGACTCACTCTTAAGCTCAAAAAGGTCATCATAATACTCAACATCCCACATCTTAAAATTGTGTCGACTCACACGGTCGTGTCACCCCCTAGAGGGTGCTTGTGTTTTTGTCTTTTTCAGGCGCGTACTCAAAGTTAGATTTCTCGATCCTTTGAGCAAACGGTCCTTGGCAATTATATGGTGAGTGTCTTGGGGGCATATTCTTCCCTCCCCTTGCACTGTGAGTATTACAATGTTTGAAAACTGACAAGTTGGATACTAACTTAAAGTTCGCAGATAAGGTATTCGTTCAGAGTGACAAATGATAAACTCCCTTAGGAGACCTCCCAATCTTTAGAACAAAAAATTTGGTGATGGTTATCTTGCACACTTTCGTTGAATGTGGGTTTCCCCAAATTCACTTTTGTTTTATAGTGGGTTGGAAAACTTGGCTTTGGTTTTTCCCACTCAGGTCATTCCCGTAGGGTGAGTACTTTTTCCAATTATGACAGGCCTTCTAAAGTTTTTAACAAAGCATAAAGTGCATGAAATTAAAAGATGAGTTTGGCATTTTGATCACCCAGTTAAGGGGAGAGCATAGGCCTATCACCACATAATCACAGTAAACAATGTTCAATTTTAAAGCCCAAATGACAGTTTGCTATTCTACGTGAAGATATTGCTTCATAGTGAAGATATTGCTTCACAAAAGATATGATGTTAATTTTAACCGAGATAGCAAATGTATGATGACTACCCTAGGATTGGTTCATTTTAATCCAAAAGCAGCAATGAAATCACTGGTTGCGGTCACATCAGATCCAGACAACTATTTAAATAAATGTGTTATAATAGAGGTCATATGTGCCACTTAATTGACCAAATGCTCTACACGATTTTTCGGGTGTGCTGCAAAATTTGTCAGATGCGCTATAGAATTGATCGGATGCGCTAAAACAGGGTTGAACATGGAACAGTAAATTGTGCTAGGAGCTTATGGTCGATGTGCTAAAACAGTTTTCAAAAGTGCTATAATTTTTTATGGAAGCATTGAAACACTTGTCATATGCCCTAAAGTTTTCAATGGAAGCGATGTAAAATCTCTTGGTCGTGCTAAAAGAAACATGCTAGAAACTTGTATGAACACTTTTCAGAAAAAATGTTAAAACATGGGGTTAGAAGCCCCACGGTGCATTCCAAATTGTAAGTGTGGAATAAGTAATGAGTAAAATAACAAACAACACTTCTTAATAAGACATTATATCAAATATTCAACAATATTTAAACTAATTTAAAGCAAGAATCTATTGAAAGCGTCATATTGTTCCCTATCCCTAAAGATTTATCAAGTCACGGTGCTCTCAGACTTGGTAAGCATTGTGACTGTTAAAATGCCAATCTAGAGAATGAGATGCTGCTAAATGCAATAATCTAATCATTTATGATGATTGTTGAATGATATGATGAAGTTATACTGTGATCTAAATTGGCTTGAATATGATAAAAGGAAGCTACAGTAAACTATGATGCAGCCATAATATTGATTCTAAAATGCTATGATTGCTATTGCTAAATGAGAATTCTATTGCTAAGATGCTTGATTGCTCAATTGTTGTTTCTGCAGAGTAAGTTTGCACAAAGTTGGGATCCTTTTCCTGTTTTATAAGGCTATATTTATAGATTTATGATAGCACATTTGTGAAGGGGCAGCACAACAAAGGCCTGGATTTGATCTAGAGAATTTGAATGGTGAAGGATGAAGAAGGTTGAGTTGATCATGGGGATTGTTCCTCCCCAGAAAAACATCTTTCCAGATGATAGGAAGAATCAGAGGAAGGAGATTGAAGAGGATTTCCTGTAAGTTTGTCTCCAATTTGTCTCCACAGCTTTCCCGTGAATGCCAGTTGAATTAAATTAGATGTTTTATATCTAATTTGGTAGGTAAAATATGATGAGCTATAGAAATATGAATATATTTGAATATTTGGATTGATTCTAATTTAGGAAGAAATAATAATTATTAATAAACAAATGTTTTTGATATTGTTTATTTAATAAAAGAGGGATTTAATGATAATTAAATAAAAACTATTGAAGTTTGATTATTTAATTAAGATAGAATAATCAGAAGAATATAGATGTGAACTAAATAAATATTTCTATTTATTTAATAGTAGAAGAATTTGATAATAGTAATTAAATAAAACAAAGTGAAATTTGTTTATTTAATTAAGACGGAATAAAAGAATAAAGATTGAAGAATTTAGAAGATGAACTCTATAAATAAATATTTCTATTTATTTAATAGTAGAAGAATTAAAGGTTAATTAATCAAATAAATCGTATTTAATTAATTAGATTATCCAGACCATTTTTAGGTGTATACAACACCAACCCAAGTAATATATTTACTTAGTTTCTTTGTAAGTATCAAATAGTAACAATATTTTACTAACTATATAATATATTAACATTAGTGAAAAAAAAGGCCATAAAGAACATGTAGAAACATAATTTAATGAGTTATTACTTGAATGGATTTCATTTAGAGTCCTCTATTTTTATGATAGACTAGGTTCTTTAATAACTACATCCCACTCTTTTCATTTTACTTGTTTTATTCCTTGGTTGGTCATAAGTTTGTAAACCTTATTTTTACCCTCTTACATTTTTCTATTTGCACTCTATTGAAGTCTTGTATAAATATTTGGAGTTCTTGAATAAATTGGCCAAAAGATATATTAACATCATAATCATTATTTGAAAGTGACTTGTATTTGACATTTTTGCATTTTACATGATCCAAAAACACAAACGTTCAAGGATTTACTTATGATAATACCAAAAAAATCCATAAAAAATAAGTCAAAAATAGATTTAAAAAAATTAGAGGGGAACACTTCAAATACATAAAAAATATAACATTTAGAAATTAAATTAAAAAATGTGTGTAAAATGCAAAACTTAAAAAAAATGAAATTGTATCATATATTGCAATAGTTGAATAATAGGGGATGACCCCACAATGCAATGACAAGTTGCAAGGAGTAGTAAATCTACTATCCAGCGTTTGAATCCCACCGGTGGATGGTGGGATGAACACTCGTCGATCGCTAGCCAAGGTCTATGCTTGGAGGACAGAGGACAAAGGTTGATGCATGACAGACGAAGGGAGACATGTGCAAAGGGTGGCAGCAATCAATGCTCAGGGAGGTATGGATGGCAGATAGTGTTGGTGGCCATCTATGTGGGGTCAGCAAAGGATGCTCGGTGGTTGCAAGTAGTCAGTTGAGGTGTTGGTTGGGAGCACCACGAAAGTAGAAGGACGAATGGCTGGGTGAGCCACAGGGTGATAACAGGAGGGGAAAAGATGGAGGGAAGCAATGGAGGAGAGGAGATAGAGGAGAGGAGAAGAGGAGTGGAGTTAGCACCGGGCCCTATAGGGAGCTTAGTGGAAATGCAGGCAAGCGCAACATATGAAGGAATTAAATTAAAAAATGTGTGTAAAATGCAAAACTTATAAAAAAAAATGAAATTGTATTATATATTGCAATAGTTGAATAATAAATTATTTATTTGAGAATCATTGTTAAGATAAATTCAAACAAGAACCCTATAAGATTTCCTAACTAGAAATTATAAATTATTTAGTTTTTTTACTTAAATTTTCATTCTAGATCTTTAGGAATCTTTCTAAATTTAGATTATTTTTGTTGAAGGGGGAAATTTATTCCACATTATTGAATAGGTTATAGAATGTGTATTACATTTTTAGAAAAATCAATTATTTTCAAATACCAAAGAAATCAATTAGGATCCTTCACCAAAGTGTGCAAAAAAATTAATTTCTATCAATATTAAGCATTCTTCAAATTGATCCATCATACTTTTTATGCTACATAGTTGAAAGTTTGGGTAAAACATTGATTTCATTTATTGGATAAATTTTTGGTTCATTCTTAATTCATCCCCTATATCTTGGGTTTAATATATACTCTTTGATGTTCTCTCTAGAATATCTACGACCATTCTTCATCCACCCCCTTCTCTTGAATTTATTGGTTCTCTATATCTTGTTCTTTGTATATACTAGATTAAGACCCTTTTTGTTTGGTAGTTCAACTCTCTTTTAGCACTCTTGAGTATTTTCAATTTGATTTTTTTTAAAATTACAAGCTTTAATTAATTAGAGTGGCATGCATCTTCTTGACAATTTTGTTTCATATTAAGATTTAACTATTGAAAATTAGTAAAGACACTTAAAGTTGTAATAGAATGGATAATAGGAGCATATATAAATAGTCTTGTGACCAAGAACCTCATGAAATTAAATTGACAAAAAAAACATAAATATGTAGTGCTTGGTCAATAGGAATATTTACATATATGTGTTTATCAGCCATTCAATAACATCTTTAGGTGATTTTATTAGTATTATTTTATTAAAAAGCTATAATCCTTTGTGATGAAGTGAAGCATGAATGCCATAAGAAGCTGGAACACACATACACTACATTATGATAAATAATATAGTTCCAAAATATGAATTGAAAACTATTGAATTGACCCAATCCCAAGAGACACTAAACAAAAAATGACTTGATATAATATTTCACAACGCAATCTACACCATATTACACATTAGTAATCATTCACAATTATGCATACATGCACACAATTTGACTAACGTGACAACTAAGAACAAAGAATACTATTAGCGATATGGTATTAAATTTAAAATGATTAGCAAGCATTAAACAATATCAACTATCCTACATTGCACTTGCTCTTCTTTCTTTCCATATTAATACACTAACAAGACAACATCCTCCCCCATGGTGCTCTCCCTCCATTGGGAATGTGAGCTTCCAAAAAAGAGATAATTGAATAAGAAAATCAGTACCATAATAATATTTTAAACAATAATTAGAATTAAATGACAAGAAATAAATTAATTTCAATAAAAAAAATTGCATACAAATCTCAACAAAAAATCAGTAGAATCAATTGAGTTTAAAAAACAATGTTTCATATTTAAATACTAAAATCAGCAAAATTTTATATTTTATTGCTAATGACTACTACCCAAATCTAATAGAATTATTATAAAGCATAGATAATTTAATTATTTTAAATAAGAAAGATTTAATAAGATATTTTACTCTATTCTTCTCAAGAACAAGAATGAGGTCTCTTTATTATGATCTCCAACTTTATGTTTGAAAACATAATTGCCTCTAATTACATTAAGACAATTGCGCTCATTGTCCAAGTCTGAAAAAGTATGATCAACTCTTGACGTAAGCAAAAATCAGTATTCTAGACTTGTGTGTCAATTTACAGTACAGAGAACCTTTAGTGAATGGAACTGTCAAGATTCAATAAAATTATAAATGGTATTAATTTGTACAAATTTATAAGTCTTTAAAGCAAAAGAGACTAGCACCAGACACATAATCTTTATACCTTTTACTTTTCTATTTCAAAATGATGATCATTCAATTTTATAGAATTCTTCACATTGGTTGTCTCATAAGACTAGATTGTGGTTGGCAAAAGTAGCAGCATAGATTTGATTGAAAATGATACCGAAAGTAATAGCTTTTTCAAATTTTGCTTTCGTTGGTTTGCTTTTCAAATGATTTCATCATTAATGCCTTCGTGCCCTAATGTGTTAATTAACTGTTCAATTTGATATTTGCTATGGAATTATAGCAATTAGCATCCACGCAGTTTTAATTTGTGGTTAATTAATAGCATGAAGTTTTTATAGTCTATGATCAATAAGTGCTGAGATTTCTGGATTGCAACTGTGTGTAATCTTTTTTCATCAACATTTTGGATCATACTCCATGATCCATCATCAAGAATA
>VDFB02075321.1:140487255-140529967 GCA_007258455.2 Sequoia sempervirens | reverse complement strand
TATTAAAATTTATTAATATTAATTTATTATAATATATAATAAATAATATATAATATATAATATATACTATTATATATAATATATATTAGAACATATTAATGCAGATATGTTTTTAGTTTGATATAACAAATATCCAGTTTGCTTTACAAAATGGCTATCCGTTTTGTAAACCTTGTTTTCACTAACAAGTAAACAAGTTTCACAAAATGGATATTCATTTTTCTTTACAAAACAGATTTATCCATTTTGTAAAGCTTGTTTTTGAATAAGAATACAAGCTTTGCAAAATGGATATATTTTTTTCTTCTATAATAGTCATTGCATAGTTTTAGAAGTCAAACAATCACCTATATATACATTTTTGTGTATTTATTGGGCTTCCTTCTCATTCTTCCAAGATCATTATCATTCTTCTAATATATAACACAAATTCTTCCAAGATAGAACACACACTTTCTTGTGCAATTTTGAACTCTTTGGGCTCCTTGCAACATTTTCTAGCATTCTTGTTGATTCTAAAGCATGTTGCATCATTACAACATCCTATTACACCTCCTTAGCTATGCTTGGTTGAACATAGATCCATTTTTGGAACTCTTTGAAATTTTTGTTGATGTCTCCATGTGTTCACTTCTCTCTTCTACATCATATTGGTAATATTGTTTTAATAAATTATTATTCTTGTTTCAGTAGCATTTCATGATCTCTTCTTTGTCATTTAATTTTACATTTATATTGGAAAATATATTGATGACTAGGTCACAACCCTTTTATCCAATACCATACACATTAGTTTATCAAACCTTGTGGACCTAAGATTTGATATTTATATTATTATTTCTTTTTTTGTTATCAGTCCTAGATACACTTAAGATAAGTGCACACACAACTTTTTCTATTTTCCATTTTACTTCTCACAGAATTCAAAATACCAAACTAAGGGCTTGACTATTCTTGGAAAGCACCCAAGAAATCTCAACCTTTTTTCTTTTTATAGTTATAGATATTTCAAAGACTACAACCAGAAGGAGATTTCATTATCTCTCTTCCTTTTTCCTTGTCATTTATATATCTCATTACAAAGTACATAGATTAAATTTATTTTTTAACTATTATGTGTATATTTGTATCTCCTAGTTTGTAGTTTATGATTTCCTTATTTCTCACTGTATAGACAAGTTCAAAATTTGCTGAAAACTTTAAAATTTGTAACTTTTCTAGATGACTAAGTGACACTAGGATGACAATGCATCACATGAACATCTATGCATCATGATAACATCTTGGATAGTGAGCTCCATCTTCTAGTGTGAGGTTCCTTTCTTTGTACTATTTATACTTACATAAATTCATTTTGTTAATTTTATATTTTAGTTTCCTATAAATTAGCAATTTACAACCCAACTCAATTTTAATGTAATATAGGTTTAAAAGTAATAATTTTCGTGGTCACACCAAAATCAAACCCTCTAAGGATGAGAAATTTTTTACCGTTTATTTCATGCTAAAAATTGATGCAAGGAATTTGGTTACTGCAAGAAATTACATGTAATATGAAGTAAATTTTTCCTATCCTTTTAGTAGGTTTTTCTCCAATGAATATTTGTTTGCTCATACCTAAAGATAAAACTTAATTATACTTTAATACTAAGGAATTTAATGTTTGATGGATTTTTTGTCCTATAATATGGATTTTCAATAAGTGTCATTAGTGCAAGAGATATGGTCAATGGTATCTAATTAAAATGTCTTTCTTTGATATATAAAGAGTTGGCCATTGAGCCAATTTAGTATAGGCATGTCTATAAGATAGTCTAGGGATCATCTATTGTATACCATAATTTATAAAATGTAGGAATTATTTTATTACTATGTGAATGTGTAGTCAAGTAGAAACTAATACATAGCTTGAATGCCTCAATGGCTAACTAGAATATTTTATTGCGTCATTATTTTGTATCTCTCAAATCACATTCATTGAATTATTATTTTAATTAATTAGTTGGTGTTGCAGCACTTAAAATAACTGCAAATCCTTTAAAATAGATTTTTTTAATACATGTGGTCGATGTTTTTGATAAGGAAAAACAGGTTTTGAAGGGGCCCCGAAACCCTTTACAATGACAACAAGCTGCAAGAAAGACTAAGCAATTAAAATCAGCAGCCCAAAAAACCAAAATGCTAACAACAGAAAGAACTAATAAAACCCATTGAAGCACACCAACAACAAAAAACATCAGCAACCCAACTGATCAAGCAAAAGAGATAGCAACAACTACAACATATTATCCAAGACATTGACCGAAGCCATATTTTCCTCTATGACCCCCTCATGCATTTCCATAACCTCTTTGAGCTCATCAAATGATACATCTGCCTGCTTCTTCATCTTACTCCTTGTCCTCAAACATGGTTCGGCCTCCACATCCTTAATACATGTGGGGTGTTTATGAGTAGCTTGATTCTCATTTCTTCAATAATTTTACAGTAGACAAGTCCAACCACTATGTTATTTCTTTATAGGAAGGAAAACTAAAAATAATATTACAATATATGGGAATATCCTCTATCAAGCTACTACCACCAAAGAATGGAGACGGGCCATAATAGGCATACACTCACATTCATGAAACCAAAAATATAACAACCATTTAATAAAGGTGCCAAATGTATGGAAACCACTTGAAGCAATTCTATTAAAAGTTGTTGCATATTTATTCAAGCAAAACTATGGAAACATGTTTTTATCAAACAATTTTTTTCTACTAAAAATATTTTTAATATAATAATAATAATCTATTAGCCAAATAATATCTACATGTTTCTTTTATCAAATTGGTGAATTACACTTACTACATATATACCCATTATTGTCATATTAACAATAATCAATTACATGGCCCTCATTTTTATAATATGATCAAATTTCAAAAATTTCTTAGATTTGTTCATGATCATAGTCTCCATTGATGCATTTTTTAACTACAAAGATGTTCAATTACTTGAATGGCCATTTTGGCCATATATAAAATTTGAAGTTCTATTCCTAAATAGAAAAGTTAATATCAAGTGCAAATCTTGGGCAAATGATAACTTGAAGTTTCTTAGACAAAGAAAAAATTTATAATTATTTTTTGCAATGGAATCAAGTTTCTACCAAAGTTTGTACATTCTTTGTTTTATTCTACAATTGGATTGTTTTAGTATTGATAAGGCTCATGTTAGTCTTGCTCCACTAGCTCTCCCAAGCAAGAGGAACCTATTTCTCTAAGTTGATCGCCGGAAAACACCTTATTGAATGAAGGAGGAGAGTGGGGCCCCAATCAATAGTGTGTAGATAGGATCTATATATCTATATAGCCCTCCCTTGATGGCCTACTTGTTTATAGTTGTGGGAGTAGTAGATTTTCTAAGTAGGGGTAAAATAGATAAAATAAACCATCTAATATTGTCAAATCCTACCTATATATCCCTTTATTACTAACTATTTTATTAATAACATTTTTTAACATTTGAAAAACAACTCATAAACAACTTAAAATATCAATATAGATACAAGTTTCATAATTCTTAAAAATCAAGAAACTTAAAAGACACTTAAAAAATTAACATGTACATTCCAATTTTTTTTTTTAAATATTATTATTATTTTTAAATAACACGTCAAATGCTCTACAAATTTCCCTCCCATTGCCTATGGTGTAGATTAATCTGCCTTTTTTCCTACTTGAACATCTCTTATGACTTGCATTGCAAAAGGAGCCTCACCGCCCCTACATCAAGGCTTAATTTATACCCTCTATAAATTTGTGTGTGATGCTACCCCCAATCGAACCCTACCCCCATTATTTCCCCCGTGGTTATAAAGCTACTAGAAAATAACATGCGGTCTTCCCCTAAACCACCCCCCCTTCGAGCTCAAAGTCAAAATCTAAAAAAGGGTTTTCCTTTGCTGCCACGTCCCCAAATCCCTCTTTCATGTTGTTCATGGAGGCTACTACCCCTCAGAAAAGACTTTCCCCTCCTACTCTCAAGAAGGTTAAAAAGAAGAAAGTGGAGTCCTCTGGCTCTATAACTATTGAAATTGGGGGTGACCTAGAGCCTTGCAAGTTGGGTTTGGACAGTAGCGGGTCCAATGAAAAATGGTCTACCAAATTGGCTAGTGTAAGCCAAAAGAATAAAGGTAAAGTCACTAAAGGGAAAAAGTTAGTGCTTGATGACAACGGTCTAGCCGACTCGAGCAAAGATTTCCTCCCTGAATTTGAGGAGGATAGCAAAGATAAAACTGAATTGGGGGATGAAGAAGAGGAAATCAACGTTGAGGAGGGGGAGGATAACAATGTGGAAGAGGAAATCTCTAGGGAAAAGAATGAAGAATATTCAAAAGAACTTGAATGGGAACAGGAATTTGATAAGGAAAACCTTAATGTGGAGTTAGCGGAAATGGAAAATGAAGAAAGCATATTCAATGACCTTGACCAAAATATGGAAAAGAAATTGAAGGAAAGACCTAGTTGCTCCCTGATGAATGAGCTCGAAGGAGATGGTGAGAACACAAGGAACGTGATTGTTGCCCTCAAGGAAGCTGTTAGCAGTATCACTAATATCGTGGACGGGTTCATGCAACATGCAATTTTTAGAACAACAATGTCTGGTAAGTGAAAGATAAGGAAAATTGAGAGGAAAATTGAGAAAGAGCGGGAGGAGATGATTCAAAGGACCTCGGTTTCTGACTGTGTTAGCACAAAGGACTAGAGTTGGCCATGGACTTGCTAAAGGCTAATTGAGATTTCATTACCTCTTATAAAAAGTAAAGGTTTTTGTTTTGTTATCTCTATTGTTTTGTCGTTGTCTAGGCCTGCATGCCTGCTTATGCTTCTTTTTGTGTTGGTATATGAGGTTTGCATGCCTCCTTTTGATGGTTTTTAGGTGATTGGTCTGGTTGGCCTCTGTTTTTCTGTTTGTTTTGTTTAAACTCTTGTTTTGTTTGGAATTTTGCTTTACACCTCCCAATTGCATTTGCTCGAAGGTTAGAAGACTGAAACTTATGTATATGAAAATAAATAAATAAGGGAAATAAATGTACTAAAACTACGCCTGCCGTGAATGCCACACTGCCTACTGGTGGGGATCAATCATGGGTTTTATCGCCCCTGTGATTTTGTTGTATAGTCCATTGTTCTCAATTCACTCGAAAAATTAAAAAGGAAAAAAACCTTTCTTCTCAGATGAAAAACCTTGTGTATCGACAACGATCTACAAAACACAATAGAAAAAGAATTCTACTGAATAAATTTTGAATTGCGAGAAGCGGCTTGCATTTTATATGACAGGTGTTATACAAAAGTTGCAGAGCAACGACTTCAAGAGAGAAAGCCAATGGCTAGGTGGAAACAACTGACCTGCTTGACCATTTTTCTGCCTTTAAAAATGTCAAAACATAAGTGCCTTCAATTCAAAAATAAATCTTCTTAAGTGTTTCTGCAATCATAAAACTTAGGTATTTCCCACCTGACAAAAATGTTGATTCCTAGATTGTTGCAGATTTGTCTTGCACCCTAAAACTCTCAGGTTTCTTCTGACAATCTGCGGACTGAAAGGAGGACCAGTTACAAGGCAGCAAAATATTTATTTTGACAGTAAAACCTAGGCATGTTCACGTGCGAAAGAAAATCAAGAATCTGATTTGCATAATCAGCAAACATCAATTATGCTGAGATTTTTGGATTGTAATTATGTGTAATCTTTTTTTCATCAACATTTAGAAATGGAGTATGATCCAAAAAATATTTCAGATTGAAGTATGATCCAAAAATGTTTCGGATCATGAAATATGATCCCAAATGTTGATGCAAAAAAAATTATACACAGTTGCAATCCAGAAATTTCAGCACTTTTTGAACATGGACTGTGAAAACTTCATGCTATTGATTAATCACAAGTTAAAACTGTATGAATACTAATTGCTATAATTCCATAGCAAGAACTGGAAAAAAATTCGAATATCAAATTGAACAGTTAATTAACACATCAGGGCCCGAAGGCATTGATGATGAAATCATTTGAAAAGCAAACCAACGAAAGCAGAATTTGAAAAAGCTATTAATTCTGGTATCATTTTCAATCAAATCTATGCTGCTACTTTTGCCAACCACAATCTAGTCTTATGAGACAACAAATGTCAAAGAATTCTATAAAATTGAATGATCATCATTTTTGAAATAGAAAAGTAAAAGGTATAAACATGATGTGTCTGGTGCTAGTCTCTTTTGCTTTAAAGACACTACAGATTAATACCATTTATAATTTTATTGAATCTTGACAGTTCCATTCACTAAAGGGTCTCTGTACTGTAAATCGACACAAGTCTAGAATACTGATTTTTGCTTACGTCAAGAGTTGATCATACTTTTTCAGACTTGGACAATGAGCGCAATTGTTGTAATCTAATTACTTAGAGGCAATTATGTTTTCAAACATAAAGTTGTCTCGAAATAAGACTTCAAAACCCTAGTTTAGGCATGGGAAAGTAAGTTCTTCAAGCGGGTGGTTTTTGTTTTTTTTTTATATTCTACCCAATTATATGAGTTTAAATAATAAAGAGATCTCATTTTTGTTTTTAAGAAGAATTGGGTAGAATATTTTATTAGTTCCTCCAGTGGTAGGTATACTTATGCTTTCACCTAGGTCTATTATGTTTGCAAATACCAACCAATAGAAGTCAAGACTTAAACTTTGGGTACAAATTTTTCTAAAGTTTATTTTTATGTCATATTTATTTAATATTTTTCACACAAATTTTGTCAAATTCTATTGGACAATAGATTACTACAGTCATATTTTGGATGATGTAATCAATTTTAATATTGTATGGTTTTGACATCTATTCGGATTTCAACACTATCCTGCATAGTGCATTTTTATGGTTTGGCATCGAAATAATTTTTTTGCACCCCAACTTTAGAATAACAATAATGAGAACAATACAACTTCCTGTTCATGCATAGTGTTTTTCTTTTGTTTGAGAACAATATAATTTTTGTGCAGCCCAACATTAGAATTAAAACAATGAAAACACGACAACTTGTTTTTGACATATTATTCGGTTGGTGAAGAGACTTTAAGATAGTGACATAGAAATCAACGAATAATTGTACCTATTAGTGTACAACATGGATTTAAGAGCATTCAATGTGGAAGAGTGGTGTAGTGGGTAGTGCTTTGTACTGTTCCAATTGACTATGGAGGCTATTGACTGCATTATTGCAGCTGATGGTCGACAATATGATTGTATGAAGATTGTTTTTTGATAAAAAAATCAATAATAAGATTTTCTTCAAATCTTCATTTATTGCCATAGTTATCAAAAAAAAATCTAAGGCTTTATAAATACATCTTATGAGTTCGCAAATTTCGAATGTGTGGGAAAAAAACTGGGAGTTTCTAAAGTGCTTTGCAGTGTTCGACAAAGAAAATAAGCTGAATCAATATTTTAAACAGGTGCATTCTTTTCCTCAGATTTGTTTTATTGTTTTGAGATTGAAAATTGTTTTAATGTTTGCAGATTTATAAAGAATGTTTTATTGAATGGCTTTTGTATTTCTTTGGATTTCTCAGAATATCTGGAAAGATTTTCATTTTCAAACATGTAAATAGATTTTAATGCTTGTTTAGTATTATAAAACATAAGTTCTCAGCTGTACGTTTGTTTATTCAAAACCAAATAATGATTAGTAGTAGTTAATAACTGTATAGTATGGTTAATCTCAAATCTGGCTCTCCAAGCCGCCAACATTACTGCTTCATCTCACACACAAGAAGTCACCTCAGACAACGAAATTGAGGCAGGCTTCTTCTTTCTTCTTTCAATCCAAATTTTTTTTACCAGAGGCTTGTGTTGGGTGCTTCCTGCAACATAAACCTGACTCTTCACCACCATACATTTCCAAGTCTACCTCTATTCCTCATTTTCCCAATACCCAAATAAAGATCAATTTGGTGCTCTCTATCACCAAACGGCCTCTGATTTCTCTGATATTTTAAGGTTGCAACACAATATGATCATTTCAAAGCCCTTGGGAATTGAATAAACTAGCCTAAAAAGCCTTGGACCGCTATACTATAACCATCAAATTTTCATTGAATGAAGTGAGGAGCAGACACAACATGAGAAGATTGGTCTGTCAGCCATCCAACAAATTAATGAAAATTTCTTCACAATACTCCATGTTCCTTCTTTGGTTTTTGAATTCAAATCAGATTCTGTGGTTTTTGTTCTTGTAGGACCTTTTTGAATCCATCTTTTTGGACCATTTCAGAATTCAGTGATTAAAGCTGCAATTTTAGTTGCTTGCTATACTATTAGTGACTATTTCAGCGTCATTGTTAAGGTTTGCTTTTGCCTATTTGATGGATTTTTAATGCACACATATTTTATTGTTCTGCACTGGGTTTATGAAGTTTTGGATGTGCAGATTATTTATTTGTTTTTGAATATTGAAATTATTTGCAAATATCTAAGGCCAACACACTAAATCTACAACACAAGTCACATAATAAAGAGATATGGGGTATATGGGTAGTCATTGTGTGTAGCTGGAAAGATCACAGCCTAGCCAGCAATCCAACTTGGTGTATGAGACTTCCTAGTTGGGTATACAATATTAAGTTGATGGTCATTTGAAAACTTGGTAGTAGATTTTCATTTTAACTTAAGAAAGTTCAAAAATCTGTGTGATCCTGATGTATGTTCTCTTTGCTACTTTTCTATTGTATTTTTTCTCCCAAATCATCAAAGTTAGATCAATCTTTTGACCGAAAAGATACAAGTGACATAGCTAGTGAAGGCGTGAACTATTTTTACTCTATCAAGTCCCTTTAAGGGTGCATAAACACATGCCATAAAATAACTATCTATGTCATATATTTCTACAATTAATCAACAAATTTGAATGCTCAATCACTCTCTGCCAATCCAACTAAGCTAGAGTAAAAAACCACATCTACCATATACTTATTTATCAGTTGCACTTTTTAATTATCCTCTAGTAGTGATCAATATGATAGGCCTCTAAGTACAAAACCAAAGAAAAACATTTGACACTCTTGACTCTGAATCATCAACATGTAACTAACAAACCTATAAAAAAATAAGTGTCACTTTTTAATAATCCTCTAGTAGGGTTTCACATTTTAACTGTCTTAACATTTCCTACTCAGCAATAATGAACAAAACCTATAAAAAAATAAGTGTAATATTTTTCAAACATTTTTTACTATATGCATCTTTGTACTCATTCAATATTCTTATATAATACAACTACAATCACAAATGTAATTTTTTCAATATGAGTAAGTATTTTAGAGAATATAGAGGTTTTGGAATGTGACTATGTTTTAAATGCTTTAATTTGGCTCTCATTATTTTCATGTTTTGTAACCCATGTATCCTTCGTGTTTAGATTGACTTGTTTGTTTATAAGATTACTTTTTGATAGCAACTTTTATATTTAGATTAGTTCAATTAATGATTTTAATTAGGATTCATCATGGATATATTATGTTGCACCATACTGTACACTTGAAATTTCAAACTATAAATTGATTGTTCTAGATTTGTCATTATCTTATCAACTTGCACATCACACACTTTTTGCTGAATGAATAGATGAGTCATTTGCTATCACCAAATGAATCATACTAGTGCATATCAAAGGTACCTACACTAGACAGTTCAATGGACATTACATGAAATGTAGAACAACATTGACAGCCTAGGAATTATATTCTTATCATGGAACCAAATGAAGCATACATTATTTACATCATTGATTTTTTGACTATGTAGAATTGGAGAGGTTTGGTTTTGGCAAAAGCATTTTTGTGTTAAATTTTGTTTCATTATACTCTTGAAGTTGATAGTATATGCAACATGGTTTAACACTAAAAATGCTTTGGCTGAAATAAAAGTTGTCCAATGCAAGTATCTATATCGTAAACATGATGTTACATATTTGAAGAATGCAAACCATAGTTCATTAAATATTGAGGAAATGGTATTTCAGTACCAACACCTATCCATGTATTTTCCAAAATTGTCCTCGAGAAAAATAGAAGATGACAATTAGTGCGAATGGAAAAATATAACAAAGAATGCAATATATGTGTGTCAAGCACCTTTATGATGGCTACACAAGCTCATATTGATGACTATGGTATAAAGGGTATCGTTTCATGAAGTTTCAATCTACAAGAGACTTGAAATAATTGGTTTGCCTTACAAGTGTAATGGCCATGATCATAGGTAGAGAAGCTCACATTGACCAGTATGTTGTAAAGAGTATTGTGTCATGAAATATAATACATATGCTTCTCAGAATATGAATCTATAGTGTCTTTTGTTGAAGAACATCAAAAGGCTTGAGGTAAACAAAAGATAGTATTGTGGTCAAACTTGAGAGCTGTTAGCACACTCGACAGTAGAAAATGAATAAAGCACATCCAATAGGACTCAAAATTTTTCAACCTGGAAAAGATGTTAGCATCAATGTCCTAATTTAGGAACTTTTCACCTTAACAAGCATCTAGGTATTGCGCAAAATCCTCTTTGTCAAAAATACAAGATGACAAATACCAACAATGGAAAAATGTTATAACTGAAACTGAAGTTGCAAAAAATGTCTACCATTAAATTTTGTATAAATTCTAGGAATGACATTTTTTGTGAGTAACTATAAAGCAATATCTCTGTTGTCAGGTGGCATTAGCATGGCTAGACAAGCACACACTGACCCCTATGATATAAAGGGTATCGTCTCATTAAATTTCAATCTTGACCAGAGTTGAAAAAATTGGTTTCCCTTGTAGTTGTAATTGACATGATTAGCTTAAACTGAGTAGTTCATAGATGGAAAGAAGTAAGTTGATGATACTCCCAAAAATCATATAAAGCAAAGGTTCATGTGTAGCCTTTTCAGTGTATTTAATCATCATCAAAGGCATTTTCACATGAGATTTCAATGTGGGCCATAGTTGAAATTTTTTAATTTCCTAAGATTTCTTTGTTTTGACAAAAAAAATCTAGGAGTTATGTCATTGGAATTGTGAAAATTTCTCATTTTTGAGAAAGCAATTTGTCATTAGAATGCATATTTAAAACCATCATCTTTTGCAGCTGAAGGACATCAAGACAACAGAATGAGCAAATTATGCAAAAGGAATACAAATGTTGACAATGGCTATGACAAGATGATGTTAATGGGATTTGCAATTTTGATAACAGAAATGTTGATCCTCTTTGCATTGCTCATCTTAGTAAAAAAAACATCTCATTTTATAATATTAGTTGTAGCAAGTGTATTACTCATATTTTATATATTTGGCATTTGACTATTTCTTAGAAATAAAATACAGTTACTCTATGAATATGCTAAAGACTTTTAGATAAATAAATAAGTTGTGAATTTATTCTATTCTGATCTATGTTGTGTTTCCTATACGTAATTCTTTGTTATCAAATTTGCATTAATAAATTTCAATTTGCACTTGATACAACATTAGAAATGCATATATGTTAGATAGGAAAATGTTTTGACAAAGTGTCAATTGTGCTTTAGAAAATTAAACGAAGCAATGGAGAAAAGATACAAAGGTGTCAGAAAAAGATCGGGTAGTTATGGTGCAGAAATCTATAACCCCAACTTAAAGAAGCAACAATGGCTTGGAACTTTTGGCAGTGCAGAAGAAGCAGCCCATGCTTATGATAAAGCTGCAATTGCAATTGCAGGAAATAATGCAATCACCAATTTCCTCTATATCGATTCTAAACCATCTAGCGACTTGTCAAAGGAACCTGCTCCTGAATTATGTGAACCTGAATCGAGAATAAAAAAAAGAACTCAAAGAATATATTTGGAAAACAGTGTGCATCTGATCGATGCAAAGAGAAAGTAGAGGAAAACAAAGAGCTATGTTTGAGTTATGTTGAGTCTAAACAATTTGTAAAAATTAGGTCATATAGAGGTGTTAGGCACCGTCCTTGGGGTAGCTATGTTGCAGAAATTTGGAATAATAAATTGAAAAAATGACAATGGCTGGGAAGTTTTGTAACTGCTGAACAAGCTACCTATGCTTATGATATGGCTGCAATATCCATTAAAGGAAATAAGGCAATCACAAATTTCAACTATACCAATTCAAACCCAGGAGACCTATCACAATCCAGTAAATTTTTGAAACAAACTTTGCTTCAGAAGAGCTCAAGCAGTTTAAGAATAGAAGAAGTAGGATCAGATCCCATGACTGATAACAATATTTCTCAAGAGAACATTGTTAATGATATACAATGTTTTCCAAATATGATGGATGACAATCAATCCCTTCTTGACCTTCATTACAACAAATTAGATCTTCCTATTTCTGATCCAAAAGATATTAGTGTCATCTGTAGTACCAATATTGATACTAGAATACCATTGCAAGACTATATCTTTGATAATTCTATTACAAACTTTGGCATGCATTTTCCAAGTACATTTGAATCTGTCAATTTTGATATCTTTTGTCAGAATCCCAATTTTGTAAGTTCATCTTCATTGCCATGCTTCGAGCCCAATATTAGCTCTACTGATAGCCCTATTCTAGTTAGTTGTTCCAAAAATGATATGACTTCAATGATGAATACTGAGAAATTGAATTTTCCCAAAGAAATTGAAAGTCAAGATACATTCCCATTCTTGATAGATTCTCGATTTGTAGTTGACAGTCTTGAGAGAAACGAGCAAAACAATATCAATTATGATATTAGTAATTTGTATGAAGTTGGTACTGCTTGTACATCGATTTACATGAAGAAACATGTTCCTCCTCCAGCCCCTGCCACATCTCCAGTATCGGCATTCACTTTAGATACAATTTCTTCTGAGGAAGTTGTTAATGTTTCTTCTCCATAGGGAAGCTCTATCTAGTTCGCACAATTCCATATATTTTTTGTTTTTCGTATTGAACAATACAATTTGAAGCATAGTATTCTTATGATAAACTTTACCTATAGTTTTCTTATGTTTTTGGAATCTTCTAAATGTGCATATCTAATCGTCTAGATAGGGTGACATTGTGAGAACAATAATTTAGAGTCTGAAATGTTTTGTAGTATGAATGCATTTTGCAATATATCATTTATCATCTTTATAAAATAACAAATGTCTCATTCTATATAAATTTCCACTACAATACAAATCCAATTTATATAAATAGATGTAGTTACAATAATCATATTTAGTATGTCATTTATACAATCTATGAAGGCTAAAGTAGAAAATTGTGAATACTTGATATCTAAATAAGAATGCACCTAAATAGTTTTGTATATGGATTCTCCATCATATCTAAGAGATTAAATATCATATCATTTCTCATAATCATATATGTTAAATATGGATTACAAACTTCATACAAGGTTTACAAAATATATAAATTTAATGAGAATTACTCTAACAAAATACATGTGTGAACAATTCAATCTATAGATTTCAATTTTGTTGTTTACATACCATAGTTAAAACAAAGATATTTGATTTACTCATTATGTCATCTTGCAAAAGTAAATTAGTCATGTGACAACTTCTACGTACTATGAAGAATAATAGATATGAATGTGAGCAAAAGATATTTTTTATATAATCATATGTTAAGTTTGAAATAGACATGAGTAGATTTACAAACTAGTTTTTGCATAATAAAATATATATATATATTTCAATAAACTTAATATGTTACAACTTGAACTCCATAAAATTAATAACAATGACATTTTCGTATTGCAGACCCTGAAGCAAGAAGAGAAGATCCTCAAACTATTATTTTACACATTAAATACAAGCACAACTACTAAGTGTTCTCTTCATAAACATATCAGGTACATCAAACCTCTGTTCTTTACTTGTCGACAAATCTTTTTTTCCTCACAAAAATGAAGAGAAAAATAGAAAATATACAAGGAAAAGCAAAAGAAATCATAGATGTAGAAAATTATAAATTATTGAATCGTTGTCAAGTATATAATATTGATGATGTGCTTAGAATTGAGGGCCTATTTAGAAGTAATACATTTAAGTACAATGTAGGAGACTGTCTTTTTGATTCATTAGCATTTCTACTTAATAATCGTTACACATCAACTGAATTACGTAAAGGAACAATTGATTACTTTTTAAAACACTATTCAGAATGCGATGAGCAAGCAATTTGGTCATATAACAATGAATTAGATCCTAGTATGTTACATGAATTGCATCAAATAGAAAACATTGAAACTTATTTTCGGAGAATGCGGAAATCAGCAATGCCAACTACAAATAATGAAGAAATTGGGTTATGGGGAGACATATTTTGTATTAAGTGGCTATCCAAATGGCTAGGCATACAAATAAAGGTTTGGTCAGTAGTAATGGCACAACAATATTTGCATTTCAATGAATCATCAAATGGAGAATCATATTGTATCCTTTTCCATGATAGAACTCCGCTCCATGGACATTTTGAGCCACTTCAACGATATGAAATGCATTTGACGAATGCCAATACTACTGTATCACTTCATCAAATAAAAAAACTAATTAGAAATATAGAAACACATAATAAACCCCAATTTAATCAAATTGAAAATATTCAACAGTGTAGGCTCAATTCACTACGACAAATCAAAAGACAGATACGTACAATAAAAACACCCATATCTGCAAGTCGTGGCGCAGTATGATAAAACAAGTGGCAATGCTCCTTTGGGAGGTTTATTCCCTTACTCAATGTTAAAGGAATGTGAAGCAATTACATGTGTTTACAATGCTATACAATTGGGTTTGAACAATAACTGTGACCTCATAATCATGCATTCCTTGAATGCACATTCTACCCACTTGGGTCAACATCTCTCAACAAGGATCTTAGAGGTCATTAGAGCATTGATTTACTTAAACAAACATGTTCCTCCTCGAGGCCCTGTGACATCTCCAGTATCCACATCCACTTTAGATACAATTTCTTCAGAGGAAGTTGTCAGTGTTTCTTCTCCATACAGAAGCTCTATGTAATTTGAACAATTTGCTATATTGTTCATTTCTGGTTTTGAACTACACAATTCTATGCATTTTATGCTTCTGATTAAGTTTACCTTTACTTTTCTTATGTTTTTAGGGTTTTTAAAAGGAACATATCTCATCACCTAGAGAGTGTAACATTATGAGAACTATAATTTACAACTTGGAAAGTTTTCTGCTATAAATGGGTTTTCCTATATCTTGTCTACCATCTAGGAGCTTGTGCTATGTAAATAACAATGTGGTTAAATAGTTTTGTCTATGGATTCTCTATTATTTGTAAGAAATTTAATATCAGATCATTTGCCATAATCATATATGTAAAATATGCAATGTGAATTTCATACAACGTTTACCAAATACATAAATTAGAATTAGAAAGAGTCTAAAAAAATACATGTGTCAATAATCCAATTTATACATTTCAATTTTGTTATCGACATTCGATAGTTATATAAAGATATTTAATTTACTCATTACATCATCTTGCAAAAGTAAATTAGTCATGTGGCAACTGCTACTTACTACGAAGACCAATAGAAATGAATGTGAGAAAAAAACAATTTTCATAAAGTCATATGGTAGAATTCGAATAGAGATTAGTAGATTTATAAACTACTTTTACCACAATAATGTGAAAATATATAATTTTGATAAAATTGAAATCTAACAATTTTCATTGCAAACAAATAATAACAATAACATTTTCGTATTGCAGAACTAGAACCAAGAAGAGAAGATCATCCAAAAATATTATTCTCCACATTAAATACAAGCACAAGTTGACTAAGTGTTCTCTTCATAAATATAACAGGTACATTAAACTTCTTCATTTTACTTCCAAACAATTCTAATTTTTGTTTGCAAAAATGAAGAGAAAAATTGAAAATAGACAAGAACAAGCAAAACAAATAGTAGATGTAGAAAATTATAGACTATCAAATCGCTCTCAAGTAGATAATATTGACAATGCACTAAGAATTGAAGGCCTATATAGAACTAATACATTTAAGTACAATGTAGGAGATTGTCTTTTTGATTCATTAGCATTTCTACTTAATCATCGCTACACCTCATCTGAATTACGCAACGGAGCAATTGATTACTTTATAAAATGCTATTCAGAAGGTGATGAAGAAGCAACTTGGTCATATAACAATGAATTACATCCAAATACATTAGATGTACTGCATAAAATAGACAACATTGAAACTTATTTTTGGAGAATGCGAAAATCAGCTATGCCAACCACAAATAATGAAGAAATTGGATTATGGGGAGACACATTTTGTATTAAGTGGCTATCCAAATGGCTAGGCATACAAATAAAGGTTTGGTCAGTAAGAACGGCGCATAAATATTTGCATTTTAATGAATCATCTAATGCAGAATCACACTCTATCCTTTTCCATGATACAAATCCTCTTCATGGACACTTTGAGCCACTTCTATCATATCAACTGCATTCGACTAATATCAATTCAACTGCATCACTTCGTCAAATTAAAAAACTAATTAGAAACACCAACAAAAACAACAAGATCGAATTCAATCAAATTGAAAACATTCAACAATATACGGTCAACTCACTACGAAAAATCAAAAAACAAATACGTTCAAAAAATATTGCAACATGTACAAAGTTGGAAAAAGGAATTTCAAAATCAGCCATTGAATTGTTCAAAAAACAAATTGAAGATACACCTAGATATGTATGTTCAATTTGTCAAATGTTGCATTTTAAAAAAGACATTACAACTTTGAAAGACAAAGAAATGAAAATGTATTACAGCTTGTCCACAAATAAACAAATCACAACAACAAACTATATTTGTTCCAAATGCAAAGCATCGTTGAAAGAATGTAAATTACCAAAATATGCAACTCCAAATTACATCCGAACAAATAATCCATTAGGATATGTGGCAATGTTGACACAACTAGAAGAACGACTAGTGTCCCTTAGAATTGCATTTGCGCAAATTTGGCAATTAGGATACAAAAATTCACAATTAGGTTTGACCGGGTCTATTATAAATGTACCAGTTAACTCTGATATCATACAACGAGCATTACCATGTTCAACGAACGAAACATCGAACAATAGTTGTTGCTCTTAAAAGATGCTTGCAGTATAAAAATGCATACCAAACAGGAATGGTACGTGCAAATATGATAATGAAAGCGTTGGATCAATTATCAAACAAAAAATTATACAAGATGGAGAATGTTGAGATAAACAAAGACTGGATTGAAATTCTATGACTAGATAGTGCAAAGGACACAACAAGCAATAACAATACAAGCGACAACGATGTTGAAAGCGATATTGAAAATGAAATACCTAGTGAAACATTGATACATGGTTTCACTGAATCTAAGTGCATACATGAAATGCAAGACAAGATCATAGAAATTGCACCAGCAGAAGGAAATAATCCAATTGGAATATTTAAAGATAAATACGCTGAAGAGATGAATTTCCCTACACTGTTCTTTGGCAATCCACGTGATGAGGACATTGTCAAAAGATATTCGTATCAAAAAATTGTAAAGTGGGAATTACAACATTCAAATAGGAAATTTGCTTACCACACTACAAACCTATTCTTCAAAACCATTAAAATTCTAATACAACAAGTGCTATCCACAATATGGGTGAGATTACGTAAGGGGCAATTAAAAGGGAGAAGGCTACTAGCAAAAGATGTGAAACATAAACCTAATTTAGAAAATATTCTTAAATCCGACATTGGTTATGTCGATTTCAAAAAAATAAGAATATCTCCAGATTATTTGCATCAACTAAAAAAAAATCTATTTGCGATGATAAGACAACTTGGACCACCAACTTTTTTTGTTACATTTACAAGTGTTGAACAATATTGGGAACCATTAACCAAAACACTTGAAGAACTACATCGTACATATCAAAAAGCAACCAACCATGAAGAATCAAATAGTACAATCGAAGATGGAAGAATTCATTTGATTAGAAGAGATCCGATTACATGTGCACGCTATTATAGGCATAGAATTAATGCAATGAAGAAATTAATATTAACAGACAATTCCTTTTTTGGAACCATTTCAGATTATTTCTCCATAACCGAATTTCAAAATCATGGAAATGAGCATGATCATTTCCTCTTGTGGATTAGACAAGCACCAATTTACGGAAGAGATAGTAACATAACTATTGAACATTTTGTAGACAACTACATTACTTGTAACACTGAACATCTACATCCAGATATAGCTACAATACACAAACATCACCACACGAAACAATGTCGAAGGTCGAAGAAACAAACTTGTAGATATAATTTTCCGCTCCCGCCAATGAAGAAAACTACAATTTTGGAACCAACTAAAACCAATGACGAAAATGTGATTTCAACAGCATCAAAAATACTTTCCACTTTACAACAAGCAAACTATGACAAATCAATCTCATTTCAAATGTTCATAGATGAAATGAATATTAGTGAAGATGAATACATAATTGCCATCAAGTCTACAATCCATAGGCCGACAATATTTTTGAAAAGGAAACCATCAGACATATGGAATAATAGTTTTGCTAGAACAATGCCTGAAATATGGAAAGCAAATACAGATGCACAATTTGTATTGAATGCATATGCAGCGGCTATGTATTGTAGCTCGTATATGACAAAAGTAGACAAGTCAATGACAAATGCATTCAAAAGAATTCGTAAAGATCATGAACAAAATAGTATCGATGCAATAAATATGATTAGTAAACTAGGAAACACATTACTCAATTTACAACAAATGTCTTTGCAACAAGCAACACACATTGCTTTATCACTTCCATTAAACTATAGTTCAAGAAAATGTGTATTCATTGATACAAGAAATGAGGACGAGAGAACATTTGTCTTAAAATCAACTAAACAATTGAGCAAAGAACTAGATGATTCAGAAAACGTAACATCAAAATCGTTGATAGATTACTATCTAGCACGACCAACAACACTATCACACATTTGTCTTGCAGATTTCGTTTCTAATTATAGAAAAGATGGCAAAAAATTACAAAGTAAAGCTGAAGCAAATATAATACGTTTTGTAAACTTCAACAAACATATTGACTTAGAAAACCATTGTAGAGAACAATTACTACTATATGTGCCATTTACACAAAGTGAAAAATCACTTAAAAATGGATTCCAAACATGGCATAGTGCTTATTTGTATCATGAAAATATTATTACATCAAATCACATAAAATACAACTACAAAGTCAACCCTATGTGGGGCGACATTGAAAAAGCTATAGATGAAATCAACACAAACAATGATCTTGATGAAAATGAAAGCCTTACTGAAAATCGTATGCAGATGAAAGAACAATATAATATACAATTAGATATTGAGACAGAAAAAATCAACAAAACAAATACAATATTTCAAAACGAATTTGAAATTGCAAAACATCCTCAAATAATAGACAATTCTGAGTACTACAAATTAAGACGAATGTTAAACAAAGAACAACAAGCAATTGTAAAAGACATCGCATTGAAAAAAATAAACAACATCAAAGCACCATTACACTTGTTCTTAATAGGAGGTGCTGGAACGGGAAAAACATTTACCGCAAAAGCCATATATCAAACACTTATTCGCATATACAACTCATCTATTGACAACGATCCAAATAAACCAAAAGGACTGATACTTGCTTATACAGGAAAAGCAGCATATAACATAGGTGGATTGACAATTCATTCAGCATTACACATGCCATTTAACAAGTCAGAATTCATCCCATTGAGTTCTGAAATATTGGATGCTATGTCAAAGCATTATCAACAACTCCGTGTGGTATTGATAGATGAAATTTCTCTAGTGGGTTCAAGATTTCTACGTTACATTGACAAACGTTTACGGGACATAATGCAAACCCCCACTAGCTATTTTGGAAATCTAGATACAATTTTTTGTGGTGATCTTTACCAAGTACAACCTGTACAAGATGCACTAGTATTTGAGAATCCTCCAACATTAAACGAACTAATGCCTTATAGCTTTTGGAAACAAAATATAAAATGCTATGCACTGCAATCGACAATGCGACAAAAAGATGAGAAATTTGTTTCAATACTCAATAGAATCTGAGTTGGATCCCAGACAATTCAAGACTTGGAGTATTTAAATAAAAAATGTTTGCGCTCACCGCCAATGGACCCAACATTCCCCTTCCTCTTCTACAGAAGGAAAGATGTGGAAAAACACAATGAAAACATGTTATCCATCACACAAGGAGAGGTAATTATATTGAATGCAATTGATGAACATGATGACAACTCTAATACAATTATGTTGTATGACCGTTCAATTAATCTACCATCTCAGATACTCTTAAAACCTAATATGCTAGTTGAAATATATGCTGGCAATTACGACACGGAAGATGGGCTTGTCAATGGATCAGATGGAACATTCCAAGCATACACAAAATACACTAATTTCGATATAGTTTGGATCAAGTTCACTGACTCAAAAGTTGGACATCGACAAGCGAAAAGACTAGCGCAATGTTATAGTGAGTGCATAGACAAAAGTTGGACACCCATACTTCGCATTGCAAAGCCTACTAAAAACCTATACAACCAAAAAAAATTGACAATTAGAAAACAATTTCCAATACAACTAGCATGTGCTCGTACTATTCACAGATCACAAGGCCTTACAATGCAAGCATTAGCATTTGATCCATCAGGCATAAACAAACATGGTTTGGCATATACAACACTATCACGTACACGAACAATTGACACATTGTTCTTGATAAGACCTCTAACACAAAACCATTTCAAAGTGAAAAAAAAAGTAATTAATGAAATGTCACGCCTACAATCAACATCAATTTGGGAGTTTGAAAATCACCATCTCCAAAGCATTAGCGACAAACAATTACTACTAACCACATTCAATACTCGTAACCTGCTTGTACATATCGAAGACATGCTTAGTGACCATGAAATGATGTCAACTGATATTATTTGTCTACAAGAAACACATATGCAACTATCAAAACATAATAATGAATTCCAAAATTTTAATCATTTCTCAACAAATCACATACATGGTGTAACAACATTTACTAGAAATAATCTATCAATTTCAAAAACAGTGCAACATAAAACAACAAATGTAGAAGCTATAACAATAACAATAAATTTTCCAAGTGATGAGATGAACATATGTAATCTATATGCAAGACCCACCACACCAGTAACAGAAATTATAACAATCACAAATCAAGTATTCTCCTCTGTCAATTTAACATCAACTTTATATATTCTAGGCGACTTCAACATTGATATGTCAGTGGATAATGGACGAAAGAATTTGCTATCAAATCACATGCACAATTCTAAAATGAATTTTATGTTATATAAATTAAACCATGTCAACAAGCCACTAATTGATCATATTTGGTGTAACATAAATGCAAAACCATGTTCTATTTACAAATCAGAAGCATATTGGAGTGATCATGATCCAATTTATATAAACATTGAAACAAATGACAAATTCAAATCCACTTAGTATCTTTTTAAAAATATTAACATTATTAGTATTTCTTGTAGCTAACAATGGAGTCGAGCAAGAGAGCCGAAACAAGCCAGAAAACCATACAACAAATATCAAAAAGGTGAAAAGCATTGTCTATGTTCAATTATACTATCCAAATTACTCTTGAAAACAATAAATTCAACTGATGTAAACATTGCAGATCCAAAAGCAAGAAGAAAAATACAGTATCAATTGAAGAACTTCACTCCCACAAGGGAGGAAATATATTTGAAGGAGATGTAATTGTGGTCTACAAAACAAGTCTCGACAAACAAAACAATACAAAAGAAGTTCTTCGTGCGGATTTAACTGATGAAAAAGGTGAAATGACAATTACTATCAATGTAATTGGTGTCCTTGTAAAACAACATGAATCAAAAATAGTTCCTGGAACAGCTATATGCATTACAAATTTCCAAATTGCACCAAAGACAGACTATGACAGAGGTGATTGTGACTGCATCTTGATTTTCACAAACACAACAACAGTTGAAGTCATACCGTGCATGCATGATGAATACAAATTCATACCAACTAGCACAATTAGACAACTTCTTACAAGTGAAGAAAACTATGCAATTGGATCTGTAGCGGCACTTGTGGTGGGAACAAAAAGAACTTCTTTCCAATTTTTTGTTGAAATAAAAGATGGCCATTCAGAAATGGACAAAGCACAGGTATTTAAATATTCCTCTAATTCTTTATTTCATTGCAATTTACATCAATTACTGCTTACCATATTTTTAACTAAAGATAAATGTTCAAATAAAAACATGCATCCACAATACAGGTACAAATACACGAGAGTTTGGAACATCATTTCTCTTCAATGGAAGAACAAATACGCCTCGAACAATATCCAATCATGTTGTTGAGAAACATTGTAAAGAGGCGAGAATCAAGATACAACACTCTACAAACAACTCAATCAACATACATCAGCAAATTGAATAACAAGAGGGCCTTCGAGTATCTCAACAATTTGTTGCATTCAACAATTGAGGTAACTAAGGCATTTGATTATGTCAGCAATTTGTTGTATTCAACATTTAACACAATCACATTTGCACCTATGCAATTATACACTATTAGAAAATGATTAAAAAATACATAATATACATCTTCGTTATATTTTGCAGATTTATGGAACAATAAGAATAGCCAATGCATTTTCAAATCCATTTCAAGCTTTCTGTCCAAATTGCAACTACAAATTTGATACATATGGAGAACTACAAGAACAAACTGCCTTTTGTATTAAATGCAAACAACAAGTTGCATATATCTACTCTCACTACTTGAAAGTGATTTTGACAAGTGATAGAAAGAAAACAATGGAATGTACAATGGATAGATCTATTATGCAACTCTTGCTTCCCGAATTACTAAACATTTCCTATGAAGAATACATTGATGACAAATCATCAATTGTCTTCATCCTAAGAGACTTCTGCAAAAAAGGACATTTCAAATTGAATCCAAACAACCTCATAACCAATGCACAATCTATTGAAGAATGATATATACATCTTATATCCAGGTACGCTTGTATTTCACAAACATTTAGCTTCATTTAAAAATTCAATTTCTATACTACATTATCTATTGAAAGATTATCACATAAAATAAAAAACAATGTCCTCATAACCACCTTCAAACATTTTTCTGCAGAAGGGAATGTCCAAAAACATGTGGATTGTCATCTTTAGCAAGGAGAATAACTGCCACATCTTGAACAAGGACAATAAATATGCAATAGTTCTATATGTTATAGGATTTTCATTTCACAATTAATGACTACAACAAACAATAATATAATTATCTACTACCATTTGTAATGTATTGACCATAGTGGTCTATAGATAGAAAAATGCATATTCTTGACTTTTCTATGCATTTACACTCATACTTATTTCTAGTTTTCTATGAACATTGCTATGCAATTACATTGATATATATTTCTACTTTTATATCTAAATTCTTCACTTTGCTATGCATTTACATTGATATATATTTCTTAGTATATGCAATTATTACCACTATGTTAAGCAATTCTCAAACAAACAACAACTCACAAATCCTACCGGCAGGAATCGATGCAATGCGTCTCTTGTTAAATAGGAAGTCTAAGTTTCAATAATTCACATTTATACATTTTATAATATATAAAGATATTCTTTATTTAGCTAGAAAAATAGTAAGTTGTTATACAATTTGTTTGTAAATCAATTCATAATTATGTCTTATTTTTGTTAAAAAAATGTTCATATATATAGGACATAGGCATTTTATAAATTTAAGAGGATATTTTAATTGATTTTTTTATTTATTTAGATAACTTGAATATGTAGTATACGGAGGGAAATAGTTTTTATGAATATTTTTAAAGTTAAATTTATTCAAAATGTCATAATTTTAAATGGACGTCATCTTTACTTCTAGTAAATAAAAAAATCACACACACACACACACATAATTTAGCTTATAAGAGAGGTTAGGTTGTCACATTGGTTGCTAGCTAGACAATTTCAGTCTAAACTCTTTCAATCAAATACAATAAAACTAAGTTTTATAAAAAAGATTTTGTATCATTTTATAAAATGAAATTAACATTTTTTATAGTTAAATTAAAAAATTTACTATCAAACAATTTTATTTGAAGACACCATTTTTTCAAATAAAAACCTAAGTAGTATTTTTAAATATATTTTATTTTAAATATAATTTATTTTGAGATTGTTTGTTTTAAATGTAATTTTTATATGAAATTATTTTGTATCAATTTTTATACCTCGAAGACTTTTGATTCCAAAAATAATTACTAACACTTATGTAATTAAAATAAACAAAGACTAAAAAATCAAATAAGTTAAAATTGTAATCAAATTTAAATTTGTTTTCTTTTCATGTGTCTATGTTTGTGTGCCCAAATCATGTATACTCCTTTCTTAAAATGTAAGATCTTTCAAGATTCTAGAGAAGATCAATCCTATGACATATTGACTAGCTTTGCCACCAACTTTGGAATGAATTAATAATGTCTTCAATGTGTCACTTCTTAAGCTATATATATTTTATTTATCTAAAATATGTTTTCATTGGAAAAATCTATAAGTGCAAGATACAAGAACAACATTTATGGAACCAATGTGAGTACTTGAGCATCAAAAGTTCAACTAAAAAGCTAGAAATTAATCAATGCAAGATCTAATAAGACAAATACTAGAGGGATACTGCAACAAGTGGATTTACATGAAATAAAATCCACACGTTGCTTTTATCAAATTGGTGAATTGTTCTTACTATATTTATATCCATTATTGTCATATGGCCATAATTAATTATATGGCCCCCATTTTTATAATATGCTCATTCAAAAAAGTTCTTAAATTTGTCCATGGTTATATTCTATAATAATTGCATTTTTTAACTTCAAAGATGTTCAATTGCCTAAATGGTCATGCCTTTCTTATGTACAATCCAAAGTTTTATTCCTAAATAAAAAGGATAAGGCTCAGTAGAAATCTTGGGAAAATAATAGCTTGAAGTTTTTTAGAAAAAAAAAAACTTAATTGAAACAAGCTTTATAATGGAACCAAGTTTCTACAAAGTATGGGCATGTTTTGTTTTGTTTTGAGTGTTGTTATTTTTTAAAATTTACAACTGACTTGTTTCACTATTGGTGTGGTTAATGTTAGTCTTGTTCCATTAGCTCTCCCAAACAACATGAAATTATTTCTCTAATTTGATCACTGAAAAACACTTTATTGAACGAAGGGGAGAGTGTGGATTCCTAGTTGATATAGTGTGTAGATAGAAGCTACATGTCTATATAACCCTAAACCCTAAACCATCTAGAACAATTTTCAATATTTGAGAAACAACTCATAAACAACTTAGAACATCAATATAGACAAGAATTTCATAATCCATAAAAACCAAGAAACTTAAAGACACTTAAAAAACTCACAAATACTCTTGAATATTTTTTAAAAATATAAAAAATATTATTATTATTTTTAAATAACATACCAAATTCATTTTATACATATCTTCTAATCATAAAACTACATTAAACTTTTTCAAACAATTCACATGCCTTGTTTATGCCGTTGCTTAAGTGCATTTTTGGCTTATATTTAAGCAGTTGGAGTGTTCCCATGCAAATTTAAAACTGTGGAAAAAAGATAATTTAGAATCTTCTCTATTTTGATGGAGCAACTATTGTTTAGGAATTGAAAATAAGTTGTAAAAAAAATGGAGGGAAGCAACAGTTGCATATTGAAAAAGCTACTACATGGCTCAATAAATTTCTTTCCCTCTTTTTTATTTGCCTCAAAATTGTCTCTCCAAATTTTATCTACAAAAAATATTATTGATATTATCTATTAATACATGTAAATAAATAGTAACTGCATGACTGCTTAAAAATAAGCAGTGAATTACAATTCATTTGGTCACCAGCCCCACAAATTACTCCTAAAAAAATTTGAGTAGCGACCATTAATCAAAATAAGCCAAGCAACTGCATGAAGACCTGCCCAAATTTTGAATTGTCACAAACGACCTGCATTTTATATGACAGGTGCTATACAAAAGTTGAGAGCAAGCCAACGGCTAGATGGAAACAACTGAACTGCTTGACCATTTTTCTTCCTTTAAAAATGTCAAAACATGAGTGCCTTCAATTCAAAAATAATTCTTCTGAAGTGTTTCTGCAATCATAAAACTTAGGCATTTTCCGCCTGACAAAAATGATAATACCTAGATTGTTGCAGATTGTGTTGCATCGTAAAACTCTGAGGTTTCTTCTGACAATCTGCAGACAAAAATGATAATACAAGGCAGCAAAATATTGTTTTTGACAGTAAAACCTAGGCATGCTCAAGTGCCAAAGAAAATCCAGAATCTGATTCACAAGTTAAAACTGCATGGATGCTATAGTTCCATAGCCAGAACTGAACAAAAATTCGAATATCAAATTGACCAGTTAACTAACACATTAGGACACGAATCATTGATAATGAAAGCATTTTAAAAGCACACCAAGAAAAGCAGAATTTGAAAAAGCTATTAATTCTGTCGACCACATTCTGGTATCATTTTCAATCAAATCTATGCTGCTACTTTTGCAGCCACAATCTAGTATTATGAGACAACAAACTTAAAAAATTCTATAAAATTGAATGATCATGATTTTGGAAATAGAAAAATAAAAGCTATAAAGATGATATGTCTACTACTATTCTCTTTTGCTTTAAAGACTTACGAATTGTACAAACTAATACCATTTATAATTTTATTGAATCTTCAGTTCCATTCACTAAAGGGCCTCTGTAATGTAAATCGACACTGGCAAAGAATACTGTTTTTTGCTTACGTCAAGAGTTGCTCATACTTTTTCAGACTTGACAGTGAGAGCAATTGTTGTAATGTAATTAGAGGCAGTTTCAGACATAAAGGTGTCTTGAAATAAGACTTCAGAACCCATAGTTAAGGCATGGGAAAGCAAGTTCTTGATACAGGTGTTTTAAAATTAAAAAAGTTTACAAAGAAAAATATTAAATTATATATATTTTTATTGGTTAAAGTTGGAGTTCATAATGAAGAAACCTTATAGTTATTTTTGTCTTAAAACTAACTAGTTAAAGTATCTTATTAAATATGTAAGTCCATCCACGTTTCAAACAATTTATATATATAAAGATATTTGTTATGTATCTTTGTTTTGCAAGATGAGGATTCTTATTTTGCTTTTTTTTTCGGTCTTTTTTCTTTGGGTTCTTTGTTCAATTCGACATTGAGGTTTTTGGACGTTTGAATTTTGAAGGGTTCTGGTTTTCATGACGTTTTTGTGTCTTATCTAAAATTTGTGCTATTGGTTGGTTTGTTTGCATGTTGGAATCTTTTTTTCTCGTCGTCTAATCTTGTTTGAATGAGACAATCCTTGAATTTTGGTTATTGGAATGAATAATAATAATAACAGTATCTAGGGAACACATACCCCATGGGGACTTAAGGGCATGTCCCTAGGTCCCAATGTCCTATGAACCTTTGATTGTCCAAGAAAGGACACTTATAATTAAAATGAAAAATGAAAAAATGAAAGGTGCTTGTAGAGATGTGGACCCCATAAAGACTTGGAGACATGTCCCTAGGTCCTAATGCCTGCCAAGCCTCCAAGGGTCCACCAAATTACAAAGAAAGGTAAAGAAAAAGTACTTGTAGGGGCATGGACCTTTCAAGGACTTTGGCACATTTGGACATATGCTTAGGTCCCAATTTCCACACAACCTCCCACTTCCCATGCACATTAAAAATAACCGCGAAATTTAAAATTTAAAATTCAAAAGTCAACAACCACGTGTAGATTTGACCATTATTTTAGGGAACTCACATACAATTAAAACTTTAAAATATTGTTTCTAATTCAAAACCTTAAAATGTGCCCAAAGAAAATTTAATTGCATGTTTGACAGAGATTTAATTTGGGTCCTTGATTAAATTGTGGACTTTCTAATTTGAATTGGGATTGAATTAAATAAATTTATAAATGTTAAATTGGTTGAAGATCCAACAAATTTTAATGTTGTTAATGCCTTGATTGTAGGAACATGTCCATTGGCATATGGATAGAGCTAGTGGATAGCAAAAAATGGTCCCAAATATCAAACTTAATACCATATTCAAAGAGAAGATGGCTGATGTATGAAAAATTATCCCACTTCATGGACCCAATTTGAGAAATGCAAGGAGAATATATAACTTATAAATGTAATTTGACCCTTTATTTTCATAAGGTTGTCCCAAATCAAATATGTATCCTAGAATTGAATATATTGATTTTTATATGATGTTAATTGAGGGCTCTTAGACATTTAGGATCTTCACTCAATAATAAAATAATTAGGCGCTTAATTGTAAAATTACCTCTATAAAAGGATGATTGCTAAGCATTGCTAAGGGAAATATAGAAACATAAGGGTATAATTACAATATGTCCTCATTATTGGAGAAAGGAGAGAGAATTTGGATCAAGGCAAAGGAAAAGTAAAGTGTTAGTGTGGCCAATCTACTAAAAGTTGTAATAAAAATGACAATAGGAAAATCAATTCACATTCTTCTATTTTAAAGACCTTCAAATGGAGCAATTTTGGGGTTAGTGTTCTTTTCAGAATTTTGAAATGCATGGTGAGATTATTCTAATTGTTAATGCTATATATTTTACAACGAGGTTGAGAGGTGATGTATTATTTATATACATGTAATATGGTGTTTTTGTGCTTTCATTTAAATTTCTCAATCTCCCTAGAATATTGCACTTGTAATGTTAATGGTAGGGAGGGTTTTGAATTGATCATACCATTGAAGGTTAATTTAATTTCATCATAATTTCTAAAAAGAAGGACTAAAATTGATCATAAGGTTGTCTCCTTACTTGCTTTTAGTAATTAACTGTGTGGATATTGATCACTTTGTGATGTGTTTCATGTCACTGGTTATTTTTCAGTAAATATCTCTATGTGTCCAACTTGAATACACCTTAGCTTTGCAAACTTGTCTATCCATTTTATTTATTTTTTAACCTTATCTTTTGCTATTTTTTGAAATCAAATTAGAGTAGTATATATTAGAAACCATCTTAGTATATAATTCAAAATAACATCATTTGTAGAAGTAAGATTTAACATATCTAGTCTAGATCTATCATATTTTGGTCATTGACTCAAATATACTAGCATAGATCCATTGAATAAATAATCATATTGATCACTCAACTAATTTAAAATTTCCATGACTTGGCCACTATGACCTTGGAGATAATTAATCCTTGGATTAATTACCTTTTTAGGAGAAGTTGAGTGTTCATTCATTCTACAGGAGTTGTGTCAAATCAACCATCAATAGAACTAGCACTAGAATCAGGGTTGATTTGAATTGACCAAGTTGTACTTGACATAGTGTAAAATGCATCAATGAATTAAATGAAATACTTTATACATGAGAATTATCCTCTTAACATTCTTAGATATCTCATTGAAATTTATAAAAACCCTAAATATTTTATCCAAAATTTATTTATGGGAAAGGAAGGAGTGTTGAGAATATATTCAAGCCTTCAAGGATGATATAATTAGGGATGGTATCCAACATTAGGTTTGAATGTATAAATTGTTTCCTTATTCATGTGGCAACATTTCATACTCCTAGTACCTTAATTTACCAATTGAATCCATTATAAAGTGGAAATATTTAGAAGAAGGTTTTACCAATCAATTCAAGGTTTATATATAGACTCAAAAATTATATACCAATATCTTGTGTCTATAGGAAGGAATCTACTAAGCCTTTCAGTATTTTCAACAAGCTATAGTTCATAAACTTTACAAGAAATTATTTTCTCCATATATCATGCTAGAGGAAGATACAATTCAAATTTACCTTAGGGCTATTGATCCATTGACTACCTTGTTTTTATTAAGGGCCCAAGGGAGCTTGACTACTCCAACCACTACTTACTTCGATCTATCAAATTCTAACAAGAAACGTATCCTATGGTAGATGGGACTATGGGGTTTCTAGGGATGTCAAATTAGATTTCCCTCATTGGCAATATTATGATGGATTATTTTGCATCGCATAAACATATGAATTAAGTTTAACCCTTTCCTATGATCTAATATCAAGGGCCGGTTTAGAATATTATTGCTATTCCTAGTATAACCACATAGAAACTCACTTTTTGATCAAGAATAAAAAATAAAGTCCCTATAGTGAATGCACATGTGGTAGATCAAGAAAGGACTTAAGTAAGTAGAGTGTAATAAATTCAAATTTTAATTTCCTACTTGACATCAAAAATTGAATTTTTGAAGAAGATGCTAGTGCAAGTGACAAGTGAACAAATGAATCAAGATCAACTCTCCACATGCAATGAATTAGAATAATTTTCAAAATCAAGGCAATTATCAAAATAAAAAACGTAGATGGTTTAATCATCAAATATTTAACTAACAATGGGACATTAGGATTAAAAATGGGAGTGTCCCTATCCCATTAGATGATACAATGTTTTAACGAACTTCATTCAAAATATATAAATTTTATTAAATGCAATCCATTATATTAAAGGTGTATGCTTTATGACACATTTTCTTACTCAAATTTAAATTATCCACAAATAGAGAAGGTATCCAAAATAACTAAATTAGAAAGGTATGGGTAAAGGTTAAATTGGGTATGAACAAGATGGAATCATGGATATATCCATGAGGTTAGATACACATGTTTTTCCTTGTAAAGAAGATAATGAACCAATTTACAAGAATTGGGTCAATACAGTTAGAATTCAATCATGTATAAAAATTCTATGATTCATACTAAGCCTCATGTGGTTTCTCCATCAAGTTTTAGTCAAGATATAAGTTCATATTGGTCCAATGATGATGATTATTTAGATCAAGAATTTGTTGATCAATCAATTCACATGGGTAATCCATTTAGAAAAGAAGAGGATATCACAAGGGATAGGGTATTCAAGAAATACAATTGAAGATGTGAATGTTAAGGAAGGTCAAAGTTGGAATCAAGAAGCATCTGTAGATAACTACCCTAAAAAAAAGTATACAAATAATCTTTTGAACTTTCATTAGATGCACCTAGTGACTTTCCAAACAGAGATAATTTTTTGTATGGTCTTGATGAATTTTAGACAACATTTATAAGAGATAGTCTGAAGAAAAGGTTATTATATGGGTGAATTTTATTATCAAATTCAACTTGACCATATAGATGTAGAATGCATCTTATAGTTAAAAATTGTTAGTTTGATTGTTCAAGTTTCCTCACAAGGATGGTTTTTTGTTAAAATTAATCATTGCTATTGAAGAGATATTCATCTAAAAGGATTACTAGGAAACTATTCAAGAATTTATTAAAAATATTAATGATCAAGATCAAACTAAAAAATATGAAGCCCAAATTGATGTATATTCTCATGATGAAATTAAGACGGTGCCTAATATGCAAGCAAGGATAAGCTTCTCTAAAGTGCCCAAACCTATTATGATAGTCATGAAGAAAAATTTAGCATGTTGTGATTCCATGATGATCTTAATTTTTGTACTAGAGGAGATAAATGAATTAAATTGGTTGATGAATACAAGTATGAAGAACTTCATCATTCATTCTTGGTTATTAAAGGTCAACAAGGTGATAGAAACATGAGAGATTAAATTTTATCAAATTAATTATAAAAATTCACAAGATAATGAAGTTGGATGCATGATGAATAATTCACTTGATGGTTATTCTAAAAACAAGTTGAAGGTGTTATAGTTCTAGAAGTTGAAAAGGCTATTTTTCATTCTTGAGATAGAAAAGGAAGTATTGGTAATGATGAGAATAGGGTAAGTGCTTCATACATTTTCTCTAAAGCAAAGGAAGAAAATGGTTTTCTTAGTCAAATCAGTCTAATGATAAATTTGTTCTATTACCATGACGATAAAAATAATAATAACACTTTGCATTTTATCACCCTTGATGATTTAGGTGTAGAATAAATGGTGGCTCCTAACCTCTTATATACTAACTATTGGGATTAAGGTGTCTCAAACTTAGAGTCCTAACATGTTTAATTTAATGTATTATTGTATTATTTAATTACCTATATTGTCATGTCATAAATTGGGACCCATCGACTGGGTGACACCCCCGTTGGAGGTGACTGGATGACACATCATCATCCCAAGTGGGCATAGGCATCCCACTTTGGAATCTTTGACTTATGAAAGATTCTATGATGCGTCATAAGGCATCTTTATGCATAGAGAAATTTTCACCCATGTTGGGTTATGACAGGCTATAAGAGAGTAAGATATTTTGGTCAGTTATGAAAAATTCTATGACAAATTTTGTGATGGATTTTATGGCAGATTTATGACAAATTTTATGATAGTTGTAAGGCATCTGTCATAGGCTATTATGAGCATATTTTGGGTGCCCAAGAATGAGGAGAGGATATTGCATGTTATGATGGTTGTAAGAGGTGTAAGGGAATATTGTACAAGTGTCCAAATGCATGTCTATGGCATGGGATATTGTGCCATGTGGATTAGGATGCCCATCCTCTTCTAGATGCTTTCTCTAGCTTGTATCTCTCTATATATTGTATGTCTTGCATTGTAGAATGCATAGTTTTTTTGGAGGTAACGAAGTGTTGCCAGATTCACTTCAAAACAGGTGTTTATTTTGAAACACTTGTTGAAGAAGCTTTGTAATTAGGGTTGCATTACAATCCTTGTTTTAGATAATATAGTATAGTATTGTGATTTTAGAGGGTGGGGTCTTTTACCCGAAAGGGTTTTCGCCACGTATATCTAGTGTCATTATTTTATGTTCATTTATTGTTCTATCTTATTCTTTCCATGTGAATCTCTTTCTATAACTGTATAAGGTGTTAAACAGAAATTTTTTCTAACTCTCCCCTACTTAGATTAGTGTAGGAAGTTTTTTCCGCTCACCCGACTTCCTTTCAGTTGGTATCAAATCCTAGCCAACCTTGATTCCTTTGTTGGGTTAGAAGGGTTTTTTGAGTTGATCTTTGTTTTAGTGGGAGTTTTGCAGAAGTGCATTTCATGACCTTGTTGCAAGAAAAAGATGGTAGGAACATCTGGGAGGATTGAGATGGAGAAGTTTAACTGTGGTAACTTTGAGTTATAGAAGCTTAATATGGAAGATATGATTGTAGATCGTGATCTATGGGTTTCTATTTCTGGAGCCAAATCATCGAGCATGAAACAAGAAGATTGGGAGCTCATGGATTAGAAATCCAAGGGCCTCATTAGACTTTGTTTGGCCAATTTTTTTCTCCTAAATGTTCATGAAGAGAAGATTGTTGCTTCTTTGTGGAAGAAACTTGGAAATGTTTATTAGGCTAAGTCCCTGGTAAACAAGTTATTCTTGAGAAATAAGATGTATTATATAAATATGGAAGATGAAACATCTGTGGCAAACCACCTAAATGCCTTTAACATGTTGATTTCTCAATTGGGTTCTGTTGGAGACAAGATTGATGAACAAGACCGTTGCATCATCTTGTTGTGTTTGTTTCCAAACTCATGGGATCACCTGGTGATGGCTATTGGAAGCACACCAACCACTTTCAAGATGGATGAGGTGGTTGCTTCATTGTTATCTAAAGATATGTAGAGAAAGTCTTATGAGATGGCCGAGGAGGCCCTTGTTTCTCATGGCAGATCGAAGGAGAAAGGAAAAAAGGACAAGAAATCTAAGTCAAAGTCTCCAGGGAGATCTAAGTCTCCTAGTAAGAATTACAAGGAAAAATGTTGGAGTTGTGGCGAAACCGGTCATTTTCGAAAAGATTGCAAGAAGGAGAAGAAGAAGAAAAACAAGTCTTTCTCTATTTCTAAATCTAACAAATCATCTCAAGATGAAGCAGAATTATTTGTTGTAGCCTTGGCAACCCATGCATTGGAAGATGTGTGGTTGATAGATTTGTGTGCATCCTTTCACATGACCTCTCATAGAGGTTGGTTTTTTAAGTATGAAGAGTATGATGGTGGGAAGGTGTACCTGGGTGATGACTCGAACCTAAAGATCGTTGGTTGTGGAAGAGTCAAAATCAGATTTCCTAATGGAAGAGTGAAGGGGATTGATGGTGTCTTTCATATCCCAAGTTTGGCACAAAACCTACTTTCTATAAGTAAATTGAATGATTCTGGAGTGCAAGTTGTTTTCTTTGGTGGAGGATGCAAGATGATGAGAGGAGCTATGGTGTTGGCTAAGGGTGTTCGAGTTGGCACTTTGTACAAGCTAGATGCATGCATAGTACAGTGCATTAGTTCTTCTAATGTACTAAAGAAAATACCTTTGGATTCTTCATCCTCACCGTCAGATTGTGCAATGAAGAATTTTGTTGCAACTACATCTGATGGTCATGCATTTTGGGTACCTAAGGGTGATCATTCCATGAAAATGAATCTTCCTTCAAAGAAGACAATGCTATGGCACCAACAACTTGGCCACATTGGTGAGAAGGGTCTTAGAACCCTAAATAATAAGAGCCTTGTTGAAGGCCATGATGATTGTAATCTCGAGTTTGAATTTTGTGAACATTTTGTTTATGGAAAACAACACTGTGTTTCTTTTTACTCTAGTTCTCACAAGTCTTCTAGGTTTTTGGACTATGTTCATTCAGATGTTTTTGGTCTTGTGAATTTTCCTTCGTTATCAAAAGTTTTATATTTTGTTTCTTTCATAGATGATTACAGTAGAAGGACATTCGTTTATTTTCTTAGAATTAAAGTTGAAGTCTTTAGTTGGTTTAAGGAGTTTAAGGCCTTGGTAGAAAATAGACTAGTAGAAAGATTAAGTGTTTGAGGGCTGACAATGGTGGTGAGTTTTGTTCCATTGAGTTCAACAAGTGTTGTAAAGAGCACAAGAGTGAAATACATAAGAAAAATCCCTACACTCCACAACAAAATGGAATACAAAGAGGTTGAATAGAACATTGATGGAGAGGGCTAGGAGTATGTTGAGTGGTACTAGCCTTGAGCATAAATTTTGGGTTGAAGCGGTAGCCACTGCATGCTATTTGATCAATAAATTTCCTACATCAATGCTGGTTGGAAATACACCCATGAAGGCATGTTATGTTAAAAATCCCTCGATGAGACATCTCAAAGTATTTGGTTATGAAGCTTACACTCATGTTTGGATTGAGAAGAGGTTGAAGTTGGAGAACAAGGCATTTAAGTGTATCTTTATCGGCTATGGTGTCAGTGTGAAAGGGTACAACATTTGGGATCCAAAAGCTCAAATTGTTCTCTACAATAGAAGTGTGATTTTTCAAAGAGATGAAACATTCCATTGTTGAGCTACAACCAAAGAAAGAGGAAAAATAGAAGGAGGTAGTTCATATTCTACCTACTCCGAAGACAGATGAACTACACACTCTTGTTGGACCTGATAATGAGGAGAGCTCAAGCAGCTCTGAAAGTTCTAAAGAAGAAGAAGAACCTCAAACTTATCCTTTGAGAAGGTCTACATGAGTTAGGTAGCAACCTGAAAGGTTTGGTTATTCATTATTGGATTCCAGTTGCATTTTTACTTTGGTTACTAACTCTGATGAGCCTACGACTGTTAGAGAGGCTATGGGTATGAGTGATGTAGATTCTTGGATGAAAGCCATGGATGAGGAGATGGTTGCTTCAAGGAAAAATAAGAGTTGGGATATGGTACCTTTTCCTATTGGATGCAAAACGGTTGGTTGTAAATGGGTTTTCAAGAAAAAGAGCAGTCCTGATGGCAATGTTGAGAAGCATAAGGCACAATTGGTTGCTAAGGGGTTTTCATAGGTGGAGGGAATTGATTATGGTGAGATATTCTCTCCTGTCACGAAGTTGACATCTATCTCGTTCCTATTATCACTTGCAACAACATATGGTTTTGAAGTGGAACAAATGGATGTAAAGACAACGTTCCTTCATGGTGACTTGGAGGAAGATATTTACATGTCACAACTAGAGCATTTCATTGAAAAAGGTAAAGAAAATTTGGTTTTCAAACTGAAGAAGTCTCTTTATGGTTTGAAACAGTCTCCTAGAATGTGGTACCAAAAGTTTGATACCTATGTTTTGTCATTGGAATTTCAGAGATCTAAATCAGACCATTGTGTGTATTATAAGTCACATTCTCATTATTTTTTTATATGTAGATGATATGTTGTTTATTGGGAATGGTAAAAGTATGATTTCATATTTGAAGTTTCAGTTGTCAGCATGGTTTGAGATGAAAGACCTAGGTGCAGCTAGGTACATTTTAGGAATGGAGATCATGAGAGATAGAGCTAACAAAAAGCTTTGATTAAGCCAAATAAATTATTTGAACTCAGTTTTGGAGAGATTTAGCATGGAAAATTGCAGACAATTAGTTGTTCTTGTGATGTAGAGGATGACGCTTTTTGTGAATGATTGTCCAAAATATCCTACTAAGATGGAGGACATGACCAAATTATCATATGCAAGTGCAGTTGGTAGCCTGATGTATACTATGGTGTGTATGAGACCAGACATTGCCTAAGCAATAGGAGTCAGTCATTTTATGGCTAATTAATCTTGGATGGGTACATTGGGATGCAATTAAGAGAGTGTTCAGATATGTGCGGGGTACTTCTAAGTATGCCTTGTGTTTTCATGGTTATCCTACTAGACCTCAACATTTTGTGTGTAGAGGGAGAGACCTAAGAGAGGGAGAGGGGGTGGGAGCGATATTTGGAGGGAGAGATGAGAGAGAGGGGGGAGGGAGGGAGAGAGAGAGACCTAAGAGGGAGAGAGGGTTATAAAGTTAGGGTGGGAGGGAGAGACTTGAGAGAGTTATCTAGGTAGAGTGCCCAAGGGAGAGACCTAAGAGAGAGAGATGGGGTGAGAGGATAGAGGGTGGGAGAGACCTGAGAGAGAGGGAGGGAGAGAGAGGGAGTGGGAGGGAGGGGGTTGGAGTGAGAGAGAGTTGTGTAGGTAGGGTGGGAGATACCTGAGAGAGAGAGAGAGAGCTAAGAGGGAGAGGGGGAGTTAGAGAGACCTGAGAGGGAGAGAGACTTATGAGGGAGAGAGGGAGAGAGAGAGGGGGGAGAGGGAGGAAGATACCTGAGAGAGTGGGGGAGTTATATAGTTAGGATGGGAGGGAGAAACTTGAGAGAGACAAGGAGTTGGAGGGATAGAGGGAGGGAGCATCCTAAGAGAGAGAGAGAGAGAGAGAGAGAGGCATTGGGAGAGACACGAGAGAGAGAGGGGAGTTATATAGTTAGGGTGGGAGGAGAGACCGAGAGAGAGAGAGCTGAGAGGGAGGAGAGGGAGGGAGATACCTAAGAGAGAGAGAGAGAGAGGGAGAGAGGGGGTTGGAGTGAGAGAGAGTGTGTAGGTAGGAGTGGAGGAGGGAGAGAGAGAGAGAGAGAGAGAGAGAGAGAGAGAGAGAGAGAGAGAGAGAGAGAGGATAGAGGGAGGGAGAGACCTGAGAGTGAGAGTGAGAGTGAGAGAGAGAGTTATCTAGTTAGGGTGAGAGGGAGAGACTAGAGAAAGAGAGATAGAGACCTAAGAGGGAGAGAGACTTGAGTGGGAGAGAGAGATAGAGATAGAGATAATACTATATATATAATATATACTATGTATCAAATATATTATATATTATGATATATAATATATATAATATATATTATATATATAGTATATTTAATATATACTATTGGGTGGGCCCCTACTATTCTATGGGGTGGAAAGGGACCAAGGAAGAGACAAGGATGATTTCTTCATGGTGGATGGCTAAGTCCCTATATTATGATATATTAATATATAATACATTTACTATATATTAATAATACATAATATTGGTTTTATGTATTATTTGGTTTATAAAAAACTAAAGCAAACGGATATCCATTAATTATTGTATAAGATTTGAAGCTTCCCCTATGCATACTTATTAATATATAATATAATTTATATACTATATAATATATAATATATACAATATCTAGTATATATTACATAATATATACAATATATATAGTATATATTAATATATACTATATATTATATATAATATATTATATAATATTTAATAAATAATATAGTATATATAATAAATATATTATGATATATTAATCTATAATACATTTATTATATATTAATAATACATAATATTGGTTTATAAAAATCTAAAGCAAATAGATATTTGTTATTTATTGTATAAGATTTGAAGCTTCCCCTATGCATACATATTAATATATAATATAATTTATATAATATATAATATTTAATATATACAATATCTAGTATATATTATATAATATAATATATACTATATAATTATATATAATATATACTATATAATATTTAATGAGTTTGTGTGCACGGGTGGAGTCAATTGAATAAGTAAGTTGTAATAAAAATTTTGGTGCCAATGGAATGACACAGACATTAATTTGTTTGGACCGAGAATAAAGTATAAAATAATCTTAGAAATTACCTTTTTTGATGGTATTGTGGGGTTCTGATGACCATATGGTCTAGTAACACAATGAGGAGAAGGATTCTCAAGTACTCAAATCCGCACTCAATGATCAAATTACAATCAACTATCACCCATTAATTAGCACTGTACATTTGAACTCGGTTCCATATAAAAGTAGGACATCTGCCTTGCTCCAAATAATAATAATATTAATATATAATATATAATACATTAATATTATATATATAAAAATTTAATATATTAATATATAATAAATATATATATATCATAATTGTAGAACCCCAATCCTAGACCTGCACAAACATAATATTAGATCAAATGCAAGTGAGAATCAAGATTCCCCATGAAATCCATTTAAATTTCAAAGAACAAGAAATGAGATGAAGAACATAAGCAAACATAAACAAAAGCTATTAAATCATATTCAATGTAAAGAAAACTCTTGATCCCATGGGGGAATTGGTGCCAATTTGATGTGAAAATTGGCCCTTTCCCAACTCCTATGATGCAATGTTGATGAGTGATCCACTTTGTTGAAGATTCAATTGAGCTCCATGATGAAAAATCTGCATAACCTAGCTAAGACCTTGGTAAAATTGATGGAAATAGATATGCTTGAGGATGAAATTGAGTATAGTAGACTTGCTCAAATTGTGGATGATCAAAATGAGGAGAGAAGCCCCTTATTTATAGAAAGACAAGATGTACGAATTCCCAAAATGAAGCAATGTGGGATCATTCAACATCCAATGGGCAAGTGCCACTTGTCAAGAGGTGAATGGGCAAAGGATGTGCACATTTTGATGAATGTGCCCATAAATGCAATTAGGTGGAATTTCAAAATAGTGAAATGACATGTTTGAGTGGGATGAAAATGAATTAAATTCCACTTGGCTCAATGCACAAGGACATGTAAGAGGGAATCAATGTCTTGTTGGAAGGACAAATCCACTTGGAAGGATTTCAAATTTGAAGGAATATTCCTCTAAAGATGCCAAGTTGAGAGAAAATAGGGATTTAATAAATTAATTAAATGTATTTTCATGTGCAAGTGGCAAAAGCTAGAGGATGGGACATGGATTAGAGTTAGCATTAATCAAAATTTGATTAATTAAGATGATGTTAGGCGATTTGACAATTTTGACTTAGATTTTAGGATTTAAATAAATCAAAGTTGAGAGGAAAATGATTTATACTTAGTTAAATAAAGATTTTGATTTATTTAACTAAAGGGGATGATGCTAGATTAAATCAAATAAGGTTTAATTTATTTAATTTAATAAGATGACTTTAGATATTTAATCAAATAAAAAGAATTATTTAATTAAATAGAGATCAGAGGCTTAATTAAATAACATTGATTTATTTAATTAAGAGAGGAAAATTGATGAATTTAATCAAATAAGGGTATTTGATTAAATGGTTAGACAAAGGGATGATTCAGGACAAAGCAGTGAACTAGTTAAATTAGGATCAGGTGTGTAATGTCAATCAGTACTTTTTACGTGTCTACATTTTGCCCCTCTTTGAAGCGATGCACTTGTTGCGTTGGTTCAAAGAATAAATTGCCAATATCAAAATTCAAAAAAATTATGATTTTTTCGGATGCCCCAGCGAAAAGAAATATATTGGTACAATAATACATAACATATAATATAAAATATCATAATATAATATGTATCATGCTATTAATAATACTAGTTTTATGAAATTTTGTTTTTTCAAAAACTAAAGGAAATGGATATTTGTTTCCTTTGTATAAGTTTTGAATTATGCAAAACATAATGAATATTCATTTCAAATGAATATTTGTTTCAAATGGATATCTATTTTTGAAATATATAAAAAAAAATCAAAAAGGGGACTGTTTTGAGCATTCCAATGGTTTTCGTATTCTTTTTGTCACCTGAAATCCTACGGTCTTTGTCTGTAATAGACAAAATTTAGATTTTGGAAGATTCTTTAACACATTTTTCAACTTTACAATCATTTGTGTGCTCTTTTTCTATTGTGCAATGGGGAGCAATAGTTGTCGTAAGAGAAAAGGAAAGAGAAAATTAACAACAAATCAAATTGAAGCATATAGAGTAAAAGATAGAGAAAGTCATAGGAAGAGAATACAAGGTATGACAAATACTCAAGCTGAGGCTTCTTCTCCACCTCTAAATGTTAATTCAAGTGAAGATGAAATAGAATCTGAAAATATTGAACATCATATTAAAATTGAAAATGAAAATATTGAAATTGATATAGAAAATGTTAATAACATTGGAAATGAAAATGTTAATAACATTGAAAATAAAAATGTTAATCATTGAAAATGAAAAATGTTGGAATTGATATAGAAGATGTTGAAATTGGTATTGAAAATGAAAAATACTAATAACATTGAAAATGAAAATTTTAATAATATTGAAAATGTTGAAATTGAAAATGAAAATGTTGGAACTGTTATTGAAAATGTTGATAGCATTGAAAATATTGAAAATGAAAATGTCATAATAGATTACTTGAAATAGAAGATATATAACACCTTATGTATCACCTAATTACATTAGAACCCCTAAATGGTTACTTGAAATAGATGAGAACATAATAGATAATCTTGATGGAAAAAGGTCATCATGAACAGTTCTGGGCTACCAATATGTTCAATCAATACTTTTCCAATAAGACATTAATCGAACAAAGTCAACTTTTTGTGTCATTGTTAAAGTCTTACAAAATGAGACCATTATGAAAAAAATGAAGATTTATTTCACCAAAAAATCAGAAAAAAGTATTATTGTAAATAATCTTCTTAATGCTCTAACTTCTATTGGAAAGACTAGTAAGGAAAAAGATAAAATAGTTGCTCGTAAAGTGCTCACAACCTCACTAGTAAGGCATCATTTGAGAAAGGCTCGTTTATTGAGACAAAATTGTATTGATTTAAATCTAAATCGTAAAACATTGAATAAAGCGCTCTAGAGAAGAGGAAGATGTTGGCTTAGGAATTGATTTTTCATTGATGTCAAAGGTTCAAAGGTGTGTTCAATACTAATGTGTTGATTTGTGATGCAAGAATGTCAAAGGGTGTCATGGCTGCAAATTACAAAGCATTGCTTCAAGGAAAATCTCAGAGGGGTGTAGTGGTTGCAAATTACAAAGCATTGCTTCAAGGCAGATCTCAGAGAAGTCATTTCAGTGTTGACCACTACAGTGGCAAAGTGTAGATCTCTACATAGGGTTTCTAATGCAAAGGGTTTCTCATTCTTTTAAAAGATTGGTGACTTGTTATAGCAGGTAAAGGGTTGCTTAAGAGACCACTTGAAGGGTTTAATACACATTTCTTGTCGCCCCTACTCTTAGGGCTTACTGACCTAGCGTAGAATTTAATATGTATTTTAATGTTTTGTAGACATCAATGGCTATCATTTAAATGTTCAAACTGGTGAGAGGATATGATCAAAGGATTAGATTTAAATATTTGCAACAACAATTTCCTGATGGTTTATTTTGAAAGGTATCTAATTGTCAGCGACTGAAGTTGTTTATGTGCAGTTTTGAAATCACATTGATATTTGATGGTTCTTTGATAGTTATGACTTTTGAAAGACTTGTTGAAAATGAATGCAATCAGTTACATGCACAGGTTTTGTGATTGACCACGATGGAACAAAGGTTTAATGAATTTCAATCGAGGTTTTGATTACAATACAAATGAGATTTGAGCACGGTGTAGGAGGTTTAGTGAAATGAATTAATAACCCTACAAATTCATTGTTTGACAGTGAATGAACTGAGATGAATGATCTGAATATGGAGAGATATAATTTATAGTACTCATTGTATTGCAGATGTCAGGGAAAACTTTAAGAACCCCCCCCTCGATGAAGGTGTAAAATCTTGGAAAATCTTATATACTTCCCGATAAAAATATTAATTTTAGTGGCAATTTTTTTCATTTTTTGTGA
>VDFB02075321.1:140346399-140487155 GCA_007258455.2 Sequoia sempervirens | reverse complement strand
AAAGCATAAAAAAATTATTTTTTATGAAATAGGATCCCATTTTAGAATGGGATCTCATTTTAAAAATATAAATTTTTGGTCGGGTTTGTGCTTTGTTTTTTGGTTCGAGAAAAGGTTTGGGGATCCAAACCTAGGCCCTAGACCTAGTTTTCCCTACAAGTTGAAGGTCCTAGCAATGTCACAAGAAAATAGTGACTTTGGGCATACATTTGAAGACATTTTTTGCAGAATTTTTTGACGAAATTAAAACCCATTATAGATGAGATAGTGTAGATTCCAAATATGTAATTTTTTTTACAATTGGATTAATTTTTTTATTTTTCATTTAATTTATGATGAAACAGGTCCATAAACTTGAATTATCAGGGTTTTTTAGTATTTTAATAACTTTTTATTAACATATTTTTTTTACGAACAAATTGCAAAAAAGTGTACTTCAGATAATTCTTTTCAATTTAAAAAAATAAAAAAATGATAATTTTAGGTCATCTTATGCGTGACGTACATGGCAATTTTTCAAAACACCAAATATAGCCAATAAAAAATTAACAAAAAAAAAATCAATAAAAAATTACAAAAAAATATGGAAAGCGTGCTTGAGTGAGTTACAAATCTTTTCCCAAAAGGATTTAGAAAAATATGATTATTTAGGTCAAAATATGGATGACATACACGTGCATGGTATAGTAAAAAATAAAATTTAATAGTGGTTTTTAGAAACACCTTTTGAAAATCAATTTATATCATCTGGGTATTGAAATAAATTACATATTTGGAAACTAGACTCCAAGTACTAAATTTTATGATTAATGACTTTTTTCAAGATTTCATCTCTAAGTGCTTAAAATTTTAAGGTCAAATGTGTCGAATTATGAAAATCAAGGAAAACATTTCCACTAAATGGCCAAAAAGTGGACTCAACTTCTTGTCAGCATGCGGTAGGTAGAGAGAGGTAAGGTAGAAGGAATAGAGGGAGAGTGAGGAGAGATAGGGAGAAGTAGAGAGGGAAGGAAAGAGAGAAGTAGAGAGGGGGAGGCTGGGAAGGAGGAAGAGTAGGTAGAAAGAGAGGTGGGGTGGAATGGATTGAGGGAAAGGTAAGTAGAGAGGGAGAGGGTGAGTGGAGATATAGAGAGGGAGGGAGGGAGAGGTAAGTAGAGAGGGAGAGGGTGAGTGGAGATATAGAGAGGGAGGGAGGGAGAGGTCGGGAGAGGGTAAGTAGAGAGAGGTAAGGTGCAAGGAATAAAGAGAGGTAGGTAAAGCTAGATAGAGAGGTAGGGTGGAAGAGGTACAAAGAGAGATCTAGTGTGAGAGAGAGGGGGAGGGAGAGCTAGAGAGAGAGGGTAGGTAGAGAGAGGGAGAGGGAGGGGAAAGGGATAAAGGGAGGGATAAGTGGAGAGAGTGAAGGCCTATGATTGGAGGGATCGAGGGAAAGGGAATATAGAGAGAAGTAGAGAGGGATGAAGGTAGGGAGGGGATATAGAGAGTAGAGGGCGAAGGGTCTAAGAGAGAGGTAGAGAGGGGGGAAGGTGGGAGGGAGGGAGAGGTAGGGTGAGTCAGATTGAGAGATGTAGGTAGAGAGGGAGAGCATGAGTGGAGATAGGCGAAAGTATAGAGGGAAGGTGAGAGAGGGAGAGAGAGAGATGTATATATTGCTCTTAGCTCCTTGTAGTTTTATTATAATAAATATGATCTTTAAAACTCCCTTGCAATAATCCATCACATAATTTTTATAATATATTATATTATTAAATTTATATATATATATATATATATATATATATATATATATATATATATATATATATATATATATATATATATATTATATTTATTTAATATAACATATAATATTTATATTAAATATTCATATTAAAATATTTCCTAGTATATAATAATTTACCATATATTATATGATATATATTAATTTATCATATATTATATTATATATTAATATTATAATTTGTTAAATTTAATTATATAGTGATATTTATATATGTTAATATTGCCAATTAAAGAAATGGATATCCATTTATTAAGTGAAAAAAATGGATATTCACTTTTTAATTTTAAGAAACGGATATTCGTTTCTTAAAATAGAAACAAATATTTGTTTCTTTAAAATTGGACATCTATTTTTCCTCAGTATTTCTTTGGGATTTGGCTTAGGGGTGTCCAACCTGAAAATTCAACATCCTTGGTGTGTTTATAGGGGTTGCAATGGTTTATTGAACTTCACCCTTTGTGTTGGCGACTTTTTTTCATCCAATTTTGATGAAACAAAAAGGGTTTATTCAGCGAATTGCCAACATTCTACCAATATAAGATATGCTTTATTTTTAATTTAATAGATAATTATTAAATTGATTTTCTACATGCACTATGTGTAAATTCTTGATTGATAGGTTGATTGAAAAACATCTATAACTTTTAAACGGTTATACATTTTTTTAATCTGAAAGATGAGTCACACACTATGAGCACTTCACAAACTATAGTTCTAAAAAAAATGAATTTCATAATTTTTTACCAAGTTGGGGTGGACAGACAAATAATTTTTAATATTTTTAAAAATTTCTACTAGAAAATTCATAACTAATTATTTACTTGCAAAAAAATTATGTGTCACATGAGCATATGCCTTCTAATTATATTGAAAGATTCAAAAAATAATAATTTATTTTTAATCATCATTAGGGTGGTCAGACAAACATCTATTTTTTTCCAAATTTTAATGTACTACGTTGAAATTTTAAATTTTCACCAATTATTTTTTTCCAAAAAAGGCTTGGTAGCTTACAAACTACATTCAATTTGCCACAAATTCTATTCCTACATATTTTTGAAATTATGTTAATAACCTATTCAAATTCTTATGTGAAGTTGTTTAAGTCTTTTTTTTTCGGCATTTTCATTACCACTTAAGGGGTCCTATTTGGCCCATCATGATCCTGCACTACCTGTATAAAGTCCCACTTTATTTCTAAGCCACATGAAATATTCCTTAAAGCATAGATTATTTCAAATATAAAAGGCACATTCAAGCATTTGGTTTTAAAACACATAGATATAAGTCCCAATAAAAAAATATGTAAGTAGATATTATTTTCCATTGCTAAGTTTGTGGTTCTAAGTAAACTTAGGTTGCATACAAATTTATTATATTCACCAATTTTTTGACACTAAACCAACCCAAACAAAGATGGTGGTGAGAAGAACTTTTGAAATTATACAAATGGTTGGAAAATAAATGCTTATAATATTTTCTATTTACATTGTTGTGTCCTTTGAGTCTTGACTTTTTGCATCTATATTTCTTATGAACCCTACTTTAATTGAATATTTTAAAACATCTATATGAATCCAACCCTAAAATAGATTGTTCATTTTCTTTATAGAATTGTCTAAAATAATACTTGCTTGAGATATTAGACAAGCAATACAAACTATTAAGAATGAAGTTACATCTTACACTATTTTTTTTTTTAAATTTTCTACAAACCCTTTTTTTGATGAATCCTACAACCAATTCATAACATAACCAATTCATACTTGCAAGAATTATGAATGGAGTGATTGGAGAGAATACAAGAGATCACTACAAGTCATTGATTATCTATATAATTCCCTCAACCAAAAAACATTGAAACTAATACAATTAATATAAATATTAAAATTATATTTTCACATAAAAACTCATTTCAAATATATACATATCTTCTTTTTTATTAAAAAATATATATTCAAACCATATATCTACACATGACACTAAATTGTCTATTAACATATGTATACAAATATATAAATTCAACCAAATCTAGATAAGATCCTAAAACTTGATCTTAACTTCATTTTTAATTATATTTTATTTTTTCTTGAAAATGACACCATCTCTTCGAGATATTAGTCTTCACTATTTATCTTTCTTTAATTCCATGCACATAGTTATTGATAGTTCCACCATCTTTATATGTCATTTCTTTATCTACTATGTAAAATCACATGGAAATACAATTGTTTAATTGGATGGTGCCATTTCAATATCATATGCAAAATAGAGTGATTGCATGTACATAGACTAGAAAACTATAAAATGTGTTGAGGCACATCATGGTAGGTAACTAAGGAGTCAATTATGTTAGAATTACTTAAGGTGGGTAGGTATAGGTGTGATTTAGGTACTTTTATTTAATTGTGTTATTCAATTCAACATGCAATTGATTAAATTGTTATTTTATGAGTAGTAAAGAATTAAATTTTGTATAAAATTTCACTATTTTTCAAGTCACATTAAATATTTTATAAAGTTCATATTATTTCAACAACAAAAAGCAATGCATTCAAGCTTTCGGTTGTAAAGCACATAGATATAAGTCCCTACCAAAAAATTATGTAAATATATATCATTTTTCATTGCTAAATTTGTCATTCAAATTAATTTAGATTACATATAAATTTATTATATTCACCAATTATTTGGCACTTAACCAACCCAAATAAAGAGGGTGGTGATAAAATACTTTGAAATTAAACAAATAGTTAGAAAATAAATGTTTAAATAATATTTTCTAGTTACATAGATGTAGTCTTTGAATGTTGATTGCTTAAACATTTATCTCATTAGTGGCCCCCACTTTAATTAAATATTTTATAACATCTATAGGACTCCAACCCTAAAATAGATTTCTCATTTTCTTTATGAAATTGTCCATATTGATCCATCTTATTAAAAAATAATTGTCTAAGATAACTAAAATAAATCTTACATGAGGTAGTGGTCATGCATTGCAAACTATTAATAAGGAATTTACACCTTACTATATTTATTTATTTTTATTTTCAAAAAACATTTATTCAATGAATCCTACATCCAACTTATAACAATTATGAATGGAACAATTGGAGAGAATATAAGAGACAATTATTGATGACACTTGTTATTTATGGTTCCTTGGACCAAAAAACATTAAATAAACTAATACAATTAATATAAACATTGAAATTATATTTTCACTTAAAAAATACCATCTCAAATCTATACATATCTACTTTTAGAATAACAAAATTGATTAAAAAATACATTCAAACCATATATCTACATGTGGCACTAACTTTTCTATTGACTCGCTCTTTATAAATACAAATAAAAAAATATAAATTCAATTAAATCTAGGGAAGATTCTCCCACTTGATTGTATCGTTATGTTTTGTATTATATTTGTATTTGTCTTGAATGTTTTCTTTATAAAAATTTCCATACATTTCTTTCTTATTTAGAACTAAAATAATTCTTGCATAAGATGATAGACATATACTATATGGGCTACTCAAAGTGAATATACACCTTGTGATACCCCTCTGATTTGCTATATTTTCTTTGACAGCTCAGTTACTTTGTTAGACCTTATTTTATGTTATGGTTGTTCTATCGCTGACAGTGGAGCGATGATAGACTATATGGATGTGATGATACATTATTTGCATGGTGATTATGTTTAATATGCTTTATGTTTGCATAGATGCTTAGTTGTGATGGCATTGCTATATATGCTTATGGTAGTTAATTGAAATATTATCTCGTCAGTTGATGTGACATTGTATTGGTGAAGAGAATGGTATTGCATCACTCGCTTGCGAGTGCCTTGTGATTTCCGCGATTCTCTCTTCACGGTGTGTATGAATTATTATTTGTATACATGTACAACTTTTGCTTTTGTTATAGGTTTGCAGGTACAAGACAACGGCTTCACCTGGTTTCACAGGTCTAAGCATGTCTACTACTCAATAGTAATGATTGGGAGATAGTAACTGGTTAACCTTGTCAAACCTTTACCTTAGCACAGTGTGTCATCAGTCTATATGTTGGTCATAATCCTTATCCATGTTGGTCTTGGTATTTTATTTATCGTGCAAGTTTAAATTGTAAGGATTAAATTATATGTTGTGATTAAGTATTTAATTAATATGGAGATTTTATTATAAATTAATTAATTTAATTTATGTTATATTATTAAGTAATTTTTAATTATGAAATTAATTGGGAATTAAAATAAATAAGTTACTTAAATGTAAATTAGATTAAATAAATTATTTTAATTTTAAATGCATATTTGGGAAAAGATCTTAGAAATGTCTTGGTTTGTTAAAGAAGAGATATTTGTTGTGTGAACTAGAAATTAGAAGGATTGGTTTTCTTACTGTCTTAAAATTAATTTATGGAGAGATTGATTGAAATTGGTGAGAAAAGAGGAAGTTGTTTTCACGGGAAAAGAAGACAGAGGTTTTTGGGAAAGAATAGAATTGTTTTGTGGTTGAAGAAATTGTAGATCTTAGAAGCTTTTTGATAATTCTAGGAATCTAGTTTGTTATATTCTTATTTGTGGATTGTTTCTGTGCTCTGGGAAGTGGCAATTCTTCTGGAGGAAGCTTTGGCAATCTTGGAAAATTGAAGGTTACAGAGAAGCTCGGCATCAATCCTTGAGGCAACAATTCTTCTGGAATAGGTTCCTTAATTATTTTTGTGAATTTTGATTTGAAAGAGTTATTTAATTATTGTAATGCAAATTGGAAAAGATTAGAAGAGGTTTTCATTACTATAGAAGCTTTTGTTTTTAAAAGATTGTCGTGAAAATTGAACCTCTGTAGAAAACAATTTAGATTCTCTGTGTAAATTGGTCATTTGAAATAGATTGATACAAAAAGAAATTATAGATCTCTGTAGAAAATTATTTATTTTAACACAATAGGAAATTGAAAGAAAATATTTGAGAATTTAGGGAAACTCTGATAAATTTATAAATCTTTTTCCTGTAGAAAAGTATTGTGAAAATTTGTTCAACTGTAGTATTCATTGATAAATTTATATATATTTATATATGTATATATATATTGTAACATATATACATATACATATACAAATATATATATTTATGACTGTATATTTTTATAAAATTTTCCTTTTGAAATTTATTCTGAAAAATTTTATATGAACAAAATTCGTTGTCAAATTGTATGACGATTTTTATATTAATAAAATCGTAGGTTTAAACAATAGTTATGGTGGAGGTCGGGGCTACCATAGCTGCCCCACAAAGGGACGTGGACTGTGGGCAACGCCCAGCGCTGCTCACATGTCGTAGCCCAGTGGGGAAGGCTACGTAGCAGCCAACCCCCACACATAGGCTTTGCCTATGTGGGCAGGCCAGGCCTGCAATTTCATACCACTGTGTGTTTTGTTTAATATATATAATTTATATATATATATAATATATGTAGTATATATTATATATTTTAATATATAATGTATATTATATATATTATATCTATATATATATATTTGTTTTGTATAGTTGTAAATATAGTTCATTTTTATATATTAGATAATATATTTATTATATATATATAATTGTGTGTATATATGTATATATACATAATTATATATATAATTAAATATATTTAGTTAAATTGATATTATTTAAATGATTTTTATGAGTAAATGGATTTGGTTTTTAATTAAATGAGTTTTTTTATGGTGTAGTTGATTTTATAATTAAATAATATATTTATATGTTTATATATAATTTTATTTAATTGTATATATACATATTAAATATATTTGCTTAATGTTTGTTTATTACAATAGATGTATGCAAGCACGATTAATTAATTAGAAATGATTAATTAGTTTAATTGTGAAATTGGGTTAGATATTATGTGTGGTTGTGAAACTATAGTTAAACTTTTGATATAATTTCGTTGTGGATTATTAATGGGAATTGTGTTTTGAATAGTGTATTTTAGTGTGAGATATTGATCTATTGGATTTAAGAAATTTGAATAGTAGTGTTTTTAATTACATGAGATTGTTTATTGTAACTTCTAGTATTTGTGTAATTGGGTACTGTGGGGGATATTTGTTGTAGAGAAAATGTAAGTCTTCCAAATTGTAATTGTAAAAGGGGTTGTTGTTTAGTTATTCGCCCTTGAGATTTCCTTGGGTAGTGCACGTAGTTGGTTTCAGTATTGGACATCTGTAGGGATGTGTTATCTCTTGTGTTATGTTATTATTAGTTTGTGCACTGTCTACCCTTGGGTGTAGAATGAGTTATTGTGTTGTCGATAGGGGAGTGGCTTTCAACGAGGGTCGAGACACAAAGTAGTCCCAGGATAACTCGTGTGAGAGTCAGTGTAGTCAGTGGAAATTAAATAAACTACATTAGGGGAATGGGTAGTTAACACATTTAACTTGATAATTAGTCTCGCTCATTGGCTCAAGGGCTTTTGTTAGACTTGAGATGAGTCGGGAAGGCCTGGAATGGCAAGGTCGTTATCTTGTCTTCTCAAAAGATAATTGATTATGCACTAGTGTGCATGTGGGGCCGGAGTTCGTAAGAGGTTACCAGGATAACCCAAGATGGGGGTCGGGACCTAGGAAGATCTCCTTAGGATAACCAATGCAACCTTTGTGATGACACTCCTCCTATGACAATAGTCAGTTGTTTTGTACAGTGGTTGTTCTTGATTCAGTGATTTTGGAAGCAATGTGACCTTTTGTTGGTGTTTACTAGTACTATGTTATCTCGTATATTGCCTGTGTCTAGAGGTAGTAGGTTTGTCTTGGTTACTTGTTACTATCTCCTAGCACAGGGGTTGGGCCTACGGGTATCATATGGTTGGGTGGCATGCACCTTACACTGTTGAGTTTCTCTTCCTGTTCGTGATGGCGAGATATTCTTGTTCGAGGAGCTCGTGTGGTTCTATGGATCTGTACTTCTCTTTCTCATTTTAACAGTGGACCCTGTGTAATTGTAATCCTCATTTGTATCGAGGAGAACCTTTGTGATGTAATTATAACATTATGTATGATTTATTTATCGTTGGATTAAATAGTATATATTGTTTATATGGTGTTGTATCTGTGGAAATATGCTCATTACATTTCTATGTGTTAGACTTATTTTGCAATGGATTACTGCTTTGTTGTATGTTGTTATCATGAGTTAATTCCATATACTATGTTTTAGAATAATTTTGTAAGTTTGGAATTTCACATGTAGACACGTTGTGTGGCCTAAAGGATGTATGTGTTAGAGTAGGTTACTTCACTCGTCATTGTTACTCTTTTTAAGAAAAAAAATAGTTGTGCTTTCGCAGTGTTGCATCGTCCTCTAGGTTGCGGGATGAGGTTTTACACACCTTGCACTATTTATTTTATTAATTTTTGAAACCCTTATTTTGATGAGCCCTACATCCAATTTACAACATAACCTTAGTCAATAAAATTACGAATAGAATGGTTAGAAATAATATAAGAGATGACTATGGGTGACACAAATTATCTATATGAATATTTGGATTAGAAAACATTTAAACTATGTAACTAATATAAATATTGAAAGTGTGTTCACATTAAAAATACCATCTCAAATCTATACATAACTTCTTTTAGAAAAATTGTTTGATTAAAAAATTTATTCAAACCATAGATCTACATGTAGCACTAATTTTCTATTAATATATAAATTCAATCGAATCTATACATATCTACTTTTAGATAAAAAGTTTTATTAAAAAATACATTGGCACTAATTTTTCTGTAAACTTACATATAAAAATATATAAATTAAACCAAATCTAGATAAGATCCTACCACTTGATTTTATCTTACATTTTTAATTCTATTATGTATAGTTTTTCAAAAATTTGTTTGATTAAAAAAAATATTCAAACCATAGATCTACATGTAGCACTAATTTTCTATTAAAATATAAATTCAATCGAATCTATACATATCTACTTTTAGATAAAAAGTTTTATTAAAAAATACATTGGCACTAATTTTTCTGTTAACTTACATATAAAAATATATAAATTTAACCAAATCTAGATAAGATCATACCACTTGATTTTATCTTACATTTTTAATTCTATTATGTATAGTTTTTGAAACTGACATCCCCGCCTTGATTTGGATGTTATTTTTATAAAATTACAGAACTGCACAAATGCCTTCAAACCGTTTTGTTGGCTAGCCTGCAAAAAGTGTAAGAATAATAAAGTACAGTGGAAGCTAGACTAGCGTAGGCCCCAGATATAGTAGTATACCGTACCAACCGCGTTATGTAAAAGCCCAATTTATTATACTCACTGCAACGTTGACCCCCCATGCTGGAGGAGGCAATATAAGTTGACAACAGTGCAAAGTGCAACGTGCAACCATATCATAATATTCCTCCGTATGTTGCACCAGATTTCTAAGTGAAAACAATACGATTCCACTTGCAATTCAAGTTATGAGGAGTCCCATATATACTGTAAGCTGTCTGTAGACCCAAAAACAGATTGCCTGGTATTCGTGGACTATAAAATAATATTATTATTATTATTTAATCCGTTAATGACAGTTAAAAAGAAAGAAATGTGTGAAGTACTTGACACGCAATGTAGAATTCAAATTTCAAGCGGATTTACAGTTTTGATCGTTTGTAAGAAAGAAACTTCTGTAACTAATTCATACATTTCTGTCCCAATACAGACTAGTTCAGTAATAGTAATCTGGTTTAAATGTCTGTATGGGAAAGAGCAAGAGAAGAGAATCATTATAAGTACTCGCGGAGGAGGAGTTTAAGTGAATTACAACTCCAAGTCAGGATAGAACAACAAGACGAGCTCTTTTTCTTACAGTGGTTGGTGCTTTTTAAGAAAAAAGTTTTAGATATTCCAGGAAGGTCTCATTCGCTTTGTGGAAGTGATGGATGGAACGATGAACGTATCGTCTCCTATGTTGAAATTGGTGAAGACTGGTTTCTGCTTTGGTTTTGTCATGATGTTGGAATAAGAGTAGGTGAACGTTTGGCCTTGTGAAGGTGAAGGAGTACTGTTTGGTACTTCTGCAGGAGAGTCCCCGTAAAAAGCATCTGCTGGCAAACTCAGACCCAGATCTGCTGCCCAGTCTGCAGCCAATGCCTTTCCTATATCCTCGGCCTGTTTATAACAACAGCATTTCACTCTCAGAAAAATAGTTCTTGCTAAAAGGCTCTTCATCCATTAAGCACAGATATGAGTTGTGGAGAAAGTCTGTATTTCCATGCATAAAATACATAAATTTTCTGAATTCAGCCTAAGTTTCTCTGATCTACTGCTAATTTCCACAATGTTCAACAATCAATGGTAAATTGTTTGTAATGAAAATATAACAACCATTTATCTGTAAATGAAGCATGCATTTCTATGAACAGTTTTAACTGTTAAACCCATAGAATCCTGATTACTAATAAATGTGTATGAATTTTCGCATAAATTTTAACTGTTAAATCTCTTAGGGTATCTGTTCCGTCCATTTAACTTTACCAGCAAATCAAAGAATCTATTGACCACACAAAATTTTGAATTACACTCTCTGATCCATTATCCTAATAAATCTCTCTGATCTATTATCATAATAAAAACAATGAAACATTGTGAAAAAGATCCTACAATTATCTAATAGGTCATCTGTAACTCCTATTTTGTCTTTAAAAAATAAATGTCTGTAAATGGTCAACTTACACTAATAACTCTTCATAAATGATGAACTGAGGCCAAAGAACTCTCCTCAGCTGAGCATAACAGGCACATGCTTTCCTAGTATTCTTATTTCCATTATTCTCTCTGATCATAATATTCTTTTCCATATTCTTAGTTTTGTTACACTCCCTTTAATTCTCAAAGAAAAGGAAAATATATATATACCAGGAGTTTGATTCTCTGAACTTACAAAAGAAGAAAAAATTAAGAAAAAAAAAACTAAGGAAAAGCACTCCAGAGAATAATGAACATATCAATACTAAAAAGATGAGAAAGGTAGAGAAATTATATTTAAAAATATTTTAAATGAGAGAAAAAAAAAGAGTTTGGATCAATAAATAGTTTATCTTTCACATTTAAAAAAAAAAATCTATTGACAATTACGATAGAGATGTTTGGTTTAGGGATGACCTTAGATGAATTTTCCATGGCAAACCAGTCCAGATGTTCAGGGGAAGAAGTCAGGAATTCCTCCACCTCAGTCAGAAATTGTGAAATATCTCCACTGCCAGTGCCCGCCCCTGCTTCTGAACATACTGGAGAAAAAACTGGCAGATCGGTCAGTGGATTGGTCTTCAATTTCTTGTTCATTTCGTTTCCGTGTTTCGTTAAGCCCGCCTCCTTCTCCTGGTTGTCAGAGCAAGCAGGACTTACAGTTGAAGGAGATGTATCCACTGGCAGTGGATGGAGAGAAACTTTGAGGCCAGGAACCAAAAACCTGGTATGCTTTCCAGTCAGATCGTTCGCAGAATGGACGGAGAAGTCGCAGTCCCTGCACAGGAGCGCACGATCCTCTCGGCAGAAGAAAAATGCCCTCTTTTCCTATAAATCACAGGTTAAATTCCTAAGAATTTATCATAAATATATTTACAAAATTCATGTATTAATTTATAAAAGATCAATTGCAGGGCCTTATGTTTTAGGAAACGATGAATCTTGAATGTATTCTGAAATGTTGATGTAAATTTTTTCAATTTTTTTGAAAAAGTTATTCTTATACCTGACATATATCACATCGCGGGAAGCCTATTTGAGAATTGAGGAGAGAAAGGCGAGGGTGTTTGCTGGCAAGCTTGTTCGCATCGTGCACTTTTGAATCGCAGGTCACACACAGAGCCGCTTCGTCTGCGCAGCAAAACACAGAGGCCTCCACGCTCTGGCAAACATCGCACTCAATCTTCATATTTCTACCTATTTTTTCTCTCTGAGCCGCCAAAAAATGGCTGATTGAGGCAGCAGTAACTCTACTGAGAAAGGGCGGAGGATTTACCTCTCTGTGCCGCCAAATATGGCCGATTTGGGACAGCAGTTGCTGGACTAAAAGAATGGGGGAAGGAGAAGAGGATATTTTGTACAAAAGTCGTATGCTGGCAGTGGTCCCTTGCGGGCTCTTGTATAATTGAATTGGATGAAAAATGGGGATGGGAAGGCCTAAAAAGCGGAGAGAATCGGAGAATCGGGATGGAAGAAAGTCACATGCACAGGTCCCACTCTGACCTCTCTTGGGAAACCCCACTGGCAAATGACTAGTAAAATAATATTGGTGCCGGTGGCATGATGGGCAATGAGCAGAAGCAGCTGCAGAGGATATGCGATATGTCTGAAGCTCCACATTATTATTGTAATTGGGTATGGCTGCTCTGCCTCCTCACGGCGACGGTTTCAGAGCCGCCGAGGTTGGTCCCCCTTTTCCCGGGTTGCTCTCCTCTCCGCGCAGGTTACATTTGTTGATCTCTTCAAATATGTAGTCAATTTTGTGGGGATTTAAAAAAATAATAATAATAAATTTGGGGACAAATTTGAGTTAAAATTTAGTTCATTTGTAGATGTCTTTGAATTTGTAAAAAAATTATGGTTAAATATGTTTTAGTCATATTAGTAATGTAATAGGTGATCTTTAGTCTTGATGTTTCACTTTGTGAGCATCACCTCATCTTTCAAAATATCATTTAGACGACAGAGCGTTAAGTGGTCCATTCATTCTAATGAGAGATGGGTTTGTATTACTCATGAAATATGGATTAATGGGTTTGACTCAAAAACTACACATTTGAATCATGACAGAAATATCATAATTTGAAACCTTGTAGAAAATACCCTACTTATCTACTTTGTAAATTGTAAAGTTTGTAGTAGACAAATGTGTATGGCAATTGTCTATTGGAAATTGTAAAGTTTCAAGTTGTCAATTTTTTGTCGGTAGTTGTTCCGATTGATGGGTTTTGTCTTGGGACACAACAAATTTTAGGTTAAATTTAGGTATTTTGTAAATATGATAGTAAGTTAAGTGGGCTTGATTTTGGAGAAATTTTATGGTTAAGCATGTTTGAGTTAAAGTAGTATTGGTGACCTTTGGTGAAGTCTCAATGCTTCACCCTTATGGGCATCACCTAGATGCAATGAGTGCCAACTGGTCCATTCATTCTCCTAAGAAATGGGTTTGTGTAAACCATTGCTCATGAAATATGGGTCAATGAGTTTGACTCAAAAAATACATATTTGAATCATGATAGAAATATCATTATTTGACACATTGTGGAGAATACCTCTTACTTATCTACTTTGTAAATTGTGAAGTTTTTGGTAGACATGTGTATGGCAATTGTCTACTAGAAGTTTACAATTTCTTGTCATGGACTACCAAAATATAATGTTTTTAACTATTTTGTTTCAATTCTGTAATAGTCAATTTGATAATAATTAATTAGTTCTAAAAGAAGAAAGAAAATGTGCTCACTACATGGTCAGGAGTAAATTGATGATGGAAAAGACTTGTTTCACCAAAATCAATGTAATCAAATAAGAGAGACCTTCCTCTCCTTATAGATTATATAACTCTTGTAACTTAATTATTTTTATCATCATATTTTTTATGACATTGTACATTATGATCAATTGTTTTCTTTTTAAAACATCAAATATGTCTTAAATGATTCAGACACAATAAATATCACTCAATTTTTAATTCTCAACTGAAAAATATCAACCTCGTTTTATACTCCCAATACAAACAATTACCAAAAATATTTCAATTAAAAACCTCAAAACTAAAAAAATAGACTTATATTATTTTTCTTAAAGAAAATATATTATTACAATTTAGCAGGATGGACACGGATGACAAAATCATCTACAATAATTTTATGACATTGTAAATTATGATCAATTGTTTTCTTTTTAAAACATCAAATCATGTCTTAAATAATTCAAACAGAATAAATATCACTCAATTTTTAACTCTCAGCTGCAAAATATCAACCTCGATTTATATTCCCAATACAAACATATTACCAAAAAATATATATATATCTCAATTAAAAACCTCAAACAAAAATAGAATATATTATTGCAATTTAATTTGATCTGCAAGTGGATTCGACAGCTAGTGGTGTGCTCCATATCCATAGTTTTTTTATCGACTTACGCACCGTCAAAATCGCTGCTCTTCCACCGAAGACAATAATTAAAAACAGGACACGTGCCTATTGAAAATTGGTTCTATTACGTCAGCAATGACCGATTTCCGGATTTCTCGGAACCAGGGCTCGAATTTGATGGCTGTATGACCGTATTTAGTTTTTTAATTATACAATATAATTTAATATTTAGGAATATTTTATTATGTGAAGAATATTTCAAATAGATTCAAATTTTTTATATAATTATTTTGGTAATTTTGAATAAGTGATATTACAATAAGTAAGCGTGATTATCTTTTTTTATGGATAAGATTGATCAAATTTAGGTTTTGTCACAAATTATTTTATAAATTATGAAGTTGTTATGTGATTATAAAAGTGTTAAGTTGATTTCTTTGAATAATTACAGTTTTAATAGTAGTTTGTAGTAGAGTTTTATATAAACATTTAATTAATTTTTTGTTTAAATAGTGGTATAATTTTAGTCTTTAATTTTTATTTACAATTAATTTTTTATTATTTTAAATTATAATTTTATTTTCTAAATGAAACATAAATTAATAAATTCAGAGTATTAAAAGATGTATTGTTTATGGTATGTTTTATGTTTTTACTCTTTTTTCATGATATAAATCTTTAAGAGGTGTATTAAAAAGAATGAGGTAAAAATTATAGTGTTTTTTGTGGAATAAATAATCTTTAATTAGAATAAGTTATTAAAACTTTAGTTTGTATTGAAATAATTCTAAATAATAATTTTTAAAAAAATTGAACATAAGAAAAAAAAATTAAAATAACAAATCATCAAAAATAAACCTCTCTATCTATAATTAATTTTTTATTATTTTATATTATAATATTCCATTTTTAAAATTAAAAAAAAAAAGACTTTAAATTCTAAAATTTTAAAATATATCCATTACTATCTACAATTAAATTTATATTATCTTAAATTATAATTATTCATTTTTTAAAAGAAAGATATTTTTATTTTTTATTAGAAAGATGATTTTAAAATAAACAAAATCAATCTTTATAATTAGTTTATATTTATATATATATATATTGGAAAAGGAGATAATGAGAGAATCTTTAAAAATAAAGTTTATAGTTGTATATGCCAAATTTTAGAAAATAATTTTTTTTTTTAAAACTATAAAGTTGCTCCTTTTTAAAAAAAATTTCCAAACGTGTGAGTCTTAAAAATAAATAGTATTATTAAAATTTATAAAGAACTATATGCGGCTTCTATTTTTATAAAGAAATATTCGTTTTAACACTATAGGTGTCTTAGTAATTCCATGGGATTGAGGTGTCTTAGTATATAGTTGAAGGGAATTAAAATTGTAAGGAAATAAATGGATAAATTAATTTAATGAGTATTTATTAGTAAATAATTTATAAGAGTTTATTTGTTAAAAGTAGTAAAATAAATATTTGAAATTAAAATAAATAGGATAAGGTATTTAGTAGTTAGTTTGATGCAAAATGATATTTTATTAGGTGCTTTAAATTAATTTAATTTTAGAATAGAAAATTGAGATATTTTATGTATTATAATTAATAAAAAATTAATGATGAAGGTTACTTTTATAAATGTATAAGTGATTATAAGTAATTTTATGATTATTTCTTTGATTTAGATATATGAATTTGATTTTTGTACATTATTAAATGTGTATCTTTAATTTGCTTTACATTTATATTTATTCTTGCATAAAACTTGGCTGTGTTGGTGGAGTTTTCATTTGAAAAGAATAAGATTTCTCTTGTATTAAACACAATAAGAATGTCAAGTCAATGACTGCGAACAATGATCGAAGAAGCAAGCTATCATTCAATATTCCTAAGATGTTTATGCAAATATTTATACTACCAAGATAATGTAGTGAATAATATAGCTCTTTTCTAGGTTATAGACGTGTTCTTCAAAGTTCATTAGTTGTTCTAAATGAATTAGGATTTATCATTAAATATAACTTCCTAGCATGTAATTTAAATATGTAGTGCTTCAAGTCAACTCATAATGACTAACTTGAGAGAAAACTCTAGGCTCAATATTTAAATTTGAATTTTAAAAGTTTTGGGGTCATTTTTACAATTGCACTTCTAATCAAGGTTATTTGTACAATTGCAACTTTGATCCTAGGAAGTCAATAGATAAAATTAAGGACCAAGTTAGGACCTTAGGAACAGTTGCAAATGTGATCAGACAAAAATCAAATTATTTGTCAATTTTCATTTGAAATGCATCATTTTGCACACTATTCATTACATTAGGGATAAATATTTTTACAAAATTCATGTATTAATTTATAAAACAGAAGATTTATAATAGATCAATTGGAGGGCCTTGCATTTTAGGAAACGATGAATCTTGAATGTATTCTAAAATGTTGATGTAAATTTTTCAACTTTTTTGAAAAAGTTCTTATACCTGACATACATCACATCACGGGAAGCATGTTTGAGAATTGAGGAGAGAAATACGAGGGTGTTTGCTGGAAAACTTGTTGACATTGTGCACTTTTGAATCGCAATGTTTGTCACAATTACCTATAACTCAATATATGGGGTTTGAACTTACACTTTTTATGAATGTCAAGTCATTTTAGTTCAATTTTAGGGTTTCTTTTTATATTCTATAAGGGTTTAAATGGTTTTTCATTACTATTAGACTTTTTTGACTAAATATGGAAAAGGTTTGACTAGTTTTCTACCATGCACTTGTATTTGTGTGTTCATCATTGCACAAACTTTAACTATGTAACTTTCTTTTTACATTTTTTTTTAATTCCAAAATATGGAAATGGTTACAATAAATCACACTGCAAATTGTTTTTTATATATTTGATTGTTACTATGAAATATTCATAGGGTTTTAATGTTTATCATTTTGAGGGTTTTTGCCATGCACTTGGATTTGTCTGTTCCTCATTGCATAGACTTTAACTCTACAACTTTCTCATAATATTCTCATGTTATTCCAAAATATGAAAATGGTATCACTGGTTTTCATTTCGAAGATATTTTTCCATGCAAATGTATTATTTTGTTCTTCCATGCACAATAGTTATGTTTGTGAAATGCTTTTTTCATTTGATTGTTACTACCAAACATGGAAAGAGTTTCACTGGTTCACAATTAGAGGGTTTTCCGCCATGCACTTGTATTCGTGTGTTGGACAATGCACAAACTTTAACTCTGCAATTTTCCTTTAATATTTTTTTGTTATTCCCAAATATGAAAATGGGTTCATTTGTTTTCATTTCGAAGATATTCTTCCATGCAATTATATTATTATGTTCTTATATATGTAATTGTATATTCTTCTAGGAAACGATGAATCTTGAATGTATTCTGAAATGTTGATGTAAATTTTTCAATTTTTTTAAAAAAGTTCTTCTTATACTTGACATATATCACATCGTGGGAAGCCTGTTTGAGAATTGAGGAGAGAAATATGAGGGTGTTTGTTGGAAAGCTTGTTCACATTGTGCACTTTTGAATCACAATGTTTGTCACAATTACCTGTAACTCAATATTTTGGGTTTGAACTTACACTTTTTATGAATGTCAAGTCATTTCAATTCAATTTCAGGGTTTCATTTTATATTCTATAAGGGTTTAAATGGTTTTTCATTACTATTAGACTTGTTTGACGAAATTTGGAAAGGGTTTGACTAGTTTTTTGCCATGCACTTGTATTCGTGTGTTCATTATTGCACAAAATTTAACTATGCAACTTTCTTTTTTTAATTCCAAAATATGGAAATGGTTACAATAAATCACACCGCAAATTATTATTTTTATATTTGACTGTTACTACGAAATATTCATAGGGTTTTAATGTTTATCATTTCAAGGGTTTCTGCCATGCACTTGCATTCGTGTGTTCCTCATTGCATAGACTTTAACTCTGCAACTTTCTCATAATATTCTCATGTTATTCCAAAATATGAAAATGGTATCATTGGTTTTCATTTTGAAGATATTCTGCCATGAAAATGTATTATTCTATTCTTCGATGCACAATAGTTATGTTTATGAAATGCTTTTTTATTTGATTGTTACTACCAAACATGGAAAGAGTTTCACTGGTTCACAATTAGAGGGTTTTTTGCCATGCACTTGTATTCTTGTGTTGGAAAATGCACAAACTTTAACTCCTCAATTTGCCTTTAATGTTTTTTTGTTATTCCCAAATATGAAAATGGGTTCACTTGTTTTCATTTCAAAGATATTCTTCCATGCAATTATATTATTATGTTCTTATATATGTAATTGTATATATATATATATGTATATGTGTAATTGTTTATGTATATATATGTGAGTGTTACTATGAAATATGGAAAGGGTTAGACTGGTTTTCAGTTAGTGGGTTTTTTGCAATGCACTTCTACTCGTGTGTTCATCATCAAGCACAAACTTTACCTCTGCAATTTATATATATACACAAATATATATACATATATATAGGTATATATATTCGGTATACATATATGTATATATATACATATATGTACATGCATATATGTATGTATATATATGTTCTTCTATTTGTGTGTTCATCATTGCACAAACTTTAACTATGCAACTTGCCTTCAATATTTGTTTGTTATTCCCAACTATGAAAATGGTTTGATTGCTTTTCATTTTGAAGATATTTTTCCTTGCAATTGTTGACTTTTGTTCATCCTTCCACAATAGTTCACTATGCACAATAGTTTTTATATTTGATTGTCACTACCAAATATGTAAAATGGTTTCAATGCATTTAATTTTGAAGAATTTATGCCTTGCAATTCTATTATTTTGTTATACCTTGCACAGTACTCTTCCTAATCCTTAATAATTCAAATTTACCACCTATTTTATGTTGTCTTCTTCCCAAATCACTAGAGAGGCCTACAAACAGAGATATACATTGAAAGAAGCCTCAACTCTTCAAAATATACATGATATACCATGGATGATTTGATCCATGCATATCATGTATATCTTGAACATATAAGACTTATATGTACATGTATATGTTTGTACATCCTATTACAATAAAAGGGCTCATTTCTATTAAGTTGAGATTCCTATACACACACACACATGTGCATAAATATGTATGCATATATGTATATATATGCACTTGTATTCATATGTTCATCATTGCACAAACTTTAACTATGCAATTTTCCTTCAATATTTGTTTGTTATTCTCAACTATGAAAATGGTTTGACTGCTTCTCATTTCGAAGATATTATACCTTGCAATTGTATTTTTTTGTTCATCCTTCCACAATAGTTCACTCGGTGCAATGCTTTCTATATTTTATTGTTACTTCCAAATATGTAAAGGGTTTCATTGGTTCACAATTAGAGGGTTTGTTGCCATGCACTTCTATTACTGTGTCATCATTGCACATACTTTAACTATGCATTTTTCCTTTAATATTTGTTTGTTATTCCCAAGTATGAAAATGGTTTCAATGCATTTCATTTCAAAGAATTTATGCCTTACAATTCTATTATTTTGTTATTCCTTGCACAATACTTTCCCCAATCCTTAACAATTCAAATTTACCACCTATTTTATGTTGTCTTCTTGCCAAATCACTAGAGAGGCCTACAAACAGAGATAGACATTGAAAGAAGCCTTATCTCTTCAAAATATACACGATATACCATGGATGATTTGATCCATGCACATCATGTATGTCTTGAACAGATAAGACTTATATGTATGTATATCTTTGTTCAATCTATTACAATAGAAGGGCTCATTCCTATTAAGTTAAGACTCCTTGAACAATGTATATCAATGTATATCACTTGCACAATAATTCACTCTGCTATTTTCTTTTTCTACTTAATTCTTACTATGAAATATTCTTTCTACTTCATTCTTTTTCTATTAAGTGTTTGACTGGTTGTCCTTTACAAGGTTTTCTACCATGCACTTATATTTGTGTGTTCACGATTGCACATTCACATTGCAAATTGTTTTTTATATTTGTTTGTTATTCTGAAATACAAAAATGATTTGAGTGGTTCTCATTTCAAAGATATTCTATCATGCAATTGTATTATTATGTTCTTACTTATGTTCATATATATACTCATTATATATGTAATTGTATATGTCTATGTATATGTATACATACATATATATGTAATTGTATGTGTATATGTATATGTATATGTACATATATATGTAATTGTATATGTATATGTATATATATGTAATTGTATATACCCATTTTTCCCTCCACCCGAAAGTGGAGCCCATCCGCCTCCTTAATCGGCGAACAAATCTACGTGTATTGGATCGTACGGACGCATGGCTTCGATAACCTTTCCACCCTAAATGAACAGTTTAGAGCAGTAATTGCTCACCGCCTCCTTCATTACCTCCATTGGGCAACTTTCCTTATGCATCCCTCTCCACTTACTTGAACTGAAAAGTGCCTAATTCAGAGATCAAAGTTCATTCAATGCTCCAAATTCTCTCATATCTCGCTCATTGTCATTCCTTTTGTTTGTGTTTATTCTGGAGTGTTTGTTTGGTTACGCACCCATACATGTTTGGCTCTCCACAATTCATTGTTGGGCTCTGAATGCTTCCTTGTTCAACTTTGCACTCTCGAAAGCTCCCTTTCTCTTTCAGGTGAGATTTTTTACCTTGCTAGGCCTCTACTAGTGCCAATATATATCAAAACTAACAAATATATATATATATATACATACATACATACATACACATCATATATATACATATTTACATAAATATATATATATATATACATATACATATATACATATACATATATACATATATATATACATACATATATATACATACATACATACATACATACATATATATATATATATACATACATATATATAAATGTCAATCTCTCGTATGATATGCATATGTTTTCCATGAATCTATAAATATTTGGGGTTTCACACTAGTGTTGTTTACATTGGGTATTTCATTTATATTCTTTATGCCATGGAATGCAAATATGTTGTATGCGATGTCAATGCTTGTCACAATAACCTGTAACTCAATATCTGGGGTTTCAACTTAAACTATTTATGAATGTCAAGTCATTTCAGTTCAATTTCAAGGTTTTCTTTATTCTATATTCTTGGGAATATATATCCATTTTATTGACTATAAATGTTTGTCACCCACCACCCTATAACTCAGTATCTGGGATTTCAACGTTCAAATTTATTGTTCTTTTGCATTGTTCAATTGGATTGTTCAATTTGATTGTTCAATTTGATTGTTCAATTGGATTGCTCAATTGGATTGTTCAATTTGATTGTTCAATTTGATTATTCAATTTGATTGTTCAATTGGATTGTTCAATTTTATTTTCATTTAAGTCATGTATATTCGTTAAGGAGTTATTTGTTTCATTCTTTTAGACATATTGGTATATTTAGTTGACACTTGTTATAAATTTTTGTCTTGTTCAATCTTCTTCGATGGTGTGTGATTTCAATTCATTATTGGCTTGGTGTAACACCCCTCCGTTTTGGATATTTGGATTGGTAGTGTTTTCTTGGTAATGTTTGATTATGCTTATGATGTGACTATGAACTTAGTGATTATTTAATCATGAACGGTTTAGTGATGCGCATGTTATATTATGATGTGACGATTGTGTCTGAACATGCTTTGACTTTCGAACTTAATTACTTGCGATCGTGATTGTTAAACGATGTGAAGTTATATGTTGATGAGATGTTCTTTTATTTTGATGTTATCCTTATGACATGATTTGGAGTAACTTAGAATATATTTGATTTAATGATGTTTATGCTATTGAGCATATCTCTAATGTTAGATGTGTCAATTAATGATACTATATTGGTGAAAGGGGGGATTGTATCACTTGCTTGCGAGCGCCCTATAATTCCGAGATTCCTTCTTCACGGTGTGTTTGATCATAACATACATATATATTTTGCACGTTCGACATGTTCTTTGTTGCAAGTTGGCAGGTACATGACATCGACTCCACCTGGCTTCACAGGTCTGAGCATGTCCATTTACCAACAGTAATTGATTGGGAGATAGTAGCTAGGTTTTCTGAGCCAAGTTGTCACCCTAGTCATAGTGTGTTGTCGAGTTGTCGTTAGGGTCAGTTGTTTTAACTTGGTCAGTTTCCCCTTGAGTGTTTATTTAATTTCAAGTTTAAAGTTTATTAAATGACTTGCGTAGTTTAATTGATGATTAAATTTGTTGAGTTGCAATGTTGAAATGTGATTTATTTGATGAAATTAATAAAATAATTATTGGGTTATTGATTGGTTTGATTAATTAATAAACTAGATTTAGTTTATTAATTAATTAGATTAATAGTGTTATATTAAACAAAATAGTGATTTTGGCATTATTGTATATCTAAATTCAAATGAAATTGGAAATGGAAATTATAATGGACATTGAGATTTAATTAAAATAAAATAAAAATCATGTCTGAATAGATAGAGTTAAATTAAATAAATAATTAAATATCAATATGTTTTAATTCCACTTTTGAAAAATATTGTTGAGGAAATTATTTATTGGTAATTTTGAAATGCTTATGTTTTATGAGAAATTTGGAAAATGCATAAGGATGAATTAAGAATTCGAAATTGGGTTTTGAATTTAAAATTAGAAATGGGCTTTTGAATTTAAAAATTCAAAATTGGATTGTGAATTAAAAATTAGAAAAATCCCCATGTTTTGAAATTATATTTTGGGTGAGTGAGAATTTTAGGGTTTTCTTTGACCAAATTGGAAAAAACCCTATTTTGGGAGGAAATGAGCTCTCATTATTTATTTTTAATCTTGTAATTTGGGGAAAATTTGCTTGGCTATGGTTTTGCTTTGGAATTTTGAAGGAGATGGAGGTTTTGTTGGAGCTAGATTCAAGGGAAGGATTGGAGAAAACCATGGATGAAGGTTTCAAATTTGTGGAGGAAAATCAGGTTCTCCTTTAATCTTGCTTGTTCATTTTGAAATAGATTAAACCCTCTTCATGCTTTTTAGAGATCTTTGAAATGTTGATGAATCCAATGAAACCCATGAGTTATTTCTTTGAAAACTTGTAAAATGATTGAGATTTGGAAATGAAACTCAAAGCAAGAATCAAATTAAAGAAAAATTCGTTTTAAATCTAGCAAGAGAAAACTTCGAGGGATGCAAATGAAGATTTTAATTTCTTGGTCGAATTGGGGAAAAACCCAGAAAAATGCATCATAATATTGTGTTTTAAATCTTTCCTCTTAGCCCTTTTTCTTATAAAAATTTGCCAGATGGGGCTGTGAAATGATATTTATTTTGCATATAAATTTATGCAACTGGGAGTTTGTTTTCTATAATTTCTGGGTGAAATTTCGTTCTAGTTTTTACCAGACACAGGGTTTGTTTTTTTAATTTTTGTCTGTTTTTCATTTTTGGACGAAATTTTGTAAATAAAAATAAATTTTATTTATTTTTGGGGGGGTTGGGGAGGCCAACCCCCGCCGCCGCCACCACCACTGTTGTTGCCACCGGGGGGTCGGGCATTGTGTGCTCGGCACACAGTTCTGTTGTCGTAGGCAACGGATGTTGTGTGCTTTGCACACAGCCCCGCTGTCGTTGGTGGCGATGGGCTATGGGCGGAGCACACAGCCCCGCCGGCCACGAGAGGCAGGGGCTGCGAGCCTAGAGCTTCGGCCCTCAGAATTTAAAAAATAAAAAATAAATAAATAAAATTTTGTTTTATGTTTATTTCTCTTTTATATATATTTTATATTATATGTATACTTTATAATATATATATATTATATAAATTATAATATTATAATATTATATATTTATATATAATATGTATATATTATTAAAATATATATATATATAAATATAATATTTCTTATTAAATAAATTTGGAAATATTAAATTGGAAATTTAAATAGTTTATTTATATGCAAATAAAATGATATTTTATTTGGCATATTATTGGAATTTTAAAATGACAATGGGATTATTATAATTGAAGAAATTGACATTTTAAATAAATAGTCAGAAATTTTAAAAAGAATTAATTTTAAGTAATTATTCAAATGTTTATCAAAGACATAATTTGCTTATGTAGAATAATAAGGAAATTAAATATGATTAATTGAAATATATAAATTATGGGATATATTTATTTGTTAATAAGCATGTTAATATACTTTGATATTTAATTGTATCGAAATTGCACTAGTACTTTACTTTATTAGACATATTAAGGGATAACATAATCAAATGTATTGAGATGATTAATCTCGTGTTATTAGAGGCAAGAGTGGAGTTAGACAATTTAATGTTTATTCGAAGTATTAATTTTAATTGATTAATTATCCTATGTTGAAAAAATGGATCAAGTGAATTAATCTAAATGTTTATCTTTTAAAATATCTTGATTATGTATATAATCATGAAACTTAGGGGTAATGAATGTTTTATTTAAATCAGATGGTTTAAATCATTAAAGTGTTTGATTAGGGAATATAATCGGGAAACTTAGGGTGATCGAATGACTTATTCTAAACAGATGAATATATGTGTCAAATGTTTGACTTATTTATAATTTGATATCTTAAGATGACTTTTGGTCACGTAATTGAAGCCAAAGTAGAGTTTATATTCAAATGAATTATTTTAAATGTTGAATCTTAATAGTCAAATGTTTTATTTTAAAAAGGTAGATTTTAAATGATCAAGTGTTTTCATTTTCAAAGGTTGATTTTATTAATAAATCTAATTGGGAAAACGAAATATACTATTGGTTTGAATCCCCTTAAAGATGTTAACGTGCTTGAGTTACTATTGAGTTGTGCAGATAAGGTTAATTATTTACTTAATTTCTTGTGGGACGTAATTGATTGACTTATTATTTAATCTAAATGTTTTGTTAAACAAATGGTTTCATTTATGGCATATGATCATGAACTAGAGAAATGATTGATTATTCTAGTCGAATGAATTTATTTATTAGAATGTTTTGATTAGAGAGGTTAATTGTAAATTTAGAGTAAATGATTGGGTTGTAAATACTTCAATGTTGGGAAGTGAATTTGATGTATTTGATTGAGTAAATGCATGAATGAAAACTGTGATTGACTAGGTTTAGGAAACCCTAACATTAGATATGGAATTGCCTGGAATGATTTTATATCATATTTCTTTCATTCTCCATGTCGGGAAAATGGGGTTAAGGGGGAAAATGGGGTTAAGGGTCTATGTAAGTCTTCCAGATAGGAGTTCCTTTATTGGTATGGGTTGTTGTACATGAGCCAACTTTTGATGTGTTGTGGAAAAAGTGCATAGTTACACCATGTTGTTTCATCCGGTTTTCACGAACGAGGATGGTGTGTGTCTCCTTTGGATTAGGAGAGGGTTATGTAATTTGTGTCTCCTTTGGATGGAGTGGTATTTTGTATTTTATTTTCCTCCAATGTATGGAGTGGATTATGTGACCTTGTTTACCTCTAGTGTTTGGAGAGGGTTTTGACCTTGTTGTCTCCAGTGTTGGAGAGGGTCTTAACCTTGTGGTTTTCTGTGTTGGAGTGAGTTATTGATTTGTTACCTCCTTGGATTGGAGAGGTCATGTTATCTGGTCACTTATTATGGTTTTCACCCTGTGGGTTATCTTAGGAGAGTGGCTTGCAATGGGGGCCGGCGCACAAAGTGGTGCCAGGATATCCCTTTGTAAGTTGCTTAATTCAGTGATAACTAAATTTAAACTTTTAGAAGCTTAGGTTACATCAAACATTAAACAAGATAATTTGTGCCTCGCTCATGGGCCCAAGGGCTTGTTTTAGACTTGGGATGAGATGGGAAGGCCTGGAATGGCAAGATCATCTATCTCGTCATCACAAGAGGTATTTGGTTCCGCATGAGTAAGCATTGGTGCTAGGATTTTGGTAGAGGCTACCAGGATAACCCAAGGAGTGGGGGCCGGGGCCTAGGAAGATTCCCAGAGGATATCCCTTGATGAACTATGCGATGACACTCTTCCTAAGTCAACAGTTTGTATATGTTATATGTGACACTCTTGATCTATTCTATGTCTAGAAGCAATGTAACCTATGACAGTGTTGTGTGAGTCGTACCTAGAGTTGCACGTATGACCGTTCAGTCATGTGATGAGGTCTGGTATTTATTTTGTATTAGTTTTGTGTGGCCCATTTCTAGTGGTAGATGGTCTTGTGTAGGAATTTTTGGTTACTATCTCCTAGCACGGAGGGAGTGGAACCTTTTGGATTCCACATGGTCGGGTGGCGTGCATCTTAATCCGTTGGTTCTTCTTCTTGTTCGTGTGGTCATGATTTCCAGTTGAAGAGCTCATGGGAATCAGTTTCTTCTCATGCCTTGTTCTCTCAGTTCTTATTGTATTTTATTACCCCTCAGTTGTTATCGAGGTGGAATTTGTAATATGTAATCATTTTGTTGGAATTACCTCATTCAAGGAATGAGTGTTGTAATCTTATTGTTTAAATATTGTTAATTGAAATATTTTGGTATTTCTTATCCTTCGTTGTAAGTTATCTTGTATGGAATGTATGTTGTCTCATTTCCTTAAGTGATTAATGTTTTGGTTTATATTAATGTTTGTTGTTATTTGGGTTTTAAAGTAATCTTTGTCTCGTGGCCTTAGAGGTTGTTGGTAATGTGTATTCATCTTACATGTTATTTGTACTTAAACAAAAAAAAAAATTGGTGCATTTAAGTAGTGAATTGCAACTTCCTCTAGGGTTGCGTGGCGGGGCATTACACTTGGTGATGGTGATTTTCACTTCAAAGGTAAACACTTTCCTTACTATACCTTCTCATTATAAGTTAAACACTGCTACATGTCTTTGATTAATGCCTCCTTTATATATGTTTGTAGGATTGAGTTGGAGAAATTCACCATATCATTGGCCATCTCCAATTCATAGAGGTGAGGTTTTTAACCTCACTAAGGTTGTACCATTGTCTCCTGGCATTCGTTTCTTCTTTATTCTTATCACTTATTCGTTTTGTTATGAGTGTGTTGTGTTACTTAAGTTGAAGGTTATTATTTATTTTGTTGCTGATTTTGAACATAATATTTAAAGTGTTTATGTGGTTATCCATAGATGGAAGGTTTTCTTGCATCCTAGGTGCATCTGCAATGTGCTCAATGATGTATATGGCGTCTAGGGTGTTTATGAACACTTCCAATATTTGTGTCCATAAACACAGTCAATTTTTCAAGGAAAAATATGGTTCTCTTCATGCATCACTGTGACTTTAATGGGTTTAATATTTTCATTTAATTTCTATCTATACCTATATATAATTTTCAACTATCAATGTATGTATCTATATATCTATTTATTTGTATATATATATATACACACACACACACATGGCAGATATATATACATGCATACATGTAGATACATTTATATAGACATACATGTAGATACATTTATATATACATATATATGCACATTGATATATATGTACATACATATTGACATAGACATACATGTGCATTCGTATGCACATAGATATATATGTACATATGTATTGACATAGACATACAACTAAATATGTATGTACATAGATATATATGTACATACTTATGAACATAGATATATATATCTACATATGTATGCACATATATGCACTACACAATTGTGAAATACAAAACTAGCAAATGAATTATTGTGCAATGAAGAATAGAATAAGGCATAATATCCTCGAAATGAAAACTAGTGAAACCATTTTCATATTTCAGAATAACAACCAAATATTAAAATCAAATTGCAAAGTTAAAGTTTGTACAATGATGAACACAATAATAGGGGAGGGCTACAGTCCAATAGGTTCAACTTGTTCATGACGTGCCCATTTCAAAGTAACACCATTTGCCATTAAATATTCTCTTTCATTATATATATGTATAGACCTATATATAGTCCTTAAAGTAACTTCATACTCATCCATATAAACACAGGTCACATTCATCTCTACTATTCACTCCTTCAACCTCCCTTGGCATGCCTCCATAGAAATACCCTCATAATCAAGTGTAATTATGTTGTCAGTGTTAACCAACATAATCTATTTAGTATTTACTAAATTGAATGATATAGTTTTTGGGCATTATAATCATAATCCCTAAATCTAATGTGTTTTTTGGTTTACAAAAAAAGAATGAACTGTAATATTTCATAAAAACTATACATGTTTATTTTAGATGCAAACCCAAACAAATAAACTTAAGATAAGATATATAAATGTGTTAACTTTTGTAGAGGTATAGTATAAAATTAAATTTTAATTGAGTTGTATTGATATACAAAAGGATAGATTACATCAAGTATTTCTATATGAAGTGTTGTGGAATTTAGACATGTCCAGTAGACCTTTTCAATGACTATATGAAATGTCTTCTTATGTAGTTTTAAATGTTACAATATCAGCATACACTGTATTGTATGAAATGTTGTATAAGATTATCAACATTGAATATATATTTTTAGAAATGTAGAATAGATATTATAAACATAGTAAATGTTGTAAACAAAATTGAAACAGATTATCTGCATAGAATATATTTTCTGAAATGTAGATTATATGACAACCATAAAAAGGTATTCACATAGTCATCAATGTTCCCCACACTAAAGCACCTTAATATGCAATTGTAAAACAATTTTCACCCACAAAGTCAACAAGGGTACTCATATCACTATACAAAAACAAAATTAGTTCAACTGAATTATGTCTGTCATGAATAGGTTGTTCTTATTCGACTAAAAGCATTGGTAGGGATTAAGAATTAAACTCAAAAAGAAACTCTAACATTCATATAAACAACAATTTGACTAACATTTATATTGCAAACATTAAATTGTAGTAGGTAACAAAATAACACCATAAAATAATCACATTGATAAACAAGTTTAGTTCAAATATATTAATGATAGAGTTTCAACACAATGAAAATGGCATCCCCAACTACAACCAGAAAAACCAAAATATAAGGGATTGTTATAGTTGGTCCCTCCCAACCTCAGTTGAATGCTCCAAGAAATGAATTTGGAGATGTGTTCTCGTCTCCTAATGTTGCATTTAGACTTTCCATAAAATGATTTGCTTTTGCATTTGTCAATTACGTGCAACTTACATTTGAATGGGTTACTAGTGAAGAAGTCAATCCAACTGGAAATTGAGTGCAACTAACTTGAGATGGGTTGGGACTCAAACATGCATTGCTTGCAGTAAAGAGAGGGAAGTTATTATTGGTTATTTCGATCGAATGTAACTATGATTATCAGATAAGGGGGTTGTAGGATTGCTTAAGAATCTCTCACATCAATGCTCTATGGGTAGGCTCGATCTCCCTTTCCTTCTTCTCTTGTTCTTTTTGTACCCTTCCTTGCTCCTTCTTTTCTCTTTCCTTTCTTTGCAACTGTTTCAATTGCTATCTTTTCTTGTGCTCAATTTCCTTTTCAATTTTTCTTTGTTCCTTCTGCTCCAAGGCCACAATCTATGTTGCCTTTTTTGTTCTTAGTTTGTTGCCTCTTTCTAATTTTTAATTCCTCCAGTACTTGTTTCTTTTTCTCTTGTTCCATTACGAGAGTCATGTAATTGTCAATAGTCAACAACTGAGATTGTCAGCTCACCTGAAGAGCCCCACCAACATACTTTTTCATTCTTCCATTGACTATGTGAACTAGTAGCTTAAGGAAGTTACTGATTCGAGAACTAGTTTGGGTTTCAATTGTTTCATTGACTTGGGATTCAGTAAACTCGTCCTAATCCTCTGTACCTTGACTTTTGTGGCCACCATCTACATAATAGTGCACTGTTTGGTCTGGAGGTGTCATTGTTGAAGATGGGAATTTGAAATTCCTCATGTCTTCTTGTTCGGGTTGGTTGTCCATGTCTTGAAATTGTTGCTCTACACCTTCATGCACTTGAGTATCCATTGGAGTCTGCAATGTTTATGACAGTTCATCTATTGAAACATCAAGTCCCGAAAGACTAAGGATTTTTTATACTACAAAAGCATTCTCGGTGTCATCAATCTCATACGTCTCACTGGGACGCATATCACCCACAAGTGCATCATAATTGAGGGGCCATATCCCTTTCCTTTTAAAGCCAGCTTTTATGTTCGATGGAGTCATAGCTCTTATTAGTTCCTTGCTGCCTAACTCTGCTAATTCTGCCCTTTTGATATCAATATTGGGGAATCTAGTGAGAAATTTAGCTCGTTGTGATTTGAAATATGTCTTGAATGGTGCAAACACACTAACATCCAAAGGTTGTAGTGTGTGAGAAGTAAGAGCAAGCAATGTAAGGAGGTCAATGTCTAACCTCCTTGCCTCTTGGATAGTTGATAGTATAACGTGACTTCCATGGCCGTCAAAAATTAGAAGGTGCATTTTACTTGGTGACACCCCCTGGAATCAACAAACATAAATGTTCCAGCTGGTTTAAGAAAAGCTCCTTTGTCATCCAAGCATGTGCTTGGGTTTCCATACATGTTAGTGGTTCATAGTTCACAATGTAATTCTCTATCTCTGTATTGTCCTTGAACAAATAGAAACCAAGTATGCTTTGGTTAGCTGCATTAACACAACAAAGAATTGTTATCCATTCTCTGCTTTTTGGAATTTTGTACGAGACATTCATGTTGCCTCGTCATGCCAACACCCTCATTGTTCCATTTCTACCAACTTGAATGCTCGTTTCATCATAGTTTCGTATTCTTCTAGGATTGTATGGGGACTTTCATATGTTGTTGTCAGTGTTCTAAAAAATTTAGCTACTATTGCGGGTCTTAGGTTTACTGCCCTATCTTTGTCAAGACCTTCAACTGTGCACAAGGTCAATTATGGATGGTGCCTCTTGAATCCAGTCCACCATGATTTTCCAGACAACCCCTCTATGAAAGGGTTGGGTTTAGTCTAGCATATCTAAGCAACCTCTTGCTTGAGATTGATAATCTCAATCTTGTGGCCAACATCTACCATATATGTGGACCATTTTTTCAATAAAACCCTCCTCCTTTATTGTTAGGACTATTGGTGGACCCTTCTTTGAAGTAGTTTTCAGGCCACCTAACCAATTACTAAGCGTAGTAGTTGGAATTTTTCATTTCTTCGCAGCAGTTCTCAATCAACATCCCATTTATTTCAACATCCTCCAAGGCCCTATCCATGTCTTGTGATGACCATTCCCTTTCCTTTGATGCTCTTTCCCACCTGATTATAGGTGCAACAATCTCCTAGACTACCTCAACAGGTTCAGGATTGTTGTTTTCTTCTACAATCGGTTCATGCACATGGTGGGACTATTACTGTCTCTTTCTGTGTATGTGACTTTGTCTTTGCAGTCTTGTTTTTTGGATTGGACCTCATATTAACTTTAGATTGCACCTACAAATATTAAAAAATATGTTTGGAGTAGTTTAAAATAATAATAATTGAACAATGTTGAAGTCACAATGATGCATGAATAGTTTGCTTTTCTTTAATATGCATCTTGACAGTTTGCAATGCAATGCTTGGTATACATGAATAGTTTGTAATGCAATTGTTGATAGTTTGTAATGAAATTATCTTTAATTTGCATGAAAAGTTTGTTTTTAATGCATATATGCATGTTGATAGTTTGTTTGATTTATTATTTGAATTGAAATGACTTAGAGCAGTTCAGGTTTAACAATTGCATTTTATATATACTACATATATGTTTATATATATATATATATATATATACATGCATATGTGTGTGTGTGTATTTGTACACATATAGTGCATAACTAGGTTAGTGAGACATGAACTAACTTTGGTTAACCATTGTCGAAATCAAAGACAATGGTACAGGCGTAGTGAGGTATCAAACCTCAACTAAAAGACAAAAGGAGCTTTCTTGAGTGTAGAGCCGAACAATGAATCATGGAGATTCGAACATAAATGCAATTACATCCACAAACAATTTAAGTTGAAACCCTAAATATGGAGTTAAAGGGTATTGGGTGTCAAACATTTGCAGTGCATACATCATTATCTATATTGAAACCCACATATAGAAAATTAAAAAAGAAAAAAGGCCCACAAATTGAACTAAATAAGTTGAAACCCCAGATAGTTGGTGACAATATCAGTTTTATGCATTGTAAATGTTTGTCACCCTTTCCATATTTCGTAGTAACAATCACATATATATATATATATATACATAAATAATTACATATATATACATATACAAATATATATATATATATATATGTGTGTGTGTGTGTGTGTATATATGTATATATTTCTATATATAGTTATATAATTATATATATATACATATACATATACATACATATACATACATATACATACATACATACATACATACATACCTACATACATATATATATATATGTCATTCCATATATAAGAACATAATAATATAATTGCATGGCAGAATATCTTTGAAATGAAAACAAGTGAAACCATTTTTTCATATTTGGGAATAACAAAAAAATATTAAAGGCAAATTGCAAAGTTAAAGTTTGTGCATTGTCGAACAAAGAAATACAAGTGCATGGCAGAAAACCCTCTCATTGTGAACCAGTCAAACCCTTTCCATGTTTGGTAGTAACAATCAAATAAAAAAAGCATTCCACAGGCAGGACTATTGTGCATGGAAGAAACAAAATAATACAATTACATGCTAGAATATCTTTGAAATGAAAAGCAGTGATACCATTTTCATATTTTGGAATAACATGGGAAAATTATAAGAAAATTGCAGATTTAAAGTCTATGCAATGAGAAACACACGAATGCAAGTGCATGGCAGAAACCCTCGAAATGATCAACATTAAAACCCTATGAATATTTTATAGTAACAGTCAAATGTAAAAAGCAAACTGCAGAGTTAAAGTTTGTGCAATGACGAACACAAGAATACAAGTGCATGGCAGAAAATGAGTCAAACCCTTTCCATATTTTGTCAAAAAAGTTTAATAGTAATGAAAAACCATTTAAACCCTTATAGAATATAAAAAGAAACCCTGAAATTGAACTGAAATGACTTGACATTCATAAAAAGTATAAGTTCAAACCCCAGATATTGAGTTACAGGTAATTGTGACAAACATTGACATCACATACAACATATTTGAATTCAAAGACATAGAAAACATAAATGAATTTAACCCAATGTAAACAACATCAATGTGAAACCTCAAATGTTTATAGATTTGTGGACAACATATTCATAGCATACAACATATTGGCATTTGTACGCATAAAGAATTAGTAGCAGTAGAATACGTGTAGCTTCTTAGGGTACTACTACTACTGCCTCTGTACTTTCTTCATCTTTCTCCAGGAAACTGTATAACTGAAAATGAAAGTGTGACATGCTAAATGGAAATTGGAAGAGATTGAGTAATGCATTTTTGAATTTCAAAATCTGCAAGTATATGTCCAATGCTAGTTTGGTACGAAGTCTTTAATTTTGTCCTGTTTTTTCAAATTTGAAATCTTGATCTGATGCCTTCAATTGTAGAGTTTGTATGTATTAATGGCATGCAATCCTTGTTTTCTTGACAAGAGATTTTTGTGGCTTTAACACCATTTTTTTGGTGGTTGTAGGTGGCAAAAAAAGGAGAAGGCACCAATAGTAGTGAGCATCAATTTGACCGATGGGACACATATATGAGTGATTGATTTTCGTCTGAGTGTTGTGTTGGTGGGCAAGTGGGATGGGGGTTCGGTTGGATTGATTTGTTGATGGTACATTCTCAACTCCTAGTTTTTCTCATGGCATTGGATGTATGAAAATATTGGTTGTGATGTAATGCAAGTGGTGATATTAAAGGGGAGTGTGGGTTATACTAATTTTTAATTTTGGCTGCATGTTTTAATGCTACTTGCCATATGAAATCAACACAACACATTAGATGGTGATGTCAGATGTTCTTTGAATATTCTTTGACATGTAAGACTGCAAATATCTATTTGTGTATGGGACAAATATTCATCGATTATAATACAATTTTGACGGTACAGTGATATGAGTACCCTTGTTGACTTTGTGGGTGAAATTTTTTTTACAATTGCATATTTATTTGCTCTAGTGTGGGGCCCATGTGGGACTACTTTTGTCCCCAGTATAGGCTCCCGCCCTACTTTGGGTCCCTCTCCCTTAGTCAATTTTGTGGGCATTTTTTTCTTTGTGGACAAATTCGGGTTAATTTTAGTTAATTTGTAGATGTTGTTGTAAGTTAAGTGGGTTTGAATTTGTAAAAAAATTATGGTTAAATATGTGTCAATCATAATAGTAATGGAATAGGTGATCTTTCAAAAAAAATTGATGTTTCACTTCTATGAGCATCACCTCATCTCTTGAAACATCATCTCGATGAGTGAGTGCTAAGTGGTCCATTCATTCTAATGAGAGATGAGTTCGTTTTCTCATGAAATAAGGTTTAATGATTTTGACTCAAAGACTACACATTTGAATCACGATAGAAATATCATAAGTTGACACCTTGCAAAAAATACCCCCTACTTATCTACTTTGTAAATTGTAAAGTTTCTAGTAGACAAATGTATATTGGAAATTGTAAAGTTTCAAGCTGTCAATTTTTTGTTAGCATTTTTTCTTATGGTTGGGTTCTATCTTGGGACACAACAAATTTAGGTTAAATTTAGTTATTTTGTAAATATGATAGTAAGTTAAGTGGGCATTTTGGAGAAATTTTATGATTAAGCATGTTTGAGTTAAAGTAGTATTGGTGACCTTTGGTGAAGTCTCAATGCTTCACCCCTATGGTATCACCTAGATGCAATGAGTGCCAAGTGGTCCATTCAATCTCCTAAGAAATGGGTTTTTGTGAACCATTGCTCATGAAATATGGGTAAATGAGTTTGACTCAAAAACTACATATTTGAATCATGATAGAAATATCATTATTTTACACATTGTGGAAAATACCTCCTCCTTATCTACTTTGTAAATTGTGAAGTTTTTGGTAGACATATGTGTATGACAATTATCTACTAGAAGTTCACAATTTCTTGTCATGGACTACCAAAATATAATGTTTTTAACTATTTTGTTTCAATTCTGTAATATTCAATTTGATAATAATTAATTAGTTCTTAAAGAAGAAAGAAAATGTGCTCACTACATAGTCAGGAGTAAATTGATGATGGAAAAGACTTGTTTCACCAAAATCAATGTCATCAAATACGAGAGACCTTCATCTCCTTATAGATTATATAACTTGTGTAACTTAATTATTTTTATCATCATATTTTTATGACATTGTACATTATGATCAATTGGTTTCTTTTTAAAACATCAATTCATGTCTTAAATGTTTCAGACATAATAAATATCACTCAATCTTTAACTCCCAACTGAAAAATATCAACCTCGTTTTATACTCCCAATACAAACAGATTACCAAAAAATATATAAGCATTTAATTAATTTTTTGATTAAATAATGATATAATTTTAGTCTCTAATTTTCATTTACAATTAAATTTTTATCATTTTAAATTATAGTTTTATTTTTTAAATTAAAAAAGTAAATTGAGGATCTTAAAGATATATTATTTATGGTATGTTTCTTGTTTTCACTCTATTTTCATGGTATAAATTTTTAAAAGGTGCATTAAAAAGAATGAAGCTTATATTATGATGTTTTTTGTGGAATAGATAATCCTTAATTCTTAATTAGAATAAATGTTTATTAAAATTTTAATTTATATTAGAGTAATTTTAAATAATTAAAAAAAATTAAACATAGAAAAAAAATCAAAATAACAAATCTTCAAAAATAAACATCTTCATTTATAATTATTTTTTAATTATTTTATATTATAATTATTCCATTTTTAAAAATTAAAAAAGAAGATTTCATATTTTAAAATTTTAAAATATACACATTACTATCTATAATTAAATTTGTATTATCTTAAATTATAATTATTCATTTTTTTAAAAGCCAATATTTTTATTTGTTATTGGAAAGAAAAGATTTTAAACTTGAGAATTTAAGATAAAAGAAATCAATATCTACAATTAATTTTTATTTTATTTTAAATTGTAATTATTTTATTTTTTAAATATATATTTTAATTGGAAAAGGAGATAGTGAGGGAATTTTAAAAAATAAATATTAGTATTAAAATTTGTAGTTATAAATGCCAAAAAAAAATGAAAATAATTATTTTATTTTAAACTATAAAGTTGCTCCAATTTTTTAAAAAAATTCCAAACTTGTGAGTCTTAAAAAAAACTAAATAATATTATTAAAATTTACAAAGACATATATGGGGCTTCTATTTTTATAAAGAAAGATCTATTTTAACACTTTAGGTGTCTTTTTAATTCCATGGGATTGAGGTCAATTAAAATTAAGAGTCAAGCCATTTCTATCATAAAAAGGAGAATATAATTTGGGTTAGATGCAAACAAAACATTCCAAAGTGCATGTGTTTTATTGAAAATAATGATAACATCTTATGTTTTGAAATGTATTTATAAATTATATAGTTGAAGGGAATTAAAATTTTAAGGAAATAAAATGGAAAAAATAATTTAATGAGTATTGATTAGAAAATAAGTCTATCAGAAATTTTAAGTTTCAATTTGTCAATTTTTTGTTAGTATTTTTTCATATAGTTGGATTTTGTCTTCGGACAGAAGTAATTTTAGGTTAAATTTAGTTATTTTGTAAATAGGATAGTAAGTTTTGATTATAAGGGAAAAATAGGTTTTGAAGGGATCTGAAACCCTTTACAACAGAAGAAACAAAAAGCTGCAAGAAAAGAAAATCAACAGACCACCAACAACAACCCAACAGCCAAAAAAATAGAATCGGGTGGGTGCTTCACTAAATGTAAGAAAAATAACTACCAACATCACCCATCAGTGACAAAAAAACAAAACAACCTAAAATAAACCTACACCCAGCAGGAAACATAAAGCAACAAATAAAAAGACCAGACACTAGTTCAAGCCACTCAGAGTGTTGGCCACCTCAATTTGTTGGTTCCTATGCCTCTCAACCATATCTAGCAGCTCCTTCTCAGCATCAAATGATTTCTTCCAATCAGTCGACTCTCTACCAGCAGGACCTTTTTCATCATCCTTAGCAACTATTTTACCCTTGCCCTTGGCCATGCGCTCCTTTTCCATAAGCTCGGAGAAGTAAAGCTAATCCTCCCTGAGCTCACTTATTTTCCTAAAAAGGACTTCCAAGGATTTTGCATTGTTCTTCACAAAGATATGGTATGCCTGCATTAATTTTTTGATATTTGTATTTATACCTAAAACCTTGGCTCCCAGGGCTGTCAATCTTTCATCACACAGAGACTTAAAGTCATGATAGGAACCTTCAAGGTCCACCATTCTATCAATAAGAATGTCTGACACCGAACCCTTTAGAACATTCTTCATATTTTCCTTCAAACCTCTAATTTTAATATTAATCTTATTGAACTCCTGCATAGTCCATTTGGCTAATTTAAAGGTACCATTGGCCCTAACTCTAGCCATATCCAGTAAATCATACATGGAGGTAGTGTCATCATCAAGGTAAGAAAAGTCCTCGGAAAGAGGATTTACCTTCAAGGGCTCTTGTTTGGCTTTTTTCTTTTCTGCATCCTCCTCATCCAGACCCCTAAACTCCTTGTCTTGCTCCTCCTTGGTCAAGTCCTGCATGGGAGAATCCTTAATGGCCATCGTCTTATCACTAGAAGCCTTATCCGCACCAGCCACATTGGGGTCCTTAGTTGAAACTTGTGAGGCATTGTTCTTCAAGTTAGCAATACACTTCAACAACCTCCTTGGTTTATCAACCAAACCCACAACATTATCCTGTGTCCCCACCTCAAGACCACCACCAACAACATCTTTACCAACAAAATCTTTACCAACAGCCACCTCCACAGACTTGGGAGAAGAATCGCTTGACCCCACCTCTATGTCCTCACTCTTAGAAAGGGACAACCACTTAGCAGTCCTGTTGCACTTAGCACCAACCACCTTCCTCTTCTTCGAAGACGTAGTCACAGCCATAGGAGAAGTATCCTCCTCATCTTCATTCCATTCCTCCTCACCCGAAGGGGACTTTGAACTCAATGACCCATACATATCACTTAAATATTTTTCCTTTCCCTTGATGCCCAGAGCAAGGATAAGAGTCTTGACATGCTCCATAATTAATAAGATAAGCCTTTCATGGAGGATGGGGGCCCTCTTATTCTTCATATGTGTGTACTTCGAAACCTCCAAAGATGATAACAGAAAGAAAGGGAATGAAATGAACAAACTATGTCTGAAATGGTTGAGGAGAGTAAAATGGTGACCAAGAATAGCCCTAAACCTCCCTTCCAAAGTCACGTAATGCATCAACACCTCAAAAATGTGTTGATGGTTGTTTTAGCACTTCTCAACACTAGCAATGCATAAGTGCACTACCTCTCTTAAAAGGAAATCTCTAACAACAAGTTGTTGAAAATTACCCCAAGGTCTCTCGGGTGTCAGGTCATGACTTGCTTGGAATGTCTGTGGTTTTAATGTGATCTTGCTGGTAATCACAAGGCAGCCTTACGTAAGTTAAGTTGGAGGGGAATCGGCTCTATGAATGGAGTTTATAAGATTTTGAATTTATGTTTTATTGTTGCAAGTTCAGAACAACAGTTTGAAACTCCACTTTTGTCATCAGATTTGGCTTTACAATGTGCAATGATGCTTGAACTTTGCCTAAATTACTATCCAAAAGAAAAGTCAAAATGGCAAGGAAGAGAGTAAGTTCCTAGACCTGAAACTATCAATGAACAATGATAATGGAGGATGCTACAATGGACAACCTTCCCAAAACTAAGTTCCACTTAACCAAATCAACTCACAGTCTCATGAAACTAGTGCAATCTTCTAAGGTCTACAGATTTTCAACCATTCATTCACCATAAAACATGAATAAAAGATAGAATTTGGGTGCAACATTCAATTCATGTTCATACTAGATTTACATTGCTATTTATCATCAATAAACAACAAAAATCATGAACAAAGAAGGGCATCAACACAATAGAATTCTTCAATATCATTGAACAACATTAACTAATCTACTACCAGCATGTTAAAAACATAGAACAACAAAGTAAATATACTCAAATCTACTAACTATGAAGAGAAGAATCATGAAACATGAGATGAATCTCAACATTCCACCTAAAAGAAATGAATTTCTATTAGAATTTCAGTAGCATGTCTTTACAACATCTCAACTCTCTCTTGAAAATGAGAGGAGACCCCCTATTTGTAGTGTCCAAAAAGCAAAATGAATGACCAAGATTCAATCTTATTGTGTGGCCATGATTCATTACAAACTAGGGTTTCACCTACCCCTTAATATTTTATAATTTAAAATACATCTTTTGTCTTCTAGCCTAATTTGTCTTCTAGTGACCAACACTGTAGCACTTTGTCTTTTAGCTAATTTTCCTTTTGTTTAGCTACTTTGTGAGGAACTCATCATCAATGATTGGGTTTCCTTCATGTTTCTTCATGGTAGCATATCCCATGGATTTTCCAGTTAACGCTTGGAGCTTATTCCACTCCATTATATCAGACTGGATTACCTGAAAGCTCAACTTCCTAGACCTGCTGGTAATCACATCCCAATCTTTATACATTTGGTGTATTCTTTATCACCTACTCAGATTGAGTGAAGGCTTGAGCAACAAAATCCATGAAGTCTGGTGTGAGTGTATTTGTGGCTCCATTCTCCATCTTCTAATGGAAGTATGGCTGTATTTTCTCTGAATCCAGCTCAGCAGTAGGCATATCATAATCTGTCATTAACTTCAGATACTCCTCATAGGTCGTCCTTGTTGAACTCCACTTCATGGAGTACCCGTTCCAGCATCTCCTTTCTATGATCAAGGCCTAATTTTCATGTTTCTATGAGCCAATGATCATCCTTCACCAATGCAAGTTCCTTTTCCCACATTCTTTCGGGCATCCCAAGGATAGCCTCAATTTTAGGATATGTAATCCTATAGAGCTTTGGGAAGTCAGTGCAAAATTTCCTAGTACCCTCAAGTTGTTTTTGTGCTTCATGAAACTTATTTGTCATTCTGATGGTGCGGCTGATACCCATATTTTCACTATAGACCACCTGTTGGAACCAATCTTCAATGACCTTCATCTGATTCTTCCTTCTTTCGAGCTTGTTGATATGGTCCTTGGACAACAATTGTGGTGGCACTGACAAGGTTGTTGGCAGTTCTTCAGTGGAAGACCATTGTTGTATATAAGTCATTAAATATGCTACTTGTGCTTTTAATTCCTCCTTAGAGGACTTGTCCTTATGCATCTAGTGCACAAAAGTAGCAACTGATCCTTGGAGATGATCAATTTTCTACTTCTGCATGGCCATCCCAAAGTCAATGGTGGAGACATTATAGCCGAATCCCTCTCCCTCCACCATTGGAGTAGAAATTTGCACGGTCCTTGATCCCAAGGTGTCCATTGTTATGTGGGATCTGACCCTAGGTTTCTTCTCCTTCTTTGTTGCTATTTGTGCTCTAGCCAATATGGCTTCCAGCCTTGCTTTTGGATCAATAAGGACAGGGGCCTTCTTTTGCAATTGCCTTTCTAGCCATTCAGTCATCTGGGATCCTTCCTTTGGTGATTCATGATCACCTTCCTCCTTTTGAGCATGATGGATCTCCATTTCTTGGCAATCTGAGGCCTCTTGTTTCATCTTTTCTTCCTCTTCTTCATCAAAGTCGCAAATGAATATGGTAATTTCTTTTTGTGACTCGAGGATAGCTATGTTTTCCCTGGGGCTATCTTCCCCTTCAGATGTCTTCTCCTCTTCTTCTTCTTGATCATGTTCTTCATGATGCTCTACTTCTGGGCTTCTTCTCATTCTAGCCTCTTCTTTGGGCTTATCTTCTTCTTTCTTTTCCTTTTTTGTCCTTCTTCTCCTCCAGAGGGAGGCATCTCTTTATCGTGATCAGGGATCTTATCTTGTTCCTTGGTTGGAGGTTCTTTAGCTACCTCCCTCTCTTCCTCGAGCTCTTGGTCAAAAATTTCCATGATGTATTTTGCACCCAGATCCTCAATATCTTCTTCAGAGGATTGTGTTTCTTCTTCCTCATGAACCACCTCGTCAATGACAAAGTGTTGGTGCTCTAGGTGCTCGTGATAGTCATCAACTTCCTCCTTTATTTCTTTATTTGCTTCCCTTTCGCATCTCTCCAACTCCTCAGAAATCTACATTGTTTCCTCCATTGTAGGTGGTTCAGTCAGAGGAGGAGGGACTAGGAGGCTAGCGACAACTTGTGTTAGGGTAGCCTGCACTACAGGGTTCATTAGTACTCCAAAAAGCTCCAATGGTATGTTTTGCATATGTTTGGAAAAAGCTTCTGGGAGAGTGATAGTGGGTATTGTTGTTGTAGAGGCTAGGGGAGTAGTGGTTGATGGATACATGGAGGAAGAAGAGAGTGGAGAAGTGACAGCGGAGGAAGAATCTATCACCATAATTTGTGTAGCAGGTGAGGTAGACACAAGGTGAACTGAAATGTCCACCGCAGGCGGAGAAGAAGTAAGAAATGATTGAGATGTTAGTGGAGGAGTAATGGTAGGGGCAACAATACTGGTAGTGAGAGAAAAGGCAGCGGGTGGAGATTTCGGTTGCTCGGCCTCTTCTTCTTCTCCCTCGTGGAGGGGGTCCTCCTGAATGGTGGGCATCTCTGTGAAACCACCTGACTTCTTAGATTTCTTAGAGGGATCTCCCTCTAACGCATTCCTAGAATAAACCTTGTGCTTTGGCTGGCGTTCTACCACCTCTTTTATCTTCCTTGATCTAGTAGTGGGAGGGGACTTTGAGGTTTCCCTAGATCGGGTAGCAATAGTTCCACTCTATGTCTCACTCTCGAGCTCATCCTCGAGCTCACCATAGGTCAATGTGGCACCTTGTAGTTTCAACTAAGTAATTTTCCCATCAATCCATTGCTTTGTTTGGGCTTCGATTGGCTTTGTTAGAATATCGAGGCCATTGACCTCTTCCTCATCCCAGTCAATTAGGGGCAGTGGCAAGTTAGTGACGACATCGAATATTGGATCAATTACAGTATTTCCCTCCTCCACGACTTGGTCCAGCACCAGGAACAATTTAATCGTTTTAACAAAATATGTTGTCATGCACACATAGTGTCTCATCCATACTTGTTTATCATCCCTACAGTTTGCCCAAAAGTCCTCCACATTGTGCAAATGGGCATATTTTTTCCCAACCATCCTCTTCAGCTTGCCATATGGATCCATCTATGGCCTGGCAGTGTATGTGCCACTCTATGCTTGTCACTCAGAAGAGTATGTGCATGTTGTAGTTGCCTAGAGAATTCAAGTAGTACCAACCGACCATCTAGGTACCGAGGCAGCTTATATGACCTCTCGGAGAAGCCCTAGGTTCTGATATAGGTAAACTTGGGAAATTGAATAAATACAAAGCCAAACCAACAAATGAAGGCATTTGCACTGTGAGTGACCCTCCTTTCAAAGTCACCTTTGAGCAGTCTAATAATATGACCGATGAAGGCATTTGCACTGTGAGTGACCCTACTTTCGAAGTCACCTCCGAGAAGTCTAATAATATAAGGCATCATTTACTCTGCGATAGTCTTTCTTGAAATTTCTATATTGGAGTTGGGGGTATCTATCATAAACCTTCAGTTTCCTCTCTGAAGTCTAGCTTGGTGCTACAAATAGACCTTTGTATTGAGTGCAATCATCTAGTAGATAGACCAAGTATGAGGTCATGTAGAATTTAGAGCTCTTTTTCGAGGCCACAAACTACTCATGCAAGCAATTGCTGATCATTCCTTCCCAGTGAAATTTGGTCTTTCCTATGATAATATCTTCTATAAAATACAACATCCATTCTTGGAAATAAGCTGCAGTTGGGAGGCCCATGACCCTTCTTAATAAGGTTACCAAATCATGGTAATCCTCATGGAAATCACTTCTGAAGAGCTCTTGGGGTACTTTATCCGTGTTGCCCCTCTTCTCCTTCAGCCAATATTGATTGATTAGTTTCTTACATTTGAGGGGGTCAGCTTTCTATGTGCTCTCTACATACTCTTTTGATGTCTCCTCCATCTCATCAAAGGTGGGGATGTGGAAAGTTTGCCCTATGGACTTGGAGGATAGATCAGCCAATACGTTTCCATCCCTATCCACAATTCTCTTAGTTATTTCTTGATATGCCTCTTTGTAGGCCATTACTAGTTCAAGAGCCACTAGGGCAAGCAGGAAATTGGCTACCTTGGACAATCCACTTTTCCTTATCTTCTTTGCATTCTCTATGGTAGGGTTGATGATGGCCCTCTGCTTGAATTCATCAATATCAATGTGCCCCAAGTTTGTATATGAGACAATGTCCCATTTTGTGGTGACCTTAGTATTGATCTCTACCCTTTGGAATTCGTACTTCATTTGATATGTATCTTCTTTACGCCTTGGCGCTTTGGAAGCCTTCTTTTGCTTTTCCTTCTCTATGGATGCTCCCGAAGGTCCCGCAGTTGATTCCATATATCCTGCAATCAAAGGAGCTATCAGGATGTTCATGTATAAAACAAGGGGAGTGTTAGCAAAATCCTACAAAATCCATGTTAGATCAAGTAATTCATTGTTCAAATATCACAACACTCTTTCCTGATCATCGTTTTCCTTTCGTTCAAGCGAGATATGAAAATGTGGGCCCAGGGGTGCGGACTTCCCTGGGCTGGAAGCCGTTTTGAGGGCCGTTGCAAACAAATGGAAGTCAAGGCACAGCGGCCCGCATGGTTCTACCTACATTAGATTTTTGCCATGAGGTGGGGCCCACAAGGAGGTTAAGTTATTTTGGCACGTGTGCTTGATCATCTTTGAGGTTTTAGGATTGCTAGCTTATTCATTGAGGCGTGCAGGCCTAAAGCATGTGGGTGCAAGGGCTATCTCAGCTATTTGGAAGATCTTTCGTTTAAACAACGCTGGAAGAGTGGCATCCTACAAGTAGCATCCTGTAATGCGGGGCCCGCAGTCTAAGAGGACGGCACCCTTTTGTCTTTGAAGTCCAAATGGTTTAGTTGGGTGCAAGCAGGGAAATGCTGAAAGATGTTGGGCATCAGTCATTTTGAATTACGGAAAGAGGATGACAGTCCACCAAGGGTGACTCCCATGGTCGGGTCTGCAGGGAGTTACAACAGGGGTCATTGGTTTGTCATCGACCAAACGTAAGTGGCGAAGTCGAGGCCCGCATAGCAGGTGGGAGGCATTGGTTGGCAATTCAAGGTCAGTGAAATTGAGGTGATGGTCTGCAGATGGCCGCCTGCATCAGAAAACCTGCACGGAACCTTCTTCACTTAGTGGTTTTTAAGAATTACTTCGAGGAAAAGTGGACATTGGAGCCCGTGGAGTGAAATACCGGAGGTTGCTGGCTATTTTGAAGTGACAGTCGAGAGGCAGCGATGACCCGCACCATAGGGTCCACACTCAAAAAATTAGTTGTTTCATTTTTTAAGTTCAAACGGAGGTGGTGAGTGTGGGGTCCGCTACGCAGACGGATGGGTATCCAAGTCTATCTTGGACGGTGAGCAAGTGGCAGTGGCCCACAAATGAAATTCCACAATGGGAAACCCGAAAAGGGGTTAACTCTTAGTCATTTTTGGTCCAACGGATTGGATGGAGACAACTGGGGTGGGGCCCGCTTGTCGGGAAGAGCCAAAGAATTTGTCGTTTGGAAACAATCTTTGAACGAGGATGAAGAGATAGAGGAAGCCCGTATGAGATAGTCCGTAAAGAGGTTTAAATGATTAGCTTTTTCAATAGACACGAATGTCACAAGACCCTCAGAGTGAGAGGTCAAGGTTGGCTAGCCGTTTTGGAACGACGAAACACAGGAAGCAATTTGCATGCAGAAACCCACATTTACAGGCCCGCAAGGATGAAAAGGTTTTTTTTTAGTCTCATATTTTTGTTTAAGTTCAAACATGATGGCAAAGTGTGGGAATCTTCCCACACATGTGGGCCTGAGGGAAGCAAAGGTAGTTGTTTTGAAGTTTATTGTTTGAGGATCAGGGCAACGGCAACAGGCTCTTTGTGAACCCGCGGGACATGATGGCTCTGGTTCAAGAATAGCCACAGACGGTGAAAGTTTTGTGTGGTTTCAGGGACAGATTTCACAGGGTTCTCAAGTTTTTAAGATGTGGGTTTTTTTTTTCTGTTCAGTTATCTAATTGGTTTTTAAGTTTCCTTCTTCAGAATTTAGCAAGTTTTGTGAAAATCGAAGAAAACTCATATCATAAATGGTGGTGGAAAATTGACCTAGAGAACCTGATGAAGTCTATGAAGATACATAAAACAATGATGCTAGGATGGAGATGAAATCTTGAAGTGTGAAGGCGACTATGGCTGGAGGCTCTAACAAGTTTCTAAAAGTATGTTGGTGAAAATGACTTGTCAAACCCCCTATTTATAAACTTTCAGTATTAAATGCTCACCATTAATGTAGGTTTAGAGGTAGCCAGGGTCGGTGAATGCGCATTTCAAAAAGATAGAGGTGGGAACGGCGAGGTCTACAAAGCAGACAACACCCATGAGTTGGTCATTCAACGATTCGGTGAAAAGAGACGACGGCAGAGGTCGCAGACCCCGCAAGGCAAGTGGATGTGTTGATTTGGTCATTTGAAATAGTGAAGACAAGGCAGAGTTCCACATAGGGTGACCCACAAGGGTGGACCCACATAGCGTGAAGGACGACAGTCTGAAGGTTTGAAGGAAAACTGCCAAGGGAACTCCACATAGGCCAAAGACTTGAAAATTTTAAAGGTGGTGAAACGTGGTCAACTTAGATGACATCTATAAGACTCCTTGACCAATTAGGAGTCAAAATAGGGGGCACACAAAATGAGGCAAAGGAAAAATGACCTAGAAAAATGAAAAGAGAGGGTCCCCGTTTTGAACGGGTCATGTGTGCTACAGGCACAACAAATAGCAACTCTACTGGGGAACATTCCTGGGCGTTCTAGGGATAAATGCTTACTTAGAACCTAGAATCTCTAGGCTTGCAGACCAAGGGCCGGTTTCCAAAAGTGAACTATGAGACTCAAAGAAGAATGAGATCCTTAACTGAATCAAATCACAAAATGTCTCAGAAGTGTGTTCGCATGGTGAATTCATTCCCTTTACTTAGAGACAGTGACAAATGATTGTTAATCAAACCAAGCAAGCTATATGAATCGTCTAACTCCAAAAGTAACTTGGACATTGCCCCGCTACTAGTCAAGCATCCATAGCCCCAACAGAGTTGTCATTGTAATCCCACGAACATTGCTCTACTGCCAACAAGGCGTCCATAGCCCTAGTAGATTTGTTCACACACCCACACGATTTCTTGATTTCAATATTTTCCTTTTCTTTTTCCTTCTTTTGATATCTCTTTGAATATTCTTTCTTTTGCTCAATTATGTAAGCATTGAAGCTTACAGTGGGTTTGGAATCATAGTGGTCACTGAAGTAGACTTAGGATTTTCACTTGCTAAGAGATCATAACGACCATTGTACAGCTCCTCAGAAACAATTAGTGTATTTTTCGTGCAAGATCTGAAATAGGGTGAGAGGATTCAACCAAGGGTCATGTTCTAGGTCAAGTCAGTAGTTCAAACAAGGAGACCATTCCATTACAGTGATCAGAGACCAATAGTTGAGAGTGAATATTTATCCAAAGAACACTAAGAGAAAGCAGCAAAGTGAACCGTTCATCAAACTGAGCATGACCACTACATCAAAAAAACAAGGAACACCCTCAGCAAAACAAGACGGCCGAGAAACAAGAAAAATGGAAGTAACGCAGAACAGTGAAACGGAAAAACAAAAGCAACCTAAACTAACCTATATATAATTATTTACAAAGGGTTAGCTCAAAAGAGCTCAGGTGAGAAAATAATGCTATAGGTGTTGCCCGTTGACAGGTAATGAGACATCTTCACCAGTTAAAGTCTTGAGGTGAAAAGCATTATCTCCTAAGATTTCAAAAATTTGAAAGGGGCCAAGCCAGAGCTTGTCAAAATTTTCATGTCTTCCTTTCGTTTCATGGGCCTTGTCCTAGAATAGGACCAGATCAGTGATTCTGAAGGCCTTGACCTTGGCTCATTGATCGAACCATATTTTGACCATACCCTAATGTTTGGTGATATTTTTAATGGAATGGTCACGTACCTCTTCTAGGTGAAGCAATTCAGCTAAGTGGGCCTCTCGACGATCCCCTTCTTTGTAGAAGGTGTTGATGAATTGGAGGGTAGGGATTTTAAGGTGGACAGGAAACACATGCTCCAAGCCATAAACAAGGTGGAATGGGGAATCACCTGGGGAAGCCTTTTGGCATGTATGATCTGCCCAAAGGGAAAAATGAAGTTGGGCGTGCCAGTCTTTGGGATTCCTATCGAGCAGCTTTTTGATCATGGTGATTAAATTCTTGTTTGTGGATTCGGCCAGGCCATTACCCTGGGGATAGTAATTGGATGAGAATTTGAGGGAAATTTCATAATCAAAGGCCCAACTAGTGAATTTGATCAAGGAGAAAGTGAGGCCATTATCACAAACTAAAGTGTACAGGCAACCAAAATTATTTAAAACAAAGCTTTCAAGAAAACTAGTAACTACCTCTATGGTACATTTCCTACATGTAATAGCTTATGTCCATCTAGTAAAATAATCATAAGCGGTTAGAATGTACCCATGACCTACAGAAGATAGTGGGATTACTAGACCGATGAAGTTGAGACCCCACTGCATGAGCGGTCTTACCTCCAAGACTAGTTGCAGCGGGACAACAACATTTCTTTCTCTAGTTGTGGTGGTCTAGCAGAAGGGGCATGCTCAGACATGGGTATGTACATCCTTGAATATTATTGGCCAATATTATCCCACTCAAAGGATCTGATGAGTAGTGGAAGGGCTAGATCCATGACCGGTACCAAAATTATCATGAAATTCCTTCAACACTCGTGCTGCTGCTTCTTTTCCAAGGCATTTGAGGTAGATCCCTTCATGATTCTTCTTATAAAGCATAGACCCTTGTAGCATGTAGTTGCTAATTTTTAGGTGGAGATCACACTTTTTAACTCCCTATAGATGAGGTGGGCACTTGTTGTTCAGCAGGTAGTAGACTATGTCATCATACCATTCTCCGAGAGAGACATCTTCAAGTTGGTATTGCTGAATTGTGAGTTTGGGTCCTGCTTTAGCCACGGTTTCAGCTATTGTTCAGGTGAGGGCCTACCCTCTTACTAGTTTCATTGGCTGAATTTCCATGTCGTATTCTTCGAACAAGGTGACCCATTTTTCTCTTCTTTCTCCTAACTCATTTTGCATTAACAATGTTTTCACTACTGGATCAAGGACGATGGAAAACACCTTGTTCCTCAAGATGTAATGTCTGAATTTCTAACTCCCTTGACCAAGGCATACACTTGCTTCTCTAAATTGTGATATCTCAGTTCAATATCTTTTAAGAGGACACTCATGAAGTAAATTGGGTTTGCATTCCCCTCGTCATCCTTTTGAGTGAATATGCTAGCACATGAATGATCTGAAGAAAATGAGTAAATGTAGAATGACGTTAGATAATTAGGACTTATTAACATGGGTGTGTCAGCAATTGCTTTCTTTATTTCCTCGAAGGCATGCTTTTCCTTTGGAGTCCACTCAATTTTGGCATCTTGCTTCAACATGGCATTGAGTGGCTTAACTATTTCAACAAAGCTCGTAATGAACTTCTTGAAAAAGTTTATCTTCTTGAAGAAAGATTTTAGTTCTTTCTTGCTACCTGGTAGCTGAATCTTCAAAAGGGACTAAATACGCTCGGGGTCTATTGAGATTCCTCACTTTGAAATAAAATGTCTAAGTAGCTTACCTTCTATAACTCTGAAGATGTACTTCAGATTAAGGGAAATCCCAAATTCTCTGCACTTTTGAAAATCTTTGCGCAAATCAGAAATATGATCACCTCGTTTCTTTGATAACATGGTGAGATCATCCATGTGGATGATTATAGACTTCCCAATCAGATATTTGAAGGCTATTTCCATCACACACTCGAAAGTGGTGCCGGTGTTGATGAGTCTGAATGGCATCCTCCTATGTGCAAAGGTTCCCCACTTCGTGGTGAACACTATCTTGTGCCTATCTTTGTATTGCACCATTACCTAATTATATCTAGAATACCCATCTAAGAAATACATCATATGTGAACCATTGATGATTTGCAACACTTCATCCAATGAAAGCACGAGGTAATTGTCTTTCTCTGAAGCTCTATTCAAGTTGCAAAAATCCACACACAATCTAATTTCTCTGTTCTTTTTCCTAACCGGGACCAAATTGGCCACCCTCATGGAGTGCTTGACTAGAAAGATGATTTTGGCCGAAAGTAGCTTTTGCACTTCCTAATAAATGATGGGCTCTAGCAATGCATTGATAGGACGTTGTTGTTGTTAGAATGGTTGTACATCCGGCCTAAGAGGTATAGTGTGTGTGATGATTGAGGTGTCATACGTCTTCAAATCCTCATAGCTCCAAGTGACTACATCATGATACTTTCACAAAGCATCAATGATTCCTTTCTTCTCCTCTGACATGCACACTTTTCCAATGAATATGTTCTTAACCTCCTCGGTTATTCTGAGGTTGTGAGTGTCACATTGATTGTTGATGGAATCCTTCTTTTCCTACTAATCCTAGTCTCAAATCTAATCTAGTTCAAATACTCATTCAAGTTGAACCATGCCTCTTGGAATAGTATTCATCTTGAGATTGACGACTCCTATATCTAATTCAGGCTCTTCAGACTCAACCTCATCAATTATATGGGTTGCAAACACATCAGAACTCATGATGAACTCCAAGATGTGCTTTTCATCATAAACACCTAGAAATGGGTTATGTTATCTAGTACATATGGGGTGGATGTAAGCTCAACGGTGAACCTTTTAAGTCCAAACAACGATAATGGTTGAAGGGTACTGGCTGCTTGAGCCAAAGCATCAACAATATGGTTTTTGGATTGAGGGATCAGTTGAATATTAAAGGCATCTAGGCTTTCTAGTAGGTCCCAAACTCTATGCCTATAATTTGCTAGTCTTCTATCATGGCAGGAATACAGTTTCCTAACTTGCTTTACTACTAGCTCTGAGTCACCAAATACTTGCAACATTTTAACTTTCTTCCTTATGACCATCAGGAGACCATGAACTAATGCTTCATACTCCGCTACATTATTGGTATAGTAAAATTGGAGCCTATGAGCAGTGAAGTAGGTCTTACCTGTCGGGCTGATGAGCTCGAATCCAGTGTCGGCTCCTTGCTTGGACTTGGATCCATTGAAGCACAGTGTCCAAAATTTGGAGGGTTCCTTAACTTTGGGGCTGATCATACATTCATTCCTCAGTTGTACACTTGCATCTGCCATCTCTAGAATGAACACTGGCTCAACATGGTTGGTGGCGGGTTGCCCGATCAGCAGCTCCTGTTGAGGTGTAACCTATCCTTTGATGTGTTTTGCTGCTGTCTAACATAAGCAACACTTGAATTCTAAGTGGGAAACATTATGAACTCTATACCAACTAGGCAACAAGAGCTCCTAGAAGTCCATCCTTTCCCCTATGCGAAGTTGATCTTGTATACACTTCTCCATGAAACATTGGAATCCATCTAGTAGTCCCAAATTCTCATCATCATAGGATTCATCATCGTCTGATTCTATCAGAATCTCTATGCTCTGAGGTGCATGGGCTAAATTGGTAGGAGAGCTACATAATACCAAGAAGACTTCCTCAGTCATCTCTTCTTCTTGAGGCTCTAATTCTCCTTGGTAGGCCATGGGAGAATAATTACCCAACTATGTTTCAATAAACAACACCTCGTTGGTGTTGTTATATTCTGTAATCATGAATTTCATGTGTGGCTCCTGGTCTATGCAAATATGATTTGGCAACCCTTTCCATGGCAACCACACATGAGAGAAATTAGTGGCAACATATTTGTTCAATGCTCGGGTGAAGTCTCACCCCAGGATTATTCTGTATGTGTCCTAGATATCTGCTAATTGAATTTCAATAACTCGTTGCACCCTTGGGTTTGTAGCAATTTGCATGGGAATTGAGTTGATTTCTCTGACTATATTCACTTCCATTTTTTCCAATTAGGTCACCTTTCTTCTAGAAGGGGTGGGGACTATTCCCAATGCTTTGTGTATGGCGAGAGGCATAACATTGGCTGATGCTCTTGAATCAAGCAAGAAGTTATGTAGGTTTTTTCCGAATATTCTAATTATAGTGAGAAAGGGTGGCATTTCTAACTTTCCCTAAAATAATCCCATAGGCATATCTGCTTGGGCTACTAGGTTTTTATCTTTCTCATTGGTCTTTTCCTTAGCTTGCACTTGACTTTGTTCCTTAGCGAGTTGTTTTCTAGTTTTTTTATTTGAAGGGGCATCATTTTTCTTGCCTATTATTTCTTGAATTACAGGCTCTTGTTGTGGCTCTTCAAAAGAGACTCTCTTGGATGGTATTTCTTGGGTTGACTTAGAAGAGGCAATCCCATTAATCACCCTAAAGAAGGCATTCCTAACTATAAGGACCTTAAGTAATTCATACAGGCTTATCTTGACCTTCTTGAATTCTTCAGCAACGTACTCACCCATTTGCTCAATTTTGGCCTGAAGAGCCAGCTAACTGGTTTTGTGTTTGATTCGGCTGTTTGTTCTTGTTAAAATATTGGGTGGGCACATACGGGTAACCTGGATTGTTACTAGCATTCAGATCTAGTGGGGTGGTAAAGTTATTAGGCAGAGTGGAAGTTGTGAAAGGTCCTCCTGCTTGCCTGTTTCTTAAATTATATGGGGATGCTCTTTGATGGAAAATTTGGATCTCATCTTCATGAAACTCTTCCTCATCTACTAGACCATTCTCTACTAAAGCAAAGAGCTGAGATAAAGTTACTTCATTACTTACCTCTTTCACTTCTTCGTTCTTTGGGGAAGCAGTCTTGGTTTCTAGTGAATTGCTCTCACTTCACGGGAACGAGAATTGATTGACCACAAGCACTGAGGAATCATAGGGTTCAAATGGGACTAGATCTCAACAACCAACATTGTCCACAAAATTTTGAACCTCTACTTGAAAGATCTCTGCAGCTGTGAGGAACTTAGGGCAATCCAACTTAGAGTGCCTATTCATTTTATAGATCTGGCACCATCCAAACAATGTTGCCTCGGTGAGATACACTCCACTAGTTGTCTTCTCTATATTGGCAGGTTGATCAAGAGGAGTGGGAACACCTCTGTTGTTAGGCCTTGTATTCCATGTTTGATTCTACCTTTGTGAAGGTCTTCTTTCAAAATTATGGTTGGAGTTCTTCCCTCTCTCGTAATTCTGCCCAGATGAGTTACCCACATCACAGTTATCTTTCTCTCGATTGAGGTTTTCCTGAATATTCCATTGAGAAGCTTGCAACTGATTATTTTGATTATGTGTGTCATCTTTATGGACATCTTTCTAATCATTTATGTCAGCTCATCCAACTGATCCTTGTCCATGTTACTCGACTGTGACACTTGGTTTTGAAGGAGAACTGGCTGCATGATTGGTTGGTTTTATTGTGCTTGGGGGAATTCTGGTCCTTGTAGGTATGCAGGTATGTGAGGCTGTTGAGGATAGGTCTGATACTATTGAGGCACGAGAGGTTCCTGGATCAATGACCATCTTGGGTGAGGAACTATGGGCAACTACAGAACTTGGTTCATAAGAGGCGTATGATGTTGTAGAGCTTGAGTGAGCCCTTGAATTTTCATAGGATGAGCAACCTGTCACAAGGAAGGAAGTGGACTAGAAATGTTTTGTCCCAAATCAGTGTTGGCTATGACTGCCTCAACATAAGCATCCACCAACTAAGTGGGTGGTGGGTTCATTCTTTTCACCAATGTTGCAGTGAGGTTGTCCAGAGAGGTATAGTAGACAAGCAAAATAGCAGCACCATTGAGCACATATGGAGTTTGTAATCTCATGTATGCCCAATGGAATCTATCATTGAAGGAGTCGATTGGTTCATTGACCTCTCTACTAATAGAAATGAATTGTTGATATAGTTTTGAAGGGCTGATTGAAATCTTGTATTTCCTTAAGAAGGCATTCTTCAAAAGGTCCCAAGAGGCGATGGACCCTGTTGGAAAGTTGATGTACCAATAGAAGGCCTTGTCCCCCAAGGAATAAGGTAAAAGTCTACATGCCATGTCATCATGATCGATCTGCATATCTTTTAATGTTGTTTGGAATATCTTGATGTCTTCTTCTACTCTCCTCAGTGGATTGCGATAATTGAATTTCATACAAAATCCCTCTGGGTTCTTGGGCATGTCATAGTAAGCATTAAAGGACAATGGAGAAGGGTTGTTACCTAGCCAAGCCATGAGGGCAGGTGGGGATTGTATTTGCTATTGAACAAGAACTTGAGGCTATGTAGGGGCAGCAGCAGCTGCGAACACGCCTTGGACTTGGAAGGTAGGGGCAGGGGCAGCACCCTGACCTTGGGAACTAAGAGGTTGGAAGGAAGCTTGGGATGGCTGAGTGTGGGGTGAATTGAAGGAGGGGGGAGGTGAAGCAGATGGAGCGGATAGGAAGATGGAGCTGCATCTCCCCTTTGAGTATTCTTAGCCCTTGTAGGGGGTTGTAGTTCTTGGAATTCCCCTTTGTTTGGAGTTGATCTTAAGACTCTATGAAATCTTTCAGGGGAGATTGAATTGATTCAATCCAGCTTAACTCAAGGGGCCCTACTTCTAGCGCTAGTTCAGTTGATGGGTTTTTTAGCACTTCTCAACATAGGCAATGCATAAGTGCACTACCTCTCTTGAAAGGAAATCTCCAACAACAAGTTGAAAATTACCACGAGGTCTCTCGGGTGTCAGGTCATGACTTGCTTGGAATGTATTAGTAGTTTTAATGTGATCTTGCTAGTAATCACAGGGCAGTCTTACATAAGTTAAGTTGGAGGGGAATCAAATCTTCAAATAGAGTTTATAATATTTTAAAGTTATGTTCTATTGCTGCAAGTTTAAAACAATAGTCTGGAACTCCACTTTTGTCTTCAAATTTGGCTTTACAATGTGCAATGATGCTTGAACTTTGCCTAAATTAATATCCAAAAGAAAATTCAAAATGGTAGGGAAGAGAGTAATTTCCTAGACTTGAAACTATCAATGAATAGTGATAATGGATGATGCTACAGTGGATAGCCTTCCCAAACTAAGTTCCACTTAACCAAATCAACTCACAATCCCATGAAACTAGTGCAATCTTCTAAGGTCTACAGATTTTCACCCATTCATTCACCATAAAACATGAATAAAAGATAGAATTTGGGTACAACATTCAATTCATGTTTAGACTAGCTTTACACTGCTATTTATCATCAATAAACAACAAAAGGCATGAACAAGGAACGACATCAACATAGCATAATTCTTCAATATTAATGAACAACATTAACTAATCTACTACCAGCATGCTAAAAACATAGAACAACAAAGTAAATCTACTCAAATCTACTAACTATGAAGAGAAGAATCATGAAACATGAGATGAAACTCAAGAATCCACCCAAAAGAAATGAATTTCTATTAGAATTTCAGCAGCATGTCTTTACAACAACTCAACTCTCTCTTGAAAATGAGAGGAGACCCCCTATTTATAGTGTCCAAAAGGAAAAATGAATGACCAAGATTCAATCTCATTCTGTGGCCATGATTCACTACAAACTAGGGTGTCACCTACCCTTTAATATTTTACAATTTAAAATACATCCTTTGTCTTCTAGCCTAATTTGTCTTCTAGTGACCAGCACTGTAGCACTTTGTCTTTTAGTTGATTTCCCTTTTGCTCCAGCTACTTTGAGAGGAACTCATCGTCAATGACTGGGTTTCCTTCCTATTTCTTCATGGTAGCATATTCCATGAATTTTCCAATTAACGCCTATAGCTTATTCCACTCCATTATATCAGATTGGATTACCTAAAAGCTCAACTTCTTGGACCTGCTGGTAATCACATCCCAATCTTTATCACATTTTGGTGTATTCTTTATCACTTGCTCAGATTGAGCGAAGGCTCGAGCAGCAAAATCCTTGAAGTCCGGTGTGAGTGTATCTATGGCTCCATTCTCCATCTTTTGATGGAATTATGTCTTTATTTTCTCTGAATCTAGCTCAACAGAAGGCATATCATAATCCTTCATTCACTTTAGATACTCCTCACAGGTCATCCTAATCTCTTTAGCCCAATCGACATCGAGTTCCATTTCATAGAGCACCCATTCTAGGATCTCCTTTCTGTGATCAAGGCCTAATTTCCATGTTTCTATGAGCCAATGATCATCCTTCACCAGTGCAAGTTCCTTTTCCCATGTTCTTTCAGGCATCCCAAGGATAGCCTCAATTTTAGGATATGTAATCCTATAGAGCTCTAGGAAGTCAGTGCAGAATTTCATAGTACCCTCAAGTTGTTTTTGTGCCTCGCAGAATTTATTTCCCATTCTGATGGCATAGATGATACCCATATTTCCATTAAAGACCACCCGTTGAAACCAATTTCAGTGCCTTCATCTAATTCTTCCTTCTTTCAAGCTTGTTATTATGGTCCTTGGACAGTAGTTGTGGTAGCGCTGATGAGGTTGTTGGCAGTTCTTCAATGAAAGACCATTTTTGTATATAAGCTATTAAATCTACTACTTGTGCTTTTAATTCCTCCTTAGATGACTTTTCCTTATGCATCTAGTGCACAATAGTAGCAATTGATCCTTGGATATGATCAATTTTCTTCTCCCACGTTGTCGTCCCCAAGTCAATGGTGGAGACATTATAGCTTACTCCCTCTCCCTCCACCATTGGAGTAGCTATCTGCACAGTTCTTGATCCTGAGGCATCCATTGTTATGTGGGATCCAACCCTAGGTTTCTTCTCCTTCTTTGTCACAATTTGTGCTCTAGCCAATATGGCTTCTAGCCTCGCTTTCAGGTCCATAAGGATGACGACCTTCTTTTGCAATTTCTTTTGTATCCATTCAAGCATCTAGGATCCTTCCTTTGGTGATTCATGATCACCTTCCTCCTTTTTAGCATGATGGATCTCCATTTCTTGGTGACTTGGGGCCTCTTGTTTTGTCATTTCTTCCTCTTCTTCATCAAATTCACGAATGAATATGGTAGATTCTTTTTGTGACTCGGGGACGACTATGTTTTCCCTGGGGCTATCTTCCCCTTCAGATGTCTTCTCTTCTTCTTCTCACTCATGTTCCTCATGATGCTTTGCTTCTAGGATTCTTCTTATTTCAGCCTCTTATTTGGCCTTGTCTTCTTCTTTCTTTTCCTCTTTCTATTCTTCTTCTCCTCCTGAGGGAGGCATCTCTTTATCATGATCAAGGCTCTTATCTTCTTCCCTGGTTGGAGGTTCTTTGGATACCCCCCTCTCTTCATCGTAATATTTCTTCTCTTTGGAGGATTGCCTCTCAACTTCCTCCCCAACATCTCTAAGTTGTTGGGCCAACTCTTCCTCAAGCTCTTGGTCAAAAGTTTCCATGATGTATTTTTCACCCAGATCCTCAATATTTTCTTTAGAGGATTTTGTTTCTTCTTCCTCATGAACCACCTCGTCAATCACCAAGGGTTGGTGCTCTGGGTGCTCGTGATAGTCATCAGCTTCCTCCTTTATTTCTTAAGTTGCTTGCCTTTCTCGTCTCTCCAACTCCTGAGAAATCTGCATTGTTGCCTCCATTGTAGGTGGTTCAGTCAGAGGAGGGACTGAGAGGCTAGTGACAACTTGTGCTAGGGTAGCCTGCACTACAAGGTTCATTAGTACTCCAGAAAGCTCCAATGGTATATTTTGCATATGTTTGGAAAAATCTTTTGGGAGAGTGAGAGTGGGAATTGTTGTTGTAGAGGCCAGAGGAGTAGTGGTTGATAGAGACATGGAGGAAAAAGAGAGTGGAGAAGTGGTAGCGAAGGAAGAATCTATCACCATAATTTGTGCAGTAGGTGAGGTAGAGGCAAGGTGAACTAAAATGTCCACCATGGGTGGAGAAGAAGCAGGCAATGATTGAGATGCCAGTGGAGGAGTAATGGTAGGGTCAGTAGTAGTGGTAGTGAGAGCAGAGGCAGCGGGTGGAGATTTCGGTTGCTCAGCCTCTTCTTCTTCTCCCTCATGGAGGGGGTCCTCGTGAATGGTGGGCATCTCTGTGAAACCACCTAACTTCTTGGCTTTCTTAGAGGACTCACCCTCTGATGCCTTCCTAGAATAAACATTGTGCTTTGGCTGGCATTCCACCACCTCTTTTCTCTTCCTTGATCTGGTAGTGGGAGGGGACTTTGAGGTTTCCCTAGATGGGGCAGCCGTAGTTCCACTCTATGTCTCACTCTCGAGCTCGTCCTTGAGCTCACCATAGGTCAAAGTGGCACCTTGTAGTTTCAACTGAGCAATTTTCCCATCAATCCATTACTTTGTTTGGGCTTCGATTGGCTTTGTTAGAATATCGAGGTCATTGACCTCTTCCTCATCCCAGTCAATTAGGGGCAGCAACAAGTTAGCAATGGCATCAAATCTTGGATCAATTACAATATTTTCCTCCTCCATGACTTGGTCCAACACCGGGAACAAGTTAATTGTTTTAATAAAATATGTCATCATGTGCATATAGTGTCTCATGCACACTTCTTTATCGTCCTTGCAATTTTCCTAGAAGTCCTCCACATTGTGAAAATTGGCATATTCTTTCCCAACCATCCTCTTCAACCCTCCATACAAATCCATCAGTGGCCTAGTAGTGTGATTCTCTATGTTGTACTCAATGATTTTTTTCTTAGAATACTCTGCACACTGGGATGTGGGGATTTCATACATACCCTAGCTGAATGTGAGGGGATAAGGATCCCTACTCTATGCTTCTCACTTAAAAGAGTATGTGCATGTTGTAGCTGCCTAGAGATTTCAAGTAGTACCGACTAGTCATTTGGATACTGGGGCAACTTATATGGCCTCTCAGAGAAGCCCTTGGTTCTAATATAGGTAAACTTGGGAAATTGAATAAATTGAAAGCCAAACCGGTGGATGAAGGCTTGCACTATGAGTGAGCCTCCTTTCGAAGTCACCTCTGAGCAGTCTGATAATATGCCTGTTGAAGGCATCATTTATTCTATGGTAGTCTTTCTTGAAATTTCTATATTGGCGCTAGGGGTACCTATTATAAACCTTCAATTCCCTCCCTGGAGTTTGGCTTGGTGCTACAAATAGACCTTTGTATTGAGCACGGGCAGCCAACAGATAGACCAAGTATGAGGTCTTTTAGAATTGAGAGCTCTTTTTCACGGTCACAAATTGCTCATGCAGGCAGTTGCTGATCATTCCTACCTGGTGAAATTTGGTCTTTCTTCTGATAATCTCTTCTATGAAATACAACATCTATTCTTGTAAATAAGCCGCAGTTGGGAGGCCCATGACCCTACTTAATAAGGTTACCAAATCATGGTAATCCTCATGGAAATCACTTCTGAAGAGCTCCTAGGGTACTTTATTTATGTTGCCCCTCTTCTCCTTTAGCCAATATTGATTGATTAGTTTCTCACATTTGAGGGGTTCAAATTTCCATGTGTTCTCTGCATACTCTTTTGATGTCTTCTCTATCTCATCAAAGGTGGGGATGTGGAAAGTCTACCCTATGGACTTGGAGGAAAGGTCAACCAATACGTTTCCATCCCTATCCATAATTCTCTTAGTCATTTCTAGATATGCCTCTCTGTAGGCCATTACTAGTTCAGGAGCCACTAGGGTAGGCAGGAAATCGGCTGCCTTGGCCAACCCGCTTTTCCTTATCTTTTTTGCATTCTCTATGGTAGGGTTGACGATGACCCTCTGCTTGAATTCATCAATATCAATGTGCCCCAAGTTTGTATCTGAGACAGTGTCCCATTTTGTGGTGACCTTAATATTGATATCTACCCCTTGGAATTTGTACTTCATTTGATCTTTATCTTCTTTACCCCTTGGTGCATTGGCAACCTTCTTGCCCTTTTCTTTCTCTACGAACTCTCCTAAATGTCCCACAGTTGATTCCATATATCCTGCAATTAAAGGAGCTCTCAACATGTTCATGTATAAAACAAGGGGAGCGTTAACGAAATCCTGCAAAATCCATGTTAGATCAAGTAATTCATTGTTCAAATATCACAACACTCTTTCCCGATCATTGTTTTCCTTTCGTTCAAGGGAGATATGGAAATGCAGGCCCAGGGGTGCGGACTTCCCTAAGTTGGAAACCATTTTGAGAGCTGCTACAAATGGATGACAGTCAGGGCACGGTGGCCCGCACGGTTCTACCCACGTTAGATTTTTTCCATGAGGTGGGGCTCACCAAGAGGTTAAGTTATTTTGGCACGTGTGATTGATCATATTTGAAGTTTTAGGATTGCTAGCTTAGTCATTCAAGCATGCAAGATTAAAGAATGCAGGTGTAGGGGCTATCTCAGTCGTTTGGAAGCTCTTTCGTTGAAACAGCACTGGTAGAGCGGTGTCCCGCAAGCGACATCCCACAATGCGGGGCCCGCAGTCTTAGAGGACGATGCCCTTTTTTCTTTGAAGTCCAAACGGTTTAGTTGGGTGCGAGTGGGGAGATGTGAAAAGACGTTGGTCGTCAGCCATTTGGAATGATAGAAAGGGGGCATCATTCTGCCAAGGTGACCTGCATGGTTGGGTCTATAGGGAGTTTCGATAGGGGTCATTGGTTTACCATCGACCAAGCAGAAACGGTGAAGTCGAGCCTCATCTAGTAGGTGGGAGGAATCAGCTGGCAGTTCAAGGTCGGAAAAATTGGGGTGGTGGCCCACAAACAACCGCCTACATCAGAAAACCCACATGGAACCTTCTTCACTTAGTGGTTTTTTAATAATCACTTTTAGGCAAAGTGGACATCGGGGCCCATGGAGTGGAAGACCGAAGGTTGCTGGTTGTTTTGAAGTGGCGATTGAGAGGCAGCGACAACCCACACCGAAGGGTCCACACTCATAAAATTAGTTGTTTCATTTTTTAAGTTCAGATGGAGGCGGGGAGTGTGGGGTCCGCTACAAGGACGAATGGGTATCCAAGCCCTTTCTCAATGGTGAGCAAGTGGCAGGAGCCCACGGACAAAAGTCCACAATGGGAAACCTGCAAAGGGGTCAACTCTTAGTCATTTTTGGAACATTAGATTGGATGTAGACAACCAGGGCAGGGCCCGCCCATTGGGAAGAGCCAAATACTTCACCATTTGAAAAGAATTTTTGAATGGCGGCGAAGAGACAAAGGAAGCCCATAAGAGATGGTTTGCAGGGAGGTTTAAATGATGAGCTTGGTCGGTGGACACGAATGTCACAGGACCTGTAAAGTGAGAGGTTGAGGCTGGCTAGCCATTTTGGAATGACAAAACACAGGAAGCAATCTACATGCGGAAACCCGCATTTGCAGGCCCGCAAGGATGAAAAGGTTTCCATTTAGTCTCATATTTTTGTTTAAGTTCAAACATTATGAACAGGTGTGGGTGTCTTCCCGCACACATGGGCCCGAGGGAAGAAAAGGCAATTTTTTTAAATTTTATCGTTTGAGGATCAGGGCGATGATGGCGGGCTCTTTGCAAACCTGCAAGACATGATGGCTCTGGTTCAAGAATAGCCACAAACAGTGAAAGTTCCGCGTGGTTTTAGGAATATATTTCGAAGGGTTCTCAAGTTTTTAAGATGTGGGTTTTGTTCCCCATTCAATTATCTAACTAGTTTTTTAAGTTTCCTTCTTCAAAATTTAGCAAGTTTTGTGAAAATCGAAGAAAACTCATAACATAAATGGCAGAAAAAAACTAACCTGGAGAACCTAATGAAGTTTGTGAAGATAGTGCAAACAATGATGCTTAGATGGTGACGAAATCCTGTCGGTGTGAAAGTATATCAGTGAAAATGACTTGTCAAACCCACCTATTTATAAAAATTTTAGTATTAAATGCTCACCATTAATGCGGGTACAAAGGTATCCAAGGTTGATGAATGCACATTTCAAAAAGACGACGGCAAAAATGGCAGGGTCCGCAAAGTAGATGGCACCCATGAGTTAGTCGTTCAACGAGTTAGCGAAAAGGGGCAGTGGCGGAGGTCGCAGACCTCACGAGGTGGGAATACATGTTGAGTCAATCATTTGAGATGGCAAAGACAAGGTGGAGTTCCACATAGGGCAGTCCACAAGGGTGAACCCGCATAGCGTGAAGGACAACAGTCTGAAGGTTTGAAGGAAAACTGCTAAGGGAACTCCACAGAGGCCAAAGAATTGAAAAATTTGAAGGTGGTGAAACTTCGTCAACTTAAGATGTCATCTCTAAGACTCCTTGACCACTTAGGACTCAAAATAGGGGGCATGCAAAATGAGGCGAAGGAAAAATGACCCGACAAAATGAAAAGAGAGGGTCCCCGTTCCAAACGAGGTGTGTGTGCTACAGGCACAACACGCCACTCACCCAGATTTTCTTGAGGGAAGTTCTCTCATAGCCCCATCTCTCCAATTTGATGAATTTCTTCCACTCATTATCTTTAAAAAACTAGACCATCACCTCCTCATTACTCTTTTTATCCTTGAAGAACTTCCGGCCCATAGTCGGCAACCCAGTAATAGTGGCAACCAAATCCTCATTAACCTCCACTTCTAAACCTTTAACCTTGAGCTTACGATTATGCCAAAAATAAATAAATTGCACTGAGGCATTAGGGTCATGCCCGTGCAATCTCTCCAAAAATGAAGTAAAATTACCATGGTACAGAATCTTCCAGAGCTTCTTCTTTCTCCGAATGTCACCACATGAATGCGGCTCGATTCAGCTCCTAATACCACCCATGGTCAAGACTCACAAAACCCTTGCGAAAAACACTTAACTGAAGACCAGAGAGCAACAAAACACCTACAAAGTGTGAAAAATGAAGGAAGGTACTAGACCATAAATGTCGCATCAGCTCACCCAACTCCATCATTTCTTAATAAACTTCTAGCTTTCTTAGGAAGGATTGATCCCTCCTCCCATAAAAAAAATTCATTTAAGTTGACAGCCTTGTTGGAAAAAAATATTCCCACAAGTTTCCTTCTTGGTAAACATGAGAGACATGGGTCTCATCACAAGATTGCAACATGATTCTTGTATCCTTAATGAGTTGGTCGACATTCCAACTCAGATGATGAGTGTCACGCAGATAATTTATTATGTTCATGGAGTTTCCTTCCACCCATAATTTGGAGTATCCTTTGCTGATAGCATATCTAACACTTATGAATGCAGCCTCTGCCTCCACACAAAGATATGTTTGAGTTCCCAATGGGAGTGCCACCACGCCAAGGAGCCTGCCAATATCATTTCTTAACACCCCTCCCAACCTGTAGGCCTGGGATTCCCCTTCGCTACCCCATCAAAGTTAACTTTAACCCAACCAAAAGGATGAGGCTTCCATCTATTGTTCAATCTAGCAACTGAGCTTGACTTAGGATTCACAATAGGAATTGAAGTAATCTTCTAGTTAGAAGTCACCATAATCTCATAACTAGCAAGGCAAACAAAAGGGGCACACCGAGCATAATCAGAGCAAAATTCTCCAAATGGCCCACTGAATCTTGATAAAAAGACTATCAACCTTGAGCTTAGACTCCTTAAATATCCTATTATTTATTTCTTTCCATAATCCCGAAGCATTATGTGGGGCCATAAGATCCCACAGCCACCACATAATAGGAGAGGAAGAAGGGAAAGTCCATTGATCAAAAAACTTAGCAAGAGAATCTAGAAAGACCCAACCAATATCCCAGAGTTCGAGAAATTTACTCCAAAGAGAAAAAGAGTAATCACAATCAAGGAGAATATGAAATGCATTTTCACCATCAGCTTCACAAAAGGACACATCTATTAGGAATCACAAACCCCCTCTTACAAAGGTTGTTGTGCGTTAGAACTTTCCCTTACATAAGCAACTAGAAGAAAACATTTACTTTGGGAATCAACTTTCTATTCCACAAACTCCCCCAGAAAGGAAGAGATGGGGGTGCTTCCAAAGAACTTATGAGAGCAGAAGCCACAAAAAAATTTCCACTAGAACAAGGTGCCCAAATGAATCTATCTGGTCTAGGGAAAGAGGGGATCCAAACCTTACATAAGAAATCCTTTAGAACCTTCAAAGACGGGTCCCACATTTCAAAATTCTTCCACTTCCATCTACAAAATAATCGGCCACCTTGGCCCCAAATAATCTTTTACACAAGGGGACAATAGGGGCGCCCAAGGAAGACAAATAAGAGGGCAGACCCCACACCAAACATCTTCCCAGAAAAGAATACTTGTACCATCACCCAACAACCACTTAACACCTCTAGCAATCAAGTCCTTGCACAACATGATATTCCTTCAAAAACATGAACTAGAAGGAATTTCCTCTAAAGATAGCATGTTCCAAGGTCTCTCAAAACCATACAGATACTTGTTACCATCCAAAGGGGCCCACCCAGCATCCCCATTTAGGAGCCTCCACACATTTTTTGACAAAAGAGACTTATTAAAAGATTTTAGATTTCTAATACCCAAACCTCCCAATTTCTTTGGTCTACACACCAACTTCCATGCCACAAGGGGAATTCTATCTTTAGTCTCAACCCCTGACCAAAGGAACCTTCTCATAATCTATTTAATTTTATCTTAAAATTTTGCAGGAACCCTAAAGAGACTCATAGCGTACAGGGGAAGGTTTTGGAGAGTGGAAGAAATAAACTGAGTTTTACCTGCCTAATTGAGGAGCACACCTTTCAGCCCTGCTAACTTCCTACTAAAATTATCCAACAAACCCAACCAAAAGGAGTTTGGAATCTTGGATATACACAAAGGGAGCCTCAGATAAGAAGACAGGAACTCACCTCTCTTGCAACATAGGATTCTAGCAAGCTTAAGCTACAAAGCTTCAGGAGTGTTGATGAAGAAAATATGACTCTTAGGAAGGTTGAGAAGCCTTCTCATAGTCAGCTAACTACCACTTAATAGCTCTAACTTCCTTAATAGAAGAAATACCAATCATAATAGTGTCATCAATGAATTGCTGGTGAGTAATCTGATCATATCTGGATGAAGGCGATAGACCCCTCAGAATCCTGGCCTGAAGTGCCTTCTAGATATTACGACCCAAAGCCTCTGCCATTAGGATGAAAAGAAGTGGTGAGATAGGGTCTCCCTACCTCAGCCCACATGAACTTCAGAAGAAAGGAGATGGAGATCCATTCACCAGGACAATAAACAAGGGAGAAGAAATGAGTTGCTCAACAAGTTGGAGAAATTTCTTGCAGAAACCAAACTAGTCCAAGAAATTCAAGAGAAATCTCTAGCTCACTCTATCATAAGCTTTGAGCAAGTCCAACTTTAGGAAGAAACCTAACTTTTTAGAAACATTAATGGAATGAGCAAGCTCATGAATCATAATGATAGAATCAAGGATCTGATGACCCTTGAAAAAACCACTCTAGTGCTTAGAAATCAAATTCGGCAAGAATTTTTGCAATCTAGTAGCAAGCACTTTGGAGAGAATTTTATAAATAGAATTATAGAGGTTGATCGGGTGAAACTCACCAAAACTCTTTGCATTAGTAGATTTGGGAATCAAAACAATGAAATTCGCATTAAGATCTTTGAGGAAACTTCTAGAGCCAAAGAATTCCTTAGTATCATTAAGCACATCCTCAAAAACAATCTCCCAACACAATTGGAAGAATAGAAAAGGAAAGTTGTCAGGGTTAGGGGATTTGTTACCTTCAAAAGATAAAACCACATTTTTGACTTCTGAGGCTGAAGGAATAGCTGTCAGCTCCTTATTCAAATTCTTCATCACAACTTTAGGAATAACTTCCAAAGAAGCATCCACACTCCTTTGATCCCAGACTAGATCATCCATGAAGAGCTATTCAAAGAACCTAGCAGTCGCACTTCTAATAGCCTCCTCATCTTCCAACAATAACCCATCAGCTCTAATTGAGGAAATTCTATTTGACGACTTATGCCTATGAGTAGTGAGATGAAAGAACTTAGAATTATGGTCCCTAGACTTCAACCAGATAGCCCGAGACCTTTGCCTCCAAAATTCTTCCTTCTTGGTATCAATATCATGCAGATGCATGAGAAGACTATCTTCCAGTAATTGTAGATCCTCTGATAAACCCTTTGATTGGATGACATGCTAGACCTCATCCAACTTCTTAAGAACAAAACTTTTAGAATCAAAGATGTGACCAAACAAATCTTTGTTCCATTTTATGAGATTCCTGAGATTCCTCTTAACAAAATTCAGCTTCTTGGAAACTTTGAACATCACACATCCATCAATGTTAACTTTCCACCATTTTCTAATACAATCCATGAAACAAGGATCTCTTAACCACATGGCTTCAAACCTGAAAGGAAATCTCTTCTTACTCCCAAGCCTATCGTCAACAAAAGAGATAGGGAAGTGATCCAACCCACATCTTGTAATAGAATACAAGGAACAGGAAAAGTCCACAAACCAAGAAGCAGAGGTTAAAGTTTTGTCTAATCTAACTTGAATATTATCCACACCAACATGTCGATTAGACCAAGTAAAGTCGGCTCCTGAAAGCTTAACATCAACAAGAGCATTGTCATCAATAAACATTCTTAGATCAAACCTTCTCTTAGGATTGGCTTGAGACCCTCCCACTTTCTCATTATCATATAGAGGAGTATTAACATCTCCCATTACAAAGCAAGGGAGATCCAAAAATTTCACCCCAAGACTCCCAATGTCATCCCGAATCTTTTTCCTAGATCTCTTTAGGTTAGGAGCATACACATTAGAGATAACCCAAGAACAAGAATCCCTAAGCTAAAAAAACTTAGTCTCAACATGGCTGAGACCATCAGCGATCAGGACACCTCTCAACAGCTTAGCATTCCAAAAAGTGGCCACACCACCCGAAGCTCCTTCAGAACTGACTCCATGAAACCCACAATCTTTATAGAACAAATTCTTCAAAGCTTCCAACTTATCAATCTGCATTTTTGTCTCTTGGATCAACAAGATGTCTGGCTTATGGTCCCGAACAAGATTCTTTAGGAGGTCTTGTTTATGCAAGTTATTCAAACCCCTAATATTCCATGAAATGATCTTCATTTGCAAGAAGAGGGGGTGCTCTTAGAGCACAAATCAAAGAGGGTTTTATGGACCCCCTCAGTAATATCCCTCTTGCACTCCCTCTCCCTACTCTTCTATAGGGTAGGTCTACCCTGGCCCCTTGACTCAGACCCACAATCCACCTTCTGCCTTCTTGTGGTGATGCCTTTCTAAGGCTGGGGGGAAGAAGAATATTTCTTCTTCCGACCACGCACCTGGGTAAAACCATCTTCATCTTTTCTCATAGAATCAGCCACAACCAGAGCACCTTCACCAACCATCGGCTCCAAACCAACAAGAAGAGGAGATGGCAGAACAACAGTCAGCTCCACCACATGCCTCTTTGGAGAGCACATAGTCTCTGAGATTGGTCCACATCCTAAGTTAAAGAGTGATCAACATCCTCTTCCATGATAATCTTCGGATCCTTTCCAACCTCAATAGGAGGAACAAGACGATTTTCCATATTCCCCTCACCCTCTATACCATTTCCAGTAGCAGATTCACCTTGGTTCTCTTTAGGTTCCTTTATCTTCCAAACCTTTGTCTGCTTAACAGCCTTAGGTGGGACACCAGACACAGGGCAATCCTTAGCCCAGTGCCTCATCTTCTTACATTTGAAGCAAGAAAAAGGGAGATTTTCAAAAAAAAATTGCTACTTCCATGACCCCACCTTGGATTTTAAAAAGAAGAATTCAGGCAACATAGCATCCTGGTCAATCATGACACAAAACCTAGCTACAACTAACCGCTTCCTGGAGCGAGTGGCCTCATCAATAGAGACAATACTCCCAAAAGAATTTGCTACTACCTTGAATACTTCTTCATCCTAATATTCCAATGGTAGATTTGAAAATTTAACCCACATAGGAGAGGAATTAGAAAGACATTTGGAAAAATCCATCCCAGGTTCCCAAGGACGAAGAACCATAGCGAGACACCCAAATGACCAAGGCCTTTTCGCAAACACATTTCTCAAGTCTTCATCACAAGAGAAGGCAAAGGAAAAGAAACCTTTAGCCATGGTTGCAACTTCCACCTGACCTTTTAAATCCCACTTCTTATGCACCCAAGTGCGAACCTCCTCAATATTAGGCCGAGGACCTAACACCTTACCCACCAGGGAGAAATCCATTTTAGCAATTTTCTTGTCAACAAGAGAATCTAGGACAGAGAAGGAAAAAACACCTTACTCATTAGATGAAGACACTGACTCAGAAGCAATGCCTTTTCCTTTAAGCTTAGAGGAAAAAAGGTTAGACCATTTCTGACCCAGCAAGGAAGACTTCCCCATTGTTCGATTTTCTTCCACTGGAGCAAGCTCAATTCAGAGAATACTTGGATTAGCCACATAAGATTCCCTTGATGGGACCTCCTCTTCAAAACCAACATCCACTTTATCCCCTTGGAGCTTAGGAACTGACTCCAACGAGGGATAGCCAGCACAAGACACCTTGAGTGTCTCACCCGCACACTTCTCCTTCGAACGTGCAACTTTGACCACATCCTCACTGCACAACCCGTCCTTCCCAGATTTGGCACCAAGGATCAAAATCTTATCCTCACCACATGATCCCACCTTGCCATCTGTAGAAACAAAAAATCCTAAATTTGAATCCTGCCTAAACTGCCATGCTCCATGATTCCTAGGGCTAGAGTTCAAATTCAAATTGCTCAAACCCGCCACCGAACCAGACTTCTCTCCAACAGATACCACACCAATAGTCAACATGTTCACTTTGGAGAAATTTTATGGTTAATTATGTTTGAGTTAAAGTAGTATTGGTGACCTTTGGTGAAGTCTCAATGCTTCACCCCCTATGGGTATCACCTAGATGCAATGAGTGTCATGTGGTCCATTCATTCTCCTAAGAAATGGGTTCATGTGAACCATTGCTCATGAAATATGGGTCAATGAGTTTTACTCAAAAACTACATATTTGAATCATGATAGAAATATCATTATTTGACACATTCTGGAAAATACCTCCTACTTATCTACTTTGTGAATTGTGAAGTTTTTGGTAGACACATGGGTATGACAATTGTCTATAGGAAATTTATAATTTATTGTCATGGACTATCAAAATATCATGTTTTTAAATATTTTGTTTCAATTCTATAATATTCAATTTGATAATAATTAATTAGTTGTAAAAGAATGAAGAAAATGTTCTAACTACATAACCAAAAGCAAATTGATGATGGGAAAACTTGTTTCACGAAAATCAATGTCATCAAATAAAAGAGACCCTCCTCTCCTTATAGATTATATAGCTCATGTAACTTAATTATTTATCATCATAATTTTATGACATTGTACATTATGATCAATTGTTTTCTTTTTAAAACATCAAATCATGTCTTAAATGATTCAGACATAATAAATATCACACAGTTTTTAACTCTCAACTAAAAAATATCAACCTCGTTTGATACTCCCAATATAAACAGATTACCAAAATTATCTCAAGTAAAAACCTCAAAACAAAAAATTAGACTTGTATTATTTTTCTTAAAGAAAATATATTATTGCAACTTAGTAGGATGGGCATGAGTGAGGAAGTCATCTATAATAATTTTATAACATTGTAAATTATAATCAATTGTTCTCTTTTTAAAACATCAAATTATGTCTTAAATGATTCAGACATAATAAATATCACTCAATTTTTAACTCTCAATTGAAAAATATCAACCTAGTTTTATACTCCCAATACAAACAGATTATGAAAAATATCTCAATTAAAAACTTCAAAACAAAAAATTAGACTTATATTATTTTCTTAAAGAAAATATATTATTGCAATTTAGCAAGATGGGTATGAGTGAGGAAGGCATCTACAATAATTTTATAACATTATAAATTATGATCAATTTTTTTTTTTTGTAAACACTAAATCATGTCTTGGATCATTGTGACAGAATAAATATCACTCAATTTTTAATTCTCAAATGCAAAATATCAACCTTGATTTACCTATAATCCCAATACAAATAGATTACCAAAAAAAAGATTTCAATTAAAAACCTCAAACAAAAATAGACATTATTTTTCTTACATAAAATATATTATCACAATTTAGGAGGATGGGTAGGAGTGAGGAAGTCATCTACAGTATTTAATTATTTTTTTGTTTAAATAGTGGTATGATTTTAGTAGGTCTTAAAGAGATCTTATTTATGGTAATGTCCCATGTTTTCATTTTTTTTTCATGATATAAATTTTTAAAAAGTGCATAAAAAGAATGAGGCAAAGATTATAACGTTTTGACGAATTGGAATAAAAACTTATTAAAAATTTAATTTGTTTTGGATTAATTCTAAATGATAAAAAAGATTAAACATAGAAAAGAAAACATTTCAAAATAACAAATCTTCAAAAATAAACATCTCTATCTATAATTAATCTTTTATTATTTTATATTATAATTATTCTATTTTTAAAAATTAAAAAAAAAACTTCAAATTTTAAAATTTTAAAATACACATTACTATCTACAATTAAATTTGCATTATCTTAAATTAGAATTATTCATTTTTTAAACAAATATTTTTATTTTTTATTGGAAAGAAAAGATTTTAAAACTTGAGAATTTAAAATAAAAGAAATCAATATCTATAATTTATTTTATTTTATTTTAAATTGTAATTATTTTATTTTTTAAATATATATATTTTAATTGGTAAAGGAGATAGTGAGGGAATTATTATTATTTCTGTTTGTAATTATATATGCAAAACTTTAGAAAATAATTATTTTATTTTAAACTATAAAGTTGCTCCATTTAAAAAAAAAAATCCAAACGTGTGTCTTAAAAATAAATAGTATTATTAAAATTTACAAAGACATATATGGGGCTTTTATAATGTATATAGTTGAAGGGAATTAAAATTGTAAGGAAATAAAATGGATAAATTAATTTAATGAGTATTGATTAGCAAGAGTTTATTTTGTTAAAATTAGTAAAATAAATATTGAAATTAAAATAAATAGGATAAGGTATTTAGTAGTTAGTTTGATGTAAAATGAAATTTTATTAGGTGTTTTAAATTAATTTAATTTTAGAATTGAAAATTAAGATAATGTCAATGGAATGTATTAAATTAATAAAAAATTAATGATGAAGGTTATTTTTATAAATGTTTAAGTGATTATAAATAATTTTATAATTATTTCTTTAATTTAGATATTATGAATTTGATTTTTGTATATTGTTAAATGTGTGTCTTTAATTTGTTTTATATTTATATTCATTCTTGCATAAAATTTGGTTGTGTTGGTGGAGTTTTCATGTGACAAGAATAGGATCTCTCTCAAGTATTAAACACAATAAGGATGTCAAGTCCATGAATCTGAACAATGATCGAAGAAGCAAACTATCAAGCAATATTCTTAGGATGCTAGTCCGCTCGGGTAGCAAAGTTGACTTGGGCCATGGGTTTGCTCCCCATAGGTCTTGGGTTCAACCCCCCACTCTCGCGGTTGACCAATGGGCCTATATGCGGGCTATGGCATCCACCTGCAGGGGGCTAGTCTCACCCTAGCTTGCCCCAGGTACCCAAGGTATGGGCTGCTGGGTCGTTGGGCTGAGTCACAGGGACACCCCTGCCGCATTAAAAAATATATTTTTAGGATGCTTATGCAAATATTTATGATACCAAGATAATGTAGGTAATAATGGAGTTCTTTTCTAGGTTATAGACATGTTCTTCAAAGTTCACCAGTTCTAAATGAATTAGGATTGATCATTAAACATAACTCCCTCACATGTAATTTAAATATGTAGTGCTTCAAGTCAACTCATAATGACTAATTTGAGGGAAAATTCTAGGCCCAATTTTTAAATTTGAGTTTTAAAAGTTTTGGGGTTATTTTTACAATTGCATTTCTAATCAAGCTCATTTGTACAATTGCAACTTTGATCATAGGAATTCAATAGATAAAATTAAGGACCAAGTTAGGACCTTGGGAATGGTTGCAAATGTGACTGAACAAAAATCAAATTATTTGTCAATTTCCAAGTGAAATACATTATTGTGCACACTAGTCATTACATTAGGGATAAATGGGTTAAAGTGAGTCAAAAATGAAAGGAGAAACTATTAGGTATGCATTCCCACCCTAACAAAATAATATCCTAGAAATATCCAAAGGTGTTAAATGAGTAAAATTAATTAAATAGAAATGTAAATATATAAAATATTTCTTTACATAAATCCTAGGACAAGCCAATTAAATATGCATCTATAAATACACATTATTAGAATAAGAGCTGGGATTGATAAAGATATTGAATTAAATGCTAAATTTTGAAATAAATAAAATAAGCTACTTAACTCTTAGTTTGTTGTAGAATTGAACTCTACTAGTCATTTCCAATTGATTCTTTCTTACAACAAAAAATAAAGACATGTTAGTTGAGTAAATTGAAATAAGTACAAAAATTGTTTGTCTACATCTAGGTAACTTTCATAAATGTGGATATTCCCTATGCAAATACGAAATTGATCATACAAGCACAAGTCTAACCCTTCTACATAAGTTTGATAGATATGAAAATCCTCAATCATGGAAATTGTTCATTTTTATTTTTTATTCTAGATACAAGATCTTAGTTGTTGGTTGGGACATTTTTAATGTGACAAGGATGATATCCCCCTTATGTCAAACCCTATAAGGATGTTGAGTTAATGTCTTTGAACAATAATCAAGGATAAAAAGTGTTCATATAGTATGCCCTAGAATATTAATGTCAATAGATAGTTTGATGTAGAATTAAACTCTACCAAGTGTTCCAAACTAATTCATTCCTACAACAAAAAAATCAAGAAATGTTAGTTGAATACAATCATTTTTTTACAAAATGTATTTGTCTACATCCAATGTCACTTTTGTAAATGTAGATATACCCTATGCAATTGTTAAAAAATGATCATGTAACCACACGTCTAACCATTCTACATAAATTTGACAAATATGACAATCCTCAATCTTGAAAATTATTCACCTTTATTTTTTATATTGTATAAGCACTTAATTATGTTGTTGGTATTTTGCATGTGATAGGGATAGTATCTCCTTTATATCAAACCCTATAAGGATGTTGAGTTAATAACTTTGAACAATAATTGATGAAAAAAAGTGGTCATATAGTATTCTCCAGAACAATGATGTCATTAGATAATTCTTTTTAATGCTCCTAGGTGTGTGCAAGAGTTGCTCATTCCATATATTTTCTATATGCTCTAAAATAATTAGGGTTAGTTGTAAAATACCATGCCATGAGTGCATGTAAAATATTTCACAATTCAATTAAATACACAATAGTCAATTGAACAAAAAATTAATAAGCCCACAATTTTGTTGGGAAAAGGTTTCTCACACTTACATTCTTAATGTTCATATTTGATTTTGTTTGTATTTATTATTTTTACTTAGCATTTTTTCTCTCCATATGGAAAATTTAGCATCCCATTTTGAGGTGGTACATCTAAAATATTTAGTGATTGTATCCTCACATGAGGAAGAAGGCATCCCAAATTGAGGTGAAATGTTTAAACATGTTTCAATATCTTGGAAGTTGTGAAAGCATTTTGATTCATCATAACATATTCTTATTATGTGCAATAGCATGTAAGAGGGAGGTTATGTTAGAGTCCTGACTAGAATTATGATGAGTTTGGACACGTGTAAGGAGCATCTTTGAATGAGTTGAGTGAAGAGAAATTGAGGTGCCAAAGTTTGGGTTGTCAAATATTCAAGTATTTATGACATATGACATGATGTAATAAATATATACTAAAATTAGTCTAGATGACTAAGACCAAGGGAGGCATTATGATTTGTGCCTTGATAATTTGGGTTCTATACCTCTCTTGGCCTTGCTAATAGTTTTCCAAAATCATGTGATAGTTTTCATTCTATAATAGTCTATAAATTTATGCTTGGAATTGCATGATGTAATGGTTAGTTGTTTTGTAGGTTGTATGGATACCATTATGCTATTAGAATTTAAAGGGATAAGTTGATGTATTAATATAACTATTTTTAGGGTTAATATATAAGTTTGGGTCTCTTTGGATGTGGATTTTTTTCTAGCAAAGGTCTACCCATGTAAATATTATGTAATGGTTTAACATTTTATTTCATGGTTGAATTCCATTTCCATATGGTCTATAATTATTTATGATTTTGGATGCATTAAAGAACAACTATCTTGCTATATTATTTCACCTTATTTTAAAATTTGGTATCAGATCTATAGTTGGATTGATTAGAGAGATGGACACCAAGCTTTTTAAGTTTTTTAATTATGGTTTTTCTATAGTGGGATTATGTTGTGTATTCATATAATTTTAGGTTTCAAGTGATAAAGATCATGGCTACCTCATCCTAGTTGGAGATCAAAAAGTTCAATGGCTTAAGTTTTAAACTTTGAAAGCTAATAATGGAGGATATCCTAGAAGAAAGAGATTACTGGATTGTTATGAAAAATGAAAATAAAATGGAAAATATTTTAGATGAAAAATAGACAAAACTTGACAAAAAAGCATGTGGCACTATATAATTATATTTGGCTAACTCTATTCTTTTGAATGTTTCTAACAAAAAAAAATCTTATCCATTTTGGAATAATATAGGAGAGATTTACCAAACTGAGTATTGTCACTCAATTGTACATTTGAAAAGAAAAATACATTCTCTAAGAATTAAAGATAGAGATTTGGTTGTAGAACACTTAAATGTATTTATTTTAATATTGAGTCAGATATAATTGATAAATATGAATACAAAAGAGGATAATAAATGTATTTTATTATTATTTTTATTACTTGAATCTTTGAATAATTTTATTATTGCACTTAGTATTTCTATGATAGATCAAATGATGGATACTCTCATTGCTACCTTGCATACTAGTGAAATGAGGATAAAGTCTATGGAGGATGAATCAAAGGATGCATTGCATGTGCATGGAATATCTAAAGAGAAGGGAAAGGAAAAAAAGAAAGATGATAAGGACAATTCTAAGAGCAATTTGAGTCCAAAGGAAAATCTAAGACAATGGGTAAGAGAAGACTGAGATGTTAGAACTATGGAAAATGAGGGGATCTAAAAATGGAATGCTATAATCAAAAAAGTAAAGATGAAGATTCCTCTACTAATAAATCCTCTAATGATGAAGCTACTTGTGCTTTTAATATTTTTGCTAACATGACTTCTAATGACTCTTGGTTGATAGATTTAGGTGTTTCCTGTAGGAGATGGAAACTCCTTCCCAAGATCCTCAACTTGCAACAACAAACACCCTCATAGATGCACGAAAGAAGCAAAGATATTCTTCCAAAATACCAAAAATGATATTCAAAATGAGATAATAAAATAAATATTGTACAAGCCTTTTAAAGGCGTGAAAATAAGACAAGTGAAAAACTACCTGATACGAGAAAAACTAATTATCCCTAAGTTAAAATTTAACACTAACACCCCCCCTTAAGTGCAAACTTAGGGAGATTATGATGCAAAATGAAATGTAAGATGGGTCTCGGCTACAAGGCCATGTTAGGCTTCCATGCACAACTACAATGCAAAAAGGAAATCTCTCACAATCGGAGAAAAGGAGAAAAACCTTGTGGGAGAAAACTCCTCTCCAAAAGAGAGAAAAAAACTAAAAAAGGAAAAAAGATGAAAAAGTGAAAGGAGGACTTCACAAAACCCCCCAAGGACAATTCACGTCACTAATCTTAGCAAAATAAAAAAGGAGAGATACTATGTAGCCCCCCCCCACAATGTGTAATTGCCTGCAAAAATGGTAAGTGCCTAAAGACAAAACATGATCCAATGTCAACAAACAACTTGTCGCCCTTTTGGAAGAAATAAAACCTAGTACAAATGCAGGAATGCTTCCCATTCTAGATAGGAATTGAGAGAAAGAAGCATGAAGATGTATGATTATGTCTTTAAAGTCCTCTCATGTGTCTCCTTTGCCACTAAAGATGAAGATGCCACAATCAAATTAGGCACATGCCCAAACAATGAAGAAGGTGACAAATCAGGACTGTGTGGAAACTGATGTTGAACAATATCCAAAGACCCTGATGGTTTGATAATAGTGCAGATACTGTCATAAAAAAGAAGGGATATACCCTCAAATGCATAATCCAAATCAGAAATGTGAGATTCACAAAACAACTCCACAAAACCTGTCAAGTGACTATCCCACAAAGAATGATCTGAAGGGTCAAAAAATCCTATTGTGTTGAAGAATCAACCTCTGAAGCAATAGGAGATGGATCAACATAGGTTTGAAGAACTCCAAAGTTTAAATGATGAATCTCTCCTAAGGAATTACTATCAACACTAGCAAGAGGGGTGTGAGGCTCATAATCATCACCATAAGATGAATGGCCCTACTAAATAGGAATGATGGAAGTCTCAATCAATGAATTTGCACAAGGAATCACTGAAGGTGAAGGTACATCAAATATCTCTGATGGAGAAGAAGGAGCATCTAAAGAACCCTCGTCATCCTTATTTGAAGATTCAAAGTATTCTAAAACTTCAAACTCTTGCATAGTAGCATGATCATAGGGTATCCTTTTTGAAAAAATGAAGAGGGACAAGACACTCTAAAACAAGACCATCCGAGAATAGATGAGTATCGGGATCTCCATGTATCTCCCAAATTTTAGTACAAAGAAAATGAGGACACTCAAAATGATCAATAGCATTCAAAGTGACATCATCAATATGCATTGCAATAACTCCTAGGACATGATACCTTTTGCAATTCCATGCAAATTTCTTACTATCAGTGTCAGGAGGGGGAACAAGATTATACAAATGTGGAAACAAATGAAGCCATCTAAGATTTTTTATGATACCATCTCTCCATTATTTATAGTTATCCCTTTTCAACATAATCATAGCGGGACGAAATGAAAACCCCATAATGAACTATGAAAAATATCCAAGAATACAAAGACATTAACCTTCAACAACAATTTGAAACTCCCAAGTATACTGCAAATGAAACCTTCCCAAAATACTTCAAGAAGCAATAATGCAAAAAAGGGTTGATTATGTAACTTAATCTAAAAAAAATTGAGCAAAAAATTAAACACCTTACTAGGCGTTTTATGGCAGGTTCCCACACCAAATCACCAAGCCAAACCTCCAAATCAACTCACCAAGCACACAAGCCACCACATGAAGCACATAAGCACTTCACATGTCTAGTGTGAGCACTGGAGCATATAAAGGCCAAAAATACACCTTCGCAGCAAATGTGGGATAAATGTTTGTAGCAAGGTTAAAAAAATAGTGATTTTTTTTACGCCTAGCAAGAATGGCAAAAAAAATGGAAATCATGCGCCCAAACAACCAAGAAAACACGATACTCCAATCTTTAATCGTAGCCAACAATCACAAAATCTATGGTCTCACAGAAAAAAATCACACTGCAAATTATAGATATTTCCAATCAGATTCACAGCCTCCAAATAGAAAAATTTGTTCCCTCTCACCACAAAATTTCCCTTTGCACACTTGTTTTGGGCTTCAATCACCCTTGATGATTTGACAATAGATTTTGGGCTTCAAATGCAGTGTTTAATGAGAAACAAAGAATTAAAACATTGAAACAGAGATATAAATGAGAGTCAACTTCTCAACAACAATTTTGAATGTCGAACAAATATTTTTCATCGTCAACACAGACTCAAGCCTCCAAACAGAAATAGCAAGACACTTGATCAAGCTTTCATTTGACTAAAATCACCCAAAATGGGCACAGATTTCTCGCACATCCCTTGTAGCAAAAATGTGGCAAAAAAAAGGCAAAAAAGGTCACAAGTCCCCTCTGCGTCCCTTAGTGAAGCCAAAAAAAAACATTCGCCTACATTGTGAAAGTGCACGCTCATCATAGGTTATTTCTCCTCATTCGCTCTATGGCGTGCAATTGTTTTCCCTTCCTGTGGAGCGCTACTCAAATTGGTACCTTTCAAACTTCTTATATAAAGATGAAAGCTAGTTGTGGCATAGGAGGTTGTGTCATGTAAATTTTGATAGCATTGTCAAGGTAAGTTCCACTCAAGTAGTAAGAGATCTACCTAAGTTAGTGAAGCCTGCTAACACAATTTGTAAGGAATGTCATATGGGTAAACAGACTAGAGTCTCCTTCCAGAGCAAACAGTTTCATTCAAATGACTTGTTGGAGCTTCTACATACTGGCCTATGCGGTCCCTCTAGAGTCAGAAGTATTCATGGAGAAAGGTACTTTATGTTGATCATTAATGATTACTCTAGAATGATATGGGTTTCCTTCTTAAGAGAAAAATGTGAAGCATTGGGAAAATTCAAAAGTTTCAAGGCTATGGCAGAGAATGAGAAAGGTCTAAAAATCAAGTGTTTGAGATCTGACAGAGGTGGTGAGCTCACCTCCAAGGATTTCAACTCTTTTTGTGAAGAACATGGAATTAGAAGAATGTTATCTGCTCCTTGAACCCCTCAACAGAATGGAGTTGCAGAAAGAAAGAATACAACAATTTTGGATGCTGCTAGAGCAATGATGATAGAAGGAAATGTCCCCCAGAGCTATTGGAGTGAAGTTGTAAGCACTACTATGTATACTTTAAATTGGGTAAATGTTAATGGCAATTCTGGTAAGACCCTTTTTGAGCTATGGTTTGGTTACAAGCCTACTATTAATTATTTCAAGACTTTGGAAGCAAATGTTATATCAAGAGAGATGATGATATAGGAAATTTTGATGCAAGAAGTGAAGGAATATTTTTAGGTTACTCTACTAAAAGCAAGGCCTATTGATGCTATAACAAAAGATAGAGAAAGATGGTTGAGAGTGCAAATGTCAGAGTTGATGAGGATTCTGTCAAATCATCTAGATATTGTGGATATGATTCAGATGAAGACAATACAAACAAAGGGAAGAATGTTCAAACACAGAATTAACTTCAAATTGTGTCATATGTTCCATATGTTCCAGTTGTTTCGATAAAGCAACCTCAATTTGTTTTGGTAAATCAAGTTGGGAAGCAGAGACAAGTACAAGTATAGAAGGAAGATCAGAAGAATCATAAGTTCAAGAAAATTCCAAAACTCCAAGGTATGTAAAGCTAAACCATTCTGAAAGCCAAATTATAGGAGATAAGAGTAACGGGGTGCAAACTAGAAGAAAGATTATAGAAAAGTACTACCTGATTTCCAAGATTGAACCTAAAAATGTCACTGAAGCCTACCTAGATGAACACTGGATGGAACCTATGAAAGAAGAACTGACACAAATTGAAAATAATGACACGTGGATACTGGTTCCTAGACCTAAATACAAAAATGTGATTGGTACTAAATGGGTGTTTCGGAACAAGCTGAATGAACAAGGTGAAGTGGTCCAAAATAAAGCAAGACTAGTATGTAAAGGGTATTCTCAGATGGAAGGTGTTGATTTTGAAGAAACTTTTTCCCCTGTTGCCAGAATTGAAGCTGTTAGATTATTTCTTGCTTATGTTGCATACAAGGACTATAAAGTCTATCAGATGGATGTAAAGTCAGCATTTCTAAATGGAGAACTAGAAGAAGAAGTATATGTTGAACAACCAAATGGATTTCAGCTAACTGACAAGGAAGATATGGTTTTCCACCTAAAGAAATATCTATATGGACTTAAGCAAGCCCCCAGAGTCTGGTATGCTAGATTGGACAAATACCTACTGAAGCTTGGATTCACTAAAGGTACCGTTGATAACAACTTATATTTCAAATTGGATCATGATAAAGAGTTAATTATAGAAGTCTTTGTTGATGACATCATTTTTGGAGGACATGACAATCTATGTATGAAGTTTGTTGATGAGATGAAGGATGAATTTCAAATGAGTATGATTGGAGAGATGAAGTTCTTTCTAGGATTGCAAGTGACCCAATTAGACAAGGGAATTTTCATATCTTAGTCCAAATATATGAGAGAGCTATTGAAGAAATTTGGAATGGAAGATTCAAAGCCTGTTGGTACTCCCATGGTGACCGGATGTAAGCTAACATAGAATGATGATTCTCCTAAGGCGAATCAAACTAGATATAGGTCAATGATCGGCGGATTTCTCTATTTAACCCAGACTAGACAAAATATTATGAATGATGTATGTATTGTTGCCAGATTTTAGGCCGATCCAAAAGAATCACATGTGACTGTTGTTAAGAGAATCTTCAGATATCTAAAAGGAATGGTTGACTTTGGACTTTGGTATCCAAAGGATGATGATCTCATTTTGAGTTCATGTACTGATGTGGATTGGGCTAGAGATGCAAATGATAGGAAAAGTACTAGTGGTGGTGCTTTCTTCCTAGGGAAGAAGTTGGTATCATGGTTGAGTAAGAAGCATAATTCCATTTCTCTATCTACTACTAAAGTAGAATATATTGTTGCTACAAAAAATTGTACTCAAGTGATATGGATGAAACAAATGTTTAAAGATATCAAGGTGGTATATGAAGATCCTATTGCCATATACTGTGACAATTCAAGTTCAATAAATATTTCAAAGAATCCAATAGTGCACTCTAATACTAAACATATAGCAATCAAGTTTCACTTCTTGAGGGAGAAAGTGAATAAGAAAGAAGTCAGATTGGAGTATGTGCCTACCAAAGAACAAATTGTAGAAATCTTTACTAAGACATTTTCAAAGGATACTTTTGAGTATCTCAAAGGAATGCTAGGGGTAATCACCCCTCCTAATAAGAACTAAGAGATGCATTTACCTGCATCAATCTATGAGCTACATTGCTATATTTTGATCTGGATTGATGTTTCCATGGTTGCTACTCAGGGGGAGTAGTCAGATGTGCAGATATGTGGTTCAGAGCATGTTTATGTAAATTTCATGGTTACCTTTTCCATTGATGTCAAAGGGGGAGAAGTGCAATGTGAAAAATCCTTTTAAGGTTCGAAGAGAAATTGAGGAGAAGAGTCAGAATGAAAGGGAAAGCAAGTGTGTTGGGTTGATGGTATTTTTCACATCATGTGTCACCATCAATGCCAAAGGGGGAGATTGTTGGATGTTGTGGATGTTTTTTTGATATGTGGTTGTCATTGATGTCAACACTATTAGCATTTGGTGTATTAGAGGCTTTACATATCAAGGATATTGAGAAAATTGTATAAGAAAGTGTCCCAAGTTCCCAATGGAACTGTGCAGATCATGAAGGCATCATGTTCTTTACGTTGAAGTTCAGCTGCTATGGACTAAATGGTTTTCTGCTAAGTGTATCTAGATCATCTACCAGAAGTTTCATAGGTCTGCATATAGATTTGATCATGTTGTAGTCTGACAGTGTTTCTGTGGTCTTTGTCAGTGTTCCTAAGTGAAGTTTGTGTGATTCTGGAAATATCAGTTGTTGTGGATGTTTCTCTATTGTTTCTTGGTGTTCTTTGTCTCTCTAATGTGTTAATTGTTTATGGTTAATTGCTTATTCATCATATCTGAGATTAAGTTAAGTAAAGTTTGAAAAGTTTATTATTTTGTGACAACTGATTCACCACCCCCTCTCCCAGTTGTCTGTCCTTGTTTTGCCAACTTTTCTTGGTATGTAATGGACGGTTACAAAAATTGGGCAAGTAGGAAGATCAAGAGCCTATTGTACTCAGACAAATTCAAATAAAAAATTTCAAAATTGGAACCAAGCAATGAAGGATATACTCAAAAATTTAGATTGTAAAAAACATCCCACATAGGTTCAAACGTAGCTGTCTCTTTCAAAAAATTGACTTCAATACATTCTCCAAAACCATGGGTGTAATGCTTGATCATAGAGGAACAACATGCAAAGGGCACCAAATCCTTGCTAGAGAATAATCATGCTAAAAGCTAAAGAATCCAAACTCAGATGTTTGCCTTGAATTGTGCCTCTTGAGCAAAGATGAATCACAATAGAGATTCAGGAAAAAAAACACATTGCATAGGGTTTAAATGCACCAATGATGCCTCTAGCTAGCCATCCAAACCTCATATGCAAATTGGAGGCTTGCAAATATCTCCAATAATGGCACTTTAAAATTTAATAAATTTCTAATGCCAACAATAATCTTCAGTAGACAAAAAAATATGCCTAGATCTCCTCGACATAAACTCTACAAGAACGTGAGTAGGAGGAGGAGCTCTAATACCATGTAGGAGATGATAACTCCTTCCCAAGATCGTCAACCTGCAATAGCAAACACTCTCATAGATGCATGAGAGAAGAAAAGTTATTCTTCCAAAATACCAGAAATGATATTCAAAATGAGATAATAAAATACATATTGTACAGGCCATTTAAAGGCATGAAAAATAAGACGAGTGAAAAAAGACCCGATACGAAAAAAACAAATTATCCCTAAGTTGAACTTAACACTAACATTTCCTATGACATGAATCCTCACAAGGAGTGGTTTTCAATGTAAATACAACTTATGATGGTGGGGGAGTTTTTTTTATGACAATAATACAAAAAAAATTATGAACTAAGGGGAGGTGGTGTAGGAGCACCCAGTTCAATGAATGCCTTCAAAAGGATAAATTGCAAAAATTCCAATTTCAATTGTAAAAACATTGTAAAGGTCATGAAGTGGTCATATTGAATGTATTTAAGTCCTTAAATAGGTCTTTCGGAGGTTTATTATGTAAAGTGGCAAAAATGTTGCTAAAAATGTGAAAGTTGTCAATAATGTAAAAAGTGCAAAAAACAAAAAATCAGGAATTTCAAGAGTCTTTTTGGGAAATCTGAAGGGATAAGTCGATGGAGAAGTTGTAAAGTCAGTTATTGAGTGGGAAACAACTATAAAAAGCATGTAAAGGGCGAGAAAAGGAAGATTTTTGTATTCTTGAAGACAATTTAATAAATAAAGCCCCTGTTCCTATATTTATAGAGTTTAATTCATTTGATCAGAAGCTTGTGAGATATATTTTTGTTTATTTAGCTTTGGTAGAGTATTAGAAATCTCTTGAAGGGTTTTTTGAAAGGTTTTTACCAGTTTTAGGACAATAAGATTGAAGTTTTTCCTGAAAACCCAAACAAGGGTTTGAGAGTCTTGTAGGGTTTATATCTTTCATCCCACCATTGTAGGGTTAGTGGAATGGTGGGATGGACTATTTAGGGTGTGTTAAGGTTGTTTTAAGAGATTTATGTGTTGTCAGGGACAAGAAATTCAAGAAGATAGAGGTGATGTTATTGTTACAAGGGAAAATACAGAGTTTCCTAGTGAAAATGGATGGCTCCAAGTGGTGTTGTGATGCAAATGAAGCATTCATGGATTGTTGAAGGCTTAGACTATGTTTGAAAACATATTTAAACCTGTTTGAGGCTATGGTAGAGTATTTGAAGATCAGGAACGTAAATTATCTTCAAACCCTCACTTTTTGGGCTTTGGTAAGGATTTAGGCAAGGGTTTACTATTCTATTGCATTTATGGATGAGTTCCTCATTAAAAATAGATGATTTGTGAGTTGTGTATCCTGGTGAATGATGGTTTATGGTTATTTGATGAAGAGGAGTTGATTTAGTGGTAGTTTTGAAATCTTGGCCTATTATGGTGCATTTTCATAGCGTACAGTCAAGTTTCTGTTGAATTTCTTCATGGCAATAGTATTTCATCTTTAAGAATGTTTAAATTGGTAAAAATGGATTTCCAAAGATGTTCCTAGGTTCTAGAATTTCAATGTGGATTGTGATATATACCTATTTATCCCTATTGCAACCCTACTAGGGTCTAGGTGATTGAATGCTACAAATTGTGATTCTATTGGAACAATGACATGGGAGATTAAATGTGTCTTGAAACTATTAAAGTATTGATGTTAAAGATAAAACAACAGATTGAGAAAATTCTTGAGGAAAAATTTGTTTTTTTTGATGTGTTGAGCAAGATGAACCTTATGTGGAACCATGATGATTAAATGTGTGAAATTGAAGTTCTGCCCAAAACAGAGTTATGGGGGAAATATATTTGTTTATTTCTGACAAAAACATGATGATTAAGATGTCTTGGTAAAGTAGTGATAGTCAAAAAGTAATAAAGAATGATTTATTGATATTTTTCCTTGGAAAGAGAGTTGTATTGAGGAGTCTATAAGTGAATGTTGAAGTATTGATTGGTTCAGTTCCTTTGATCAAGTTTTTTTTTGTTAAGTTTAATCAATTTGATGTTGATGATGGTTTGGAATATGGTTTTGGTGAATTTGAATATTGACATGTTGGTTTGAAGTTTTGTAGTGATGTGGAAACTAGTAAAATTGATGAAGTTTGTTGAAGGAATAAGTGAGTTTGTTAGTTGATTGTCTCCAAGTTGAGTTTGGGTCAGAAGTACCCTAATGAATTGTTTTTTTGGTAGATGCCCTTGCATCAAGAGGTAAAATTAATTTTCAATGATAGAAGGGTGAAAACCCTCACAAATGTATTGCATATACCTAGTTTAATATTTAATTTTGAAACAAAGAAAAAGAGAACCCTAGGTATTATTTGTAAAACCTAGGATTCAAATTTTGTGTTTGGTGTGGGGTATGAGTGTTATTTTTCTAATGTTTCATTAAGATGGAGATCAACAAGGTGTTTAGATTGACTTTCAACCATGAAGGTGAGCGAATCATACCTGGATCTGCATCTTTTAGGGTCTTGGAATGAATTGGAATTGACTTACTTTGATTAACCTAATTAGACTATATGACCTAATATGAAAAATGCAAGCTTTCAAAAATTAATAGATTGAAATAGAGAATTGCAAGCAGATCTGGGAAGGGAAGAACACTATGTACCTATATTAAAAGTTTGATTTCATTTTGTATAGGAGGACAAAGTCTCCCAAGGGAATTTGAATCCTTGTAGGGGTGTCATGCTCTAATTTTTTAGTCCTCTGCAAAATCTAAGATCCATGTTTCCGCTTGCAGACTTGTCAAATCACTGTCAGATAATTTTGTAGGTGAGTTTTCTTGAGTTGAAAAGATGTAGGGTTTTGAATGCAACAATGGATAAATGATCTTCAAACTCTTTTCAGTCCTCTCCAAAACTAAAATCTACACATTCAGAAAGAGAAGAAATGGTGTGCCATTTAGGGGCTTTCCTTAGTCAAACCTCATGTTATTTTTTCCACTTTCTGATGCAATACAAGAGGAAGAAAACTCATTCACCCAATCTCATTTGTCAAACACAAAAAATTCCTTGTTTGTTTTCCCATCACTACTTCATTTTTTCCTTCACAAATTCATGTTTCATACCCCAAAGCTAAGAACAAGGGAAAAAAAAATCTTGTATATTCTTCAAAACACATTAGCATTATCAAAGTGATTGATTCAAATCCAAATACCAACCCATACAACTCAAACATCAGAACTTTTAAGAGTTGATTGTCAAAATCAACAATTAGGCCTAAGAAACTTACATTTACAAGCCCATTACACCTTCCAATTTCCTTAAAAAAATGAAAATAGGTCTGCACAACATGTTTAGGCCATTCCCCAAACTTTTTTCATGATATTTTATCAAACCCTTACATAGAACCTTCAAATTTGACTCCAAAATAAGACTATCAGAAATTTGCCATGAAGGACCAGCATATAAATGAACCCCAAATCCTTTAGTTCACCAAAATCCAATCATGAAAATGAGTTACATACATATAAACACCCTTACAAAACAATAACACACAATTGGAACACCTTTTAATATCATCAAAACACAAATACTTGATTGTACACAACCAATTTCCAGATTTTTGATAAATTGCAGACCTAGGGCATCAGAAAATCGACCCAAAAACAAATCTTCAGACTCTAAAATTTGGATATATTTTATAAAATGTTTAAAACTCCTTCTACACCAATTTTTAGCACTTTTTAACAAGTAAATTTTCAGAAACACAATTTTAATTGCTTGCTGCCACCCTAAATTAGGGTTTTGACCCGCCTAGAGTGTTTTGCTTATAACTTTTACAAAACTTCATGGATTCAAATGAAATAAATTGAGGATTAAACTAGATTCATAGGGATAACATTTAATATGGAGGAGGAGAGGTTTTAATCAACATAAATGGTCGTACAAAGGCCTGCAATTAGGAATTTGCAAAAAAATAACAGAAAATCTAAACTTTTCATTAATCTCCACACTCCTAAATCATTTCCCCAACCTGCATCAAATATTGTGAGGCTTCTACATGCCCTAAATAACCAAAAAAATCACCTAAAACTGATTCTTCAACTACCTACCTCTTCATATTCCCCTATTTGTCATTTTTTGCATTGTTACAATATTGCTCATGACAACATTTAGCAATTTTTTGCAACTTTTACATTTTCAAACCAATGACTCTAAAATGACTAACTAGGACCTTATACATGCTAAATGTAGTCATATAGGAATTATTACAACATAAGAAAAAATTTACAAAAATAAAAATTCAAAGTTTTCCTTATTGAGGCATGATCATGCTTGGGTGCACCTGCACCATTCTCCCCGCCAAAAAGAATTCCAAGTCCTCTTGGATTGAATCTTTATATTCTCCTCCCTATATTATTTTATGCCCTACCACTTCATCTTCACCTTTGGTTTGATTTTTTCTATTCCAATTGGCTTCGATCTTGACTTGTCTCTGTGAATATTCTCCTTCATCACAATCTCAATCTCAACACTTTGTCCTCCAGTCTATTGCATCTTGACTTGAAAATTATTCCTTGTCCAAAGAATTAGTACAATAAAGAAACGATATAATTTTCCTATCACAATACCTCCATCTTTCTTCAACTATTTGAAAATCTCCATAAGCAATTCATCCCTAATCATTTCTTCATCCATTCTTGTCACCAACTCAAATTCTTCATTCTCTGAAATTAGGTTCTTTTTCTTTGCTACATCTTCATCCTCATGCTTGGTAACACCTTTTTCTTCTTCATCTTTGAATTCTTCTTCAGCATCTTGAAACACTTCTTCATCTTTTATCTTCTTTTTCCTTTTCCTTCTTCTTGCTATCTTTTGAATGGGCCATACCATTTTCTTTCTCATTGTCAAATTCCAACTTGTTGTTTGCTTAATCATCTGCTCCATCTTCATTATGGACTCCTGGAACTATTTTTCCAATCTTCTTATGTCTTTCTTTATTGCTACTAACTCTTTTTCAAACTTCTCTTGCCTCTTTCTCTTCTTTCTTTCTTCCTCTGCTTGCAAATTCCTTCTCAAATTCTCCATCTTTCAGCAAGTCTCTCCTTGCTTCAACTCAACTTTTCTCAACTTTCTCAACCTCACCTAGGTCCTTTCCACTCATCCTCAACCTAGTCATTTGGCTGCCAACCAGGTTCTTCTTAACCTGCAAACACAACACACAACCACAAAACCAACTTTCTCTAGCCCAAATCTTTTTCTAAGCTCTGATACCAAATTGATGCAATACAAGAGGAAGAAAACTCATTCACCCAATCTCATTTGTCAAACAAAAAACATTCCTTGTTTTTTTTCCCATCACTACTTCATTTTTTCCTTCACAAACTCATGTTTCATACCCAATAGCTAAGAACAAGGCAAAAAAAACTCTTGTAGATTCTTCGAAACACATTAGCATCATCAAAGTGACTGATTCAAACCCAAATACCAACCCATACAACTCAAACATCAAAACTTTCAAGAGTTGATTGTCAAAAGCAACAATTAGGCCTAAGGAACTTACATTTCCAAGCCCATTACACCTTCCAATTTCCTTAAAAAAATGAAAATAGTTCTATACAACATGTTTAGACCATTCCCCAAACTTTTTTCATGATATTTTATCAAACCCTTACATAGAACCTTCAAATTTGACTCCAAAATAAGACTATCTTAAATCTGCCATGAAGGACGAGCATATAAATGAACCCCAAATCCTTTAGTTCACCAAACCCAATCATCAAAAGGAGTTACATACATCTAAACACCCTTACAAAACAATAACACACAAGTGGAACACCTTTTAATTGTTGGCCCACAGTTGTTGTTGCACCAAAAGATTGACCTGTTAATGCCTGATACAACTATCAGAGTTAACGGATCCACTGGAGGTGGCTATTCCATGTCATGAATCCTGAGGGGAGCACTAACCATCTTCCAACAAACTCCCCCTCAGCGTTACCCGAGGGGATTCGAATCCGACACCTTTGGCTCTTATACCATTTGTTGGCCCACAGTTGTCGTTGCACCAAAAGATCGACCTATTAATGCTCGATACAACTGCCAGATTTAATGGATCCATGAGAGGTTGTTTAGTCCATGTCACAAATCCTGAGAGGAGTGCTGACCATATGCCAACATTAATATCATCAAAACACAAATACTTGACTGTACACAACCAATTTCTAGATTTTTGATAAATTGTAGACCTAGGGCATCATAGAATCATCCCAAAAAAAAATATTCAGACTCTACAACTTGGATATATTTTAGAACATGTTTAAAAATCCTTCTACACCAATTTTTAGCACTTTTCAACAGGTAAATTTTGAGAAACGCAATTTTAATTGCTTGTTGCCACCCTAAATCAGGGTTTTGACCCGCCTGGAGTGTTTTGCTTATAAATTTTACAAAACTTCATGGATTCAAATGAAATAAATTGAAGATTAAACTAGATTCATAGGGATATCATTTACCATGGAGGAGGAGAGGTTTTAAGCAACATAAATGGCCGTACAAAGGCTTGCAATTAGAAATTTGCAGAAAAATAACAAAAAAATTGAACTTTTCATTAATTTCCACACTCCTAAATCATTTCCCCAACCTTCCTAGAATTTTTTGAGGCTTCTAAATGCCTTATATAACCAAAACAATCACCTAAAACTAACTCTTCAACTACCTACCTATTCATATTCCCCTATTTGTCATTTTTTGCATTGTTGCAATATTGCTCATGACAACATTTAGCAATTTTTTGCGACTTTTATATTTTCAAACCAATGACTCTAAAATGACTAACTATGACCTTCTGCATGCTAAATGTAGCCATATAGGCCTTATTACAACATAAGAACAACTTTACAAAAATCAAAATTCAAATTTTGCCTTATTGAGGCATGATCATGCTTGGGTGCACCTGCACCACTTTCACAATGGAAATATCAATCGTAAATTGATAAATGATAGGAAGGAATGATAAAATCATAAATTTTTCAACTTTCCACTCTTCAATAGCTTCCTTGAAGGATTGAAGTCATACACATCATTTCAAGGTTTTGGACCTTGCATGCTTGATCGCTTGAATTGCTTGGAGATCTGCAACAAGGGTTATCCTTCACAAACAATGATAACATGAACATACATAAACTCACATAATATTTGACATGATGCTCTTGACTATCTTGATAATTCTCTTGACAATAATTTTCACCTCTTGCTTCTTGTTAGATTTCAAATGATGAAATAACTAGGTATTTATAGGCATTTATAAATGCTTCTTGTTATATAATATTGCTTTAAGGGAAAAAATGATAAACGCCATACGATAAAAATTTCAAAAGAGCTTATTTGGAAAGCCCCATGTCAATGATATGTTTCCAAATAAAGCTAAATCATGATAAGGGGTTGCCCCCAAATGTAATACAACAAACAACATAAAATATGAACACATAGGGGGTCCATAGATCTAGGGATAATATACATCTTTTCTATAGTGATATAATAGAGCTCAACACTGACATCATTCCTCAAATAATCATGGAAAAAAAAAACACAATGGGGGAAGTACACATAGAGGGGGAGAACTAACAAAATTTGGGTCAACATGGAAGGGACCTAAATATCTCAATGCCTTGCATCATCCCCAAAAGGAAAACACAAGACAAAAATAAAATACAAAGGTTATGACATATAGAAGAATGTCATGACAGATTCATTTCCTTTGTATCCTTTTTCCAACAAAGCAACAAGGGTCATCCAAAGAAAAATCACAACATGGGACATCACATCACGTGCAAGCAAAAACAAAGAACACATGAAACAAACATAAAGGAGTACCACACATGTAAGTTATCCTAAAGCAGGTCATCTGCATCCCAATCTTGTTCATCATATAGGGAAGGAAAAAAAACTAGCTAAAGGGACTATATCAAGTGTTGTACTAGGAGCATCCCTGAGTTCAATGCATGGTGGGTCACTCTCATCAAGAGGATCATCATAGTTTTCCCCAAATAATTTTTTTTTCTTTGAAAATGAAACATTAAGCTCATTATGCACTTGCTCATCAATTTTAGCAATCTCATCTTCATCATCCAAGTTAATCACAATAGGAGGTTTTATAACAATGGCAGTTGTATGTTCTTGTTTCACTTCTTGTTTTAGTTCTATGTCTTGTTTTGGTGAAATTTTTAATTCTTCTTGAGTTGGTTGCATAAGTTTTTTATTTTCATATACTATTGTATTATTTTCTTCCAACTAATGAGCAATAGCATGACGCCTACATTTGTACACTCTTTAGCATTTCAGTTTCTTCTTGCATGATTCTCAATTTTTCATGGTATAGAAGTGGGTTTCTCAACCATTGATGTCTTTTTGTTCCTTAAGGGAGGAATTAAAGGAACCACCGAGGGTTGGAAATTTTTTGTCTCTTTAGGTCTATACACTTGTTTTACCTTTGGAGGCACAAAAGGAATCATTTGATTATCTCTTGGTCTCTTATACAATATGGGTGGAGCAACTATGACATATTTACCTTGGTTACTTGGAAGGGTCTTTTCTTTGGGCATGGGTTCATCCATAACTATTGGAGGAGGAACAATCATAGTCATATCATTTTTAGGGATATTGGTAAGAGATAACTCTGCTATGTGATTTTCCTTAAACTTTTGGAATGATATAAAAAATAAATCATTATGAGGTTTAATAGGTTCCATAGGTTGAGGCCAAAATAAATCTTATAAAAATTTCCCACGGGAGGACAAAGGATTAAACTTAGGATGCACTATAAATATCTCATTTTCAAATGGGAACTTTATACACTTGTGAATAATTGACAGGATGATATTCATGGAGCATAGCCATGGGTAGCCTAATTTCACACAAAATTGTTCTAACTTCAGGATGATGGAGAATGATACATCTAATTGTTTTGGTCCAACCTTAAGAGGAAGAGTGATTGAACCTATCGTAAGGCGAGAAAAATCATCGTGACTTTAAACCATGATTCCAATTGTTTATAATAATCTTGAAAAAATTCATGCACAAACAAGACTTCCTCAATGATCAAATTCTCAACACACATGAGATCAATGAGTATCCTTGTTGTAGGCTTGTCATTAATACATCTAGCAACTTAGAGATGACCATCAGGCACATGTATGGATGCATCAATATGGGTGAAATCAATTTCGAGTAACAAAGTGGTTGGCCCTTACGAGGTTGAACTGTTGGCTCTCAGTTGTTTTTGGTTTGTCCTTGATGTCAAAAGTGGTTTGTTGATATGAATGTGATGATATGCTTAGTGGATGTTGACAAGATGCATTCTCAGCTTGTTTTGATGCATGATGATTACAATTTATTTACATGGTCTTTACACATGGTTCATGGCATGCAATTACAAGCTTCAGATTTCCATGTTTCAGTTTTTGATACATGTTGGTTACTGATATTGCTATCATTTTTTTAACAGGGTGCTACAAGTCAAATTTATCCTTTTCATGATTTCAAATCACAAATAAAGTATATGTTATTTTATGTTTGACATGGTATACATGATGACATTTTCTTATTGAACAGGTATCTTAGAAACTATGCACAATGACTTACATATATTGGTAGATATATTTGAGGTATACAATTGTTTTTATATGGCTGCATTTTTATCTGGGAAGACAAATCAAATGATATTTGCACATCTTATGTTTTCACAAAGCATACAAGATTATTTGTTGTGTTTGAGACACATAGGGTGTCAACAGTTGATACATGATGTCATAAAGCATGCAATGTTACAAGGTTTTGGACAGCTTGTTCTTGGAATCTTGCTTGGTCATATACATGTGACATTATCCAAGTCACTTTGCAAGGTTGAATAATAAATACAGCCACATTGTGATCAAGTGATATCGGCATTATAATTTTTTTTGTTTTTCAATAAAGTTTACAAGGAGATTTGGTTGGACTTATATTAATAAGGTTTTGGGTTCATCCTAATAAGGTTTCAATTTTTTTGAACATATATGTCATCGGGCAGCTTGCATGGTATTTTGTATTTTAACACAATGCATATGTGTTTGATCACATTGCATCAGTATTTGATGTGGTAATAAGGAAATTGGTTTAATGTTGACTTCCATTTGGAAAGGTGTTTACACCATGCTTTTCCTTGGTCAGCATCTCTTGTCAAAAGCATTTGTTTGATTTATACTCCTAAAGAGTATCAAGTATACTAAGCATGTGATTTCAATGGAATAGAGTTTTTAAAAGTCTTGGAAATGATATTAAGGATCAATATTATTGATTAATGTTTTGAGTCTAAATTGGGCTTTATGGGAATCAACACTCATGTGACTTCACTTCACTTATTGTGACCTAGCATTGGTAGTGAATGATGTGCAATGATTTTGTCGGCAATGAAGAATTGTCATCGGATTTAAAAACATAATAATGGTTTATTATTTATTATGTTTTGATTTGTTTTGGACTTCAAAACATCATTATGTTTGATAAAGTCTTCGAAAAACTTGGAAGAAAGAAATTTAGGGCAATATCATTGTGAAGGGTTTGGAACCCTAGCTGCCATGAGAATATTGTGTTCACAATTGTACATATGTTCTTCTTTGGCCGACACTAGAGGAGTTAACTGAGTTCATTGCAAGCATGGATAGCAAGTTACGAGCTAGTGAGAGCTTGGAAATTGTTAAGGAAGTGACAATGGCTCCTTCAGCTGGGCAGTTGTGGTTGACTTTATCGATCTTTTTTGGGTATTTGTTTGATTTCTCCATTGCATAGTTAGGTATTATTTATGTTGTTTGAAGAAAGTAAGAAAAGGTAGTTAAAGCTTCTTGAAGCTTGAATCATAACTGAAAAGTGTGTTTATTTCTATTAAAAGATCTGCATTTGAGATTAAGAAAAGCTTACTGGGTAATGAAGTGATTTCATTATTGTTGTAATCTCTGTTAAAAGAGTTTGTTTAAAAATCAAAAAAGGAAAAGAAGACCTACGGGCTGTAATTAAAATATTTTTAAAGGGTTTGTTTAAAAGAATTTTTTTAGGGTTATTCTTTTAAAAACCCTAACTCGAGATGATTCTTATAGTTACAAAAATTGTATGCAAAGATGCTTATGCATTTTATTTAAGAAGAGTTTTTGTGGCATTTTTGGTGTTGGATCTGCAAGAAAGAAAATAAGAAAATGATGTTTAGTCCAAAAGTTGTATTATATTGGAAATATTTATGTTGATACTCAGATTATTGTATTTGAGGAATATGTTGTAATTCTCATACAATACTCTTCAATGTGCTCATTGAAAATCCTTATGGTCTATTGTTGAGATTCTAGGACTGCATTTGCACTTCTACGGATTTAATAGTACACTGTAATTGATTATTCATTGTACTTTGTGGAGTTGGTGCTCCTAAAATGTGGAGATTTTGTGCTCCTAAAAAGTGGAGGAGTTGGTGTTGTTGTAACTTTGGAAGTTGGTGCTCCTGATTTGTTTGGAGTTGGTGCTCTAAGTGAATAGAGTTTTTCGAGTGGTTTTTACTCCCTAAGAGGGTTTTCCACTCAAGACATATAATGTGTTATTTGATGAGTCTTTGTGATTTTTTTTCATGTTTATCTAACTTTCATAAGTTATCATATGCATTAATGTTTGTTATCAGTTGTTATTTTTGCAGTATTCTGCTATTACAAGTACTTTCACAGTCATATGTTGAAAACTGGTTTAAAAGTTCTAACATGCTTTGCATGTTGTGATGTAAAGCATTTAGTCCATCACATTACATGTCATTCATTGACTCACAGTTCAAGATTGTTATGTTTCAATCTATCATAATGTAATAGAGCTCTTTGTTGTTTCAATGCTTATCATGTCATTCAGTTGCACAGTTGTTGTAGTGTCACATAAAGCTGCATTGAAATTTGGTGCCCTTAAAGTGATTCAAAGATGTTGGTCTTCATGTACATGGTTTTATGAGTTGCACCTATTTATTTATCATGCTCTGGTTGTTAAACAATGTCAGGCACATCTTTTGTAAATACAAGATATCTCACACAAGTTGTCTAAATGAACTGAATTAATGTTGTCATATCTTTGCTTACCTCTTTTCATGAAGGCTCTCAAAGTGATTACTCTACTCTATTTTCAATAGAAAGGATATCTAAACCTAAATTTTTTTGTCAAAGTGTAAAGGGTTTAAAATTTTAGGTCTATCTATCAGACACTAATTCACCCCCCCTCTCAATGTTTTTCCATACTCCAAAATGAACATCTATGAGAGTGACCATATCTTGTAGGCCATCCTCATCATCACTCTTATTATCATTGTTATCATCATTCATTTCATCAGTCTTATCAACATTCATCTCATCATTCTTAGGGTGATCCCACAAAACTGGTTAACAATTCCGTTGAGGAAGGAAAACTACAAAAGCACCCCCATGAAGAAAATTTTGGGTTTTGGGGGTTCGCATGAATGGGGGGTTCGCTCTAACCAAAAAAGGGTTCACTCGAAACCCCCTTCGATCCAACCCTCTTTAATGATGTGACCCACTTTTTGCACGTTTTCCAAAATAGAAACAAAGGAAAATTTTGAAAAAAGGGGGGTTCACTCGTTCACTCCTCGCTCGAACCCCATTTTTTTCCCTTCTCCCTTTCTTGCACCAAATTTCTACAAAAAAATTCCTTTTGAAGCTCGGATTAAGGATGAAAATGGAGGAAACTTCACAGACCCAACTAGATAATGGTAGTCCTCGAAATGAGCTATCCATCGAATATAATTTTAATATAGTTAGGTTTTATTATGTATTTTTTTAGTTTAATTAAACATAGGTTTTTCACTGAAAATCAAGCGCTTTGTTCTACACATGTGAAAAAATAGTAGATTATCAAAAAAAAATCTGAAAAATATGTTCAGGCTAGGTATTGATGTCCTTCATCCAGTAAAAAAAAATGAATTTCGATACATACAAAAAAAGTTATGTTTACAGTTCGCCTATGTCTAAATTTTAATTAGTTTGACTTCAAAACTTGATTAAGAAAAAAATAATCAATAAAACACTATGAAACCAAATGAAATTGTTAGATATTGTAGTTACAAATCTAAATTTGAAAAAAATAGAATTTTATCCTTCATAGAAAAAAAGTTATGTTTTTTACGGTGAGCATCACTCCTTAAAAATGGTGTTTACTAATAAAAAATAGTTTTTGAAGGAGGTGGAAAAAGAAATGCAATCTGATTCAAAAAAAAATTAAAAATATATATATTTAGAATCTACAGAAAAAATTTTGTAAATCACTAGTTCGCATCATCTTCAAATTCCTCATGGTTTAGCAACTATAGGTGCCCGAAAGTGAAGATTTAGTTAAAAAAAATCAATTCAATGTCCAGTTTGGCCAAAAATTGTAAACCAATATTGTGGGATCACCCCTTAACATCACAAGCTTATACAAAGTTAGATGAATGGTTTGGCATTAGATTGGTAAAAATTTGCAAGTTTTGATTAGGTGGGGCAACATATTTATTCCCTTAATCATTAACACCTCCCAGTTATATGTGATTAGAATTGATGAGGTCTTGCACTTGATGTTTAAGATGCATGCATTGATCTATATCATGTCCACTTTTGCGATGATATTGAAAAAAGGAATTTGGATTGTAACTTGGAGGTAGAGGTTTAGTTGTGTCCATAGGTCTTATTAGAGGCAATTGGATTAATTTATTGTTCAAAAGTTGTAACATGATTGAATGGAGGGTATCAAGTAATTAGGTAAATTGTCTATCTCTTGATCTAAATTGGTACAAAGTTGAACTTAGGTAGCAACTTGAGGTTCAATGTGGTTGGTTGTTTGAGGTGTATGTAACTTGATAAAGTTTTTTTTTTCTTCTTGAATAGTTTATAATTTTTTTGAGGTATGGATTCATATTTCCAAGTAGGAGTCGATGAAGTTTTCTCTTAATATTGACTAATCAAATTTTGATAATCATGAAGGGCCATACAAAAATATATAAAGGATTGAAATTTCATCAACAAGATTTTATCCCTTATGTCAGGTTGCAAGTTTTTGATGAATACTTTGAGCATCCACATCAAGAAGAGTAAGATTGATTTGTGAATAAAGCAACTGATAGCACCCTATAAATTTTATGACCTTTTCATTTTGCTTTTGTTTGCATCACACTAAATCAGTTAATGTAACTTTAGGTCCATTGTTTAATTGGAAACGTTGGAGGAATGCATCAACAAGCTCATTAAAAGAGTGGATTGAGTTATTTGGCAATGAAAAAAACCATTCTAAAGCCATGTCTTTTAATGACCTAGGACAGAGTTTAGCCAAGAGTTTATCTTCAAAAATGAAGTCAGTACACAAGGCCATATATGTTGATATATGGTTTCTAGGGTCTCCTTTACCTTTGTACTTGTCAAATTGGGGTATCTCTATGTTTTGTGGCATTGGTTTTTTCAATATTTCAAGTGACAATGGGCTTATTTTGACATATTACAATGGTTGTTCATTTTGTTTTTGGTTAAATGTTGAGATTTGTTGTTGAAGTGAGGTTACATTTTGCAAAAGTTGGTTAATAATCAAATCATTGGTTGAAATGTTTTGGGAATGTGGTGAATATGGTGGGATTGTGTATGTGCTTGGTTGACTACTATGTTACAACTTTATGAGAGGGGATGAAACTTGAGGTGTCACATGTTAAGACCCAAAACCAAAAGGATTTCTAGTGAAAAGCCCTAATATTGGAGTTATGCAGTGCTTTGTTGTATCATTGAGTTGACAGTTGGATTCGTGTATGTAGGGATAGAGGCTATACTTGTAGGGAGGGATACTTGATTTCCTCCTTAACTTTGTGTGTATCCCAAAGCTTGAGTTCAACTAGCCATTGTAGGTACATTAGCATCAACTATAAGGGCTAGGCTACGTAAAAATTATAATCCTTGAGAATCACTAATCAATTTTGCATGTTATCTATTATAGGTATCGCTATGCCAGCGAAATATTTAGTACTCACATAGTCTTAAATTCCTTCTAGATCTTTGTTTGATTGTTTCAATTTGTCTTCGAGAACATAGGAAACAATAGTCTCAACATTTGTAAAAATGGGTGATTTTAAGGTTGTCATTGGTATGGTAGCATTAGGGGTGGAGTCCAAAATGGGTTGAGTATTGACAACATTGTGCATGAAAGAGTTGGAAGACTTAGGATCCACAATTGATGTAACAATAGTGCAAGATGCCATAAGTATATAACTATGTCTTAGTGAAGTATTGGTAATAGGAAAATAGGTCGTGAAGATCACATGAGTTTCAAAACACTAAGTGTACCCAAGATGAACACTAAAATAGAAAATAACCACAACAAAATACTCAGAAATAGAATGCAAACAACAAAAGAAGACAGAGAATATAGCAATAAATATTTGTGTAAAAGTTGGTTGAGCGAAAAGTAGGAGGACAAAGGCACCCAAGGGTGCTTGTGTCATAGGTAGGTTTTCCAACAATTCAAAGTCCAATTGTGTGTAATTCTATTCAAGGATCTTTCCAGGTCTGGTTGTAAACAGGTCTGACAGTAAATGTGTTTCCAGAATTTTCTCAATTTATACCAATGCAAGTGTGTAACAATATGTGAACAATAAATGACAATTTTGAATGCAATGTTTCTAATCTAAAATGTAAAAATTGATTGATTGTAAGATGCCTAAATCTGAAAATGATTATTTTGATGCAATTTTGAAACAAAATAATGTAATTTTTGGTCACTTTTTTCACTTTTTGAGCTATATGAAAGATGCCTAAATGAATTCCAAAATGAGGATCTGCAAATAGACACAGACTAAAGACACAAAGTTAGAGAAGTTTGTAAAAAAAAATTGATTCAAGTGTAGAAGGAAAAAGGTGCCCAAGGGCACCTCTTTCCTTGATAGAGTGTCTAAAAACTAAAAAACTAAATGCTTATTGGATACATCTAAGTGTTCTATTTTTGGGTGCAAACAATTCTAAAAGTCACTATTTCTCTAAAGTTTTCTCAATTTAAGATAATGTGACTTAGATGCAAATGTGTAAGAATGCTTGAACAACAAATGACAATTATGAATGCAATTTTCAATGTGAATCTAATCTAAATAACCAAAATAATCCCTAATGAAACCTATGATGAAATATTGTATGCAATTTTTTGAATTTTTGTCTTTTATGATGCAAAAATGAAACCCTAAATGAGAAATGCAAAACAATGAAATGCAAAACCTAGATCTAGGGTTGAATTTTAGAAGGTGTATAATGTTAATAGGTCGAGTTCACCCAAATGAAACAAAGAAAAAGAGAACCCTAGTTCTTATTCGTAAAACCTAGGATTCAATTTTTTTGATTAGTGTGGGGTATGAGTGTTCTTTTTCTAATGTTTCATTAAGATGGAGATCAACAAGGTGTTTAAATTGACTTTCAACCATGAAGGTGATCCAATCAGACCTGGATCTACATATTTTCATGTCTTGGAAAGAATTATAATTGATTTACATTGATTAACCTAATTAGATAATATGACCTAATATAAAAAAATGCAAGCTTCTAACAATTAACATACTGAAATAGAGAATTGCAAGTAGATTTGGGAATGGCAGATCACTGTGTACCTATCTTAAAAGTTTGATGTTGGTCTGTATAGGAGAAAAGAGTCACCCAAGGGAGTCTAAGTCCTTATAGGGGTGTCCTACTCTACTTTTTCAGTCCTCTAATGCTAGATATGAGATACATGTTTCTACTTACAGACTTGTTGGATTACTGTTGAATAATTATATAGGTGATTTTTTGTGAGTTGACATGATGTAGGGTTTTGAATGCAATAATGGATAAATGATCTTCAAACTCTTTTCAATCCCCTCTAAATCTAAAATCTACACTTTCATAAAGAGAAGAATTGTTGTGCCATTTAGGGGTTTGCCTTAGTCAAACCTCGTGTTAGTGTTTCCAATTCCATAGTGACAATGTTAATGGTAAATGGATAAATGATAGGAAGGAATGATGAAATCACAAAGTGTTGCAACTCACCACCCTTCAATAGCTTCCTTGAAGGATTGAATTCATATACATCATTTCAAGCTCTTGGATCTTGCTTGCTTGATTGCTTGAATTGCTTGGAGACCTATAACAAGGTTAGCCTTCATAAACAATGATAACATGAACATGCATAAACTCACATAAGATTTGACATGATGCTTGGATCTTGAATTGTTGCAATAAATATTTGAAATGTTGCTCTTGACAATAATTTTCACCTCTTTCTTCTTGTTAGATTTCAAAAGATGCAATAACTAGGCATTTATTCAATTTCCCATAAATTAGATTCCAATATCCAACATTTGCAATTTGAATTTCAAATGTTAAGATGTTGAAACCGACATATTCAAATTTGGATTTCGACAAAATAGGGGGACTAGGACCCCCAAGGCCATCCCAATCCTTGGCCTATTTTCCAGGACTTAAGGTGTCAGGGGAAAAACATTAAATTAATGCAATTGTTCAATGCTTGCAATTTCTCTGAAAGTGGTAAAAATAGGCTATAAAATGCATAATTTGGGAAATTAGGTCCTTAATTAATCTCAATAATGTGTGGGGACAAAACATAGTGTGAAATTGTCAAGGGTAAAAAATTTTGACACTACAAATTTTTATATCTAAATGAAATATTTAGGGGTGTATGTGGCTTTCTAGAATAATGATTATAGGTTGAGTAGACCAAACTTGGTGATTGCTAGGGGCACTTAATGTGGCACCACATTTAAGTTGGAAGCATCTAATTTTCATAACATTGTAAGTGTAATCGATAAATTTGTTTCTTATAAGCTATGCCACCATATGTTGGGTTACATTGGTGAGAAGGGTCTTAAAAACCTCATTAATAAAAAGGTGTTTGATAGTTTATCTAGTTATTTGTTGACTTATATTTTTATGAACACTATGTTTATGAAAAACAACATAGTTTCATTTAAATCTAGTAGTAGTGGAGCTAAGCATATTATTGAGGTTATTCATAGTGATATATTGGATCCTATGAATGCTTCTTCCATTGAAAATCTTGTTTCTATATTATATTTATTAATATTTTATCTAGATTTATATGGGTTTAATTTCTAAAGCCTAGGTCTCTTGTATTTTCTATGTTGAAAGATGTTAAAGTGCTTGTTGAGAAAAATATGAACAAGAAAATAAACTTTTGAGAATGTTAAGGATGGTGAGTATTTCTCTAAATATTTTGATGAGTATTGTTGGCATGAAAATACTATTAGACAGAAAATAACTCCATATACTCCATTAAAAATGGAGTAGAAAAATAAATAAACATGAATTTGATGGACAAAATTAGAAGCATGCTAAGCTTGAACAACATTTTTGGGAGGTGACAGTTCAAGTTGTGTCCCACATTTAAAAAATAAATGGCCAAATTTTGATCTTACATTCTAACATGAATAACTACAAAGTGATATATTTTTTGAATTTTAAAATAATTTAAACTAATCAAATGCATATTTTTAGTGTATTTTATGTTTACATTATATTACAAAGTTGACACTATAACTTAGTTAAATTGATAAAATGCTAAAAAATAAAGTTAAGTAGGATGTGTTGGTGTAAATAGGTAATTTTCCTATCTAGTTATTAGTGGGGTCCTATTTACATGTTAATTATACTTAGGTCCTAGGCATATTTCTAGAAGTCTTAGTTCTCTAGATAAGATCTTATCATATCTTATCTTTTTAACTTTTATTTAATTTTAGTGTCCTATTTAATGTTTTGCATTAGGAAGTTCATCACACCTTGTATGTATAAGAAAGGTCATTGTAAATTTTTGTAACATACCACATCATCATATTTGATAGATCTTAATATCAAGCAAACTCATTTCTTGCATGTACTCTCTTGTGGAAGGTTTTCATTTTTTTTGCAAGCGGTCTTGGGTATAGAACTAATTTTCAGCTCCTAAATGGTTAGAGCCATGGCCATGGAAATTCCTTCTCATATTTGATGGTAGAGCTATTTCCAATGAGATATCTTGGTGGATTTTAGTAAGTTTGAGTATGTTCTTCTCTTGCGCCATATGATGATTTGGAGAATCAGGAAAACTTTAAAAATCACCAAATTTGGGGTTTCTCTTTTTGTGGATTGTATTACAAGTTCATTTTGGAGAATTTTGGGTCAAAATAGACCCTTCCATCGAATATAGAAGGCCCCAAAACCCCTATTTTCATATAAACTACTTCATATTTTGAAGAAGAAAAAGATGGCAATTTTTTTAAATTTTCAAGCGACTATCTTAAATTTCATGGCAAAATGACATGTTCATAGATGAATATGTTAAATTGGATGGTTAAATAGTCATATACCAGCACTCAACCTAGTATTCTAGCTCTTGGTTTTTGGAAACAAGCAACACTAAGAGGGGGGGTGAATCAGTGTTGTGCAAAAATTAAATTTATTTTTTTGATCTTTAACTCACTTAAGCTTTCAACAAAAGAAATATGCATGAACAAAAAGAAAACAATCACAACACCAAGATTTTTATGTGGAAACCCTGTTAGGGGAAAAACCATGGTGGATGGCCAATCCACAATATAATCTGAGTATACCCAAAAGAAAGATTACAAAAATGGGAATGCACTTGCATTCAAGCACACTGCCTAGAGCTCACTGCTCAAAATAGAAAGGTTCAATGCCTTACAATGATTTGGATTAGATCCAAGAGAATGAACTGAATGAATAGAATCTACAAATGCTTGATTATAGTTCTGGTTAAGCTCAATAGTCAATCTTCTTTCCTTCTAATTGATTCAACAATTTTGTTTTGCTCTGCACAAACTCGCACTACAAAAACCTTGATGCACAAGTGAAACTATGCATAATCACTTAATTGACCTTTTGATAATTGCAAACACCCTTCAACACATCTTTTGCACACACAAAATGATATAATTGATCACTTATATATATCTGCAACAAAGGATTTAGTCACTACAAGTTCGCTTCAATAAAACTTAAAAATATTAGCAACTGTCAGCTCAAATCTTGAGTAATATCCAATTCGCATCCACAACGATCATCCACAACTTATCTTGGACCCAAAACATAATGATCAAACACAAAAAAAATTGAATAAACATTCCTTGAATATCTGCAACACATTATATCAACTTAGTTGGCCAGAAAACACTGATAAACAAAAAGATATCAACTCGATCACCAAACTTACACATAGCTTGGTACGATGCACTAATATTTCCAAATAACATAAGAAAGATACTGATAAACCTCCCATGAGATCCACAACTCAAAATAGTAACATAAAATATGCACACGAATCAATGATCACCAAACTATTGGATGCTCTATTCTTCTGACTATTTGCAAACTATCTGTCAGTGGGAGAAAATGATGACGTGCGGATCAGTCACCGACTAGGGTTGCCATCAATGACAACACCTGAAAGAATTTGTAGTGTCTCTTGCCAACAATCTCCCCCTTTGGCATTGATGGCAACACTTAGTGAAAAATGAGTAAGTGTTGGATCGGTACCACCCTGAACTACACTGCCACTTCAAAACTTCAAAAAGGATCTACAATGCAACTCCCCCTAAGATGAATACACATTTTTCACTGTACAACTCTAATCCTTTGACTTCAATGGAAAAAATTAGGGAACCAAGAAGATAATAAAATTTCAAAACTGTACAAGCATAACCTAACTTACACAAATTTGAAGACATCCGCAAAATCATTCTTCAACACACTCAAATTTGTGTCCCAAACTCTTTTGAAACTCTCCAGAATTGTTATGTGACCACAAAGTAAATAAGAGAGTTTTTGTAGTTTCAATATTTACTAGGTCACGAGTTGCCATAGCATCTTTGGGCTCTTTTAATGCATTTACCATTATTTCAATCTTTGGAGTAATTAGTCCTCTGATATCGCATGCTCTCCCTACAATCCTCTCATTTTCATGCTTCAAACTCCTTATTTTTTCAAGCAAAGATATTACCTGACCTTCATGCTAACCAACATTACCGGCTAATGGATCAAAAGCATCATAAAAGGTATCCAACTATTTTTCAATATCCTTCACCTTTTTCTAATTGGATTTAGTGAATTTAGATAAAACTAAACATGACTTAGACACTTTTCCACCTTCAGATAAAGTATCTTGAATATTTCTCATGGAGGTGGCTAACAAGGTTTTATCCTTTGCAATCAATTGTTTCAATCCACCAAATCTATTTTCCTTAAACTCCATCTGAACTTTAATCATGGCTGATTTTTCAAAAGATTCAAAGTGAGAACTTACAGAATTTATGAGCTTCTTTAGGTCACCGAAAGAGGAACCAGAATGATCCTTGACATGAGTAGGCATTAGTCTCTATAGGACTCCAAATGCAAGGCTTAGCAATTCACTATCCTCTATGTGAGACTTTAGAATCTTCTCACTGGCCTTAGCTTGAGAAATTGAAGCAACCTTCATCATCTGAATTGGGGATAAAGTAGATAGATTGATTGAGCTTTCATCCAATTCAGAATCAAATTCTTCCTGTTCCATCAGAGATTTATTCACTGCCTCGACAATGTCTCTTGCCTCCACTCTAATTTCTTGAACTTTTTCTTCTTCAACCTTGGGTTCTTTAGAGACTGTTTCTGGATTTCCTTTAGGCACTTCAACTTCTTCATTTTGCACCTCCTTCTCCTCAACTAATACCACCTTAGGAACTTCAGTTTCCATAGGTATTTATGTATTTTCCACATTAGGAGGAATCTAAAAATCCTCAGCATTTGCATTCACTTCCTCATTTTCCAAAGCATTTTCAGTATTTACTTCTTCAACATTAATCTTATTCTTTAACATAAATGCTTCCAAAATTTTGTTGGTTTCACTAACCATAGCATCAGTTCCACCGATCATGAGTTTATTCACCCTTGTCTTGCTTTTAAAATCCTTCTTGGCCTTTTCAAGGAGTGAATTCATCTCCTCAATTGACATTTTTGGACATAGATCTGCAAGAATTCTTTTCCTCAGATTCTCTTCTTTTGTTTTGGCATTTAATGTTCTTGACTCCAAAACATCATACAAACTCTTGGGTGAACCAAACATGATTTCAACAAGAACTTTATTGAAAATTTTCATATGTTTAATTGTGGCTTCTTCAAGAATTCTTTGACCGGATTCATCAAAAGTTTTAAACCATTCATAGAGGGGCTTAAGATTACCATCCTTAATAGCTGCATTCTCAACTTCCTCAACTGACATACCAAGTTTATCAACTTTCACCTTCTTTGCTTTTTCTTCTTTACCAGAAGATTTTCTCTTGTTTAACTTGACAGCCTGAGTTCTGATAGCTTTCATTTCTTTCACAACTTCCTCTGATTCAGTCTCCTCATCTTCTGAAGTGGCTTCATATATTCTTGTGCTTTTATTCTTCTTCCTTTTATCGGAATCCTTGTCTTGAGCTGGCTTGGCTATAGGAGTGGACAAGGATGGGGAACTCCTTGTAGATCTAGTGTGGGAAAAAGATACTCCCGGACTAGCTAACTCAATTTTTTTTGACTCTTTTTCTATTTTAGCCTCATCTCTTTCTTCTTGCTTCTCTCAAAGCTTCTATAGGTAAGCCCATGATTTCTGCAAAGACTTCTACTTTTTCCTTACTCTTCTGACTATCACCAGTTTTTTCAATTCCACATGAACCCGGCATGAACATGGCTCAGAACATATCACACCCATTCATTTTCTTCAAATATGGGAAATTTTGCAAACTGCGTGAACTTCTTCTCTTCTAGGGTTTTAAATTTTTTCTTTATAGTAAGATCCTCTCTAATTATATGATGGGAATATAGATTCATCATTTGAGAGCTTCATAATTCTTTAATATTGACATGTATATAAGCCCTAATATCTTCAGTATGCAATACTTTGTATGGTACAGATGAAAATGCACCTAAGGGCTCAGTCTCAATAGACTTATAAGGATTCCATTTGAACTTTGGATGGGGTTTGAACTTGACTTCGACTACCAGAGGAGTGGACATGATTGCAATTTCACAAATTCACAAGCTTTTCAATAAATACCTTTCCGTTGGATCGAAGTTTGATCACAAAACCTTCTTCACGCTTGAATCTCTCCACAACTCAGCAAAGTTCACTCCAGGGCTCTCCAAACAACTTTCCTCCAAAATGTAAAGTGACAAATGAAGGATGAAAATGTTCTTTTATCGTCTGCACACCTAACCTTTTTTGTTGCAATAAATGCTTTTACCCTAACTCATCCGGCTATGTACTAAGATAGATGATTCCTCTATGAATGTTCAAAACTTTACAATATTGCTTCCAATTGGTTGAACAACATCTGAAAAGTATCAATTCACTTACTGAACTTGTCCATTTTCTAGTATCAATTTTTGGTAGGGGGTTAAAATATTTTCCTGACAGCTCCCCTTAGGCCAAAGGCCTAAAACTAATTCCTAGAGAAATTACCATAAGCATATTCTAGTACTGGAGTATTTACTTCAATAGAGGGATTCTTCTTCACCCATTTCTTTTGCATTTTCCTTTTGATCACATCACTAGTGACTTTACCTTTTCCCTTAACATCCTGTTGCATGTTCTATTTTACTGGACCTCTTCTGTTCCAACAGAATCTAGCAGTGTGGCCAAATTTGTTGTATTTGTAACATAACATTTCTTTGTCCAGGCCAATTGTTCCACTGATTTTGTCTTCATTTGCATTGGTTAGCAATATTCCCAAATCTATTTCATGCATAGCATCTGACATCTCTATGAAATTTATTCATCACAACTTTGCATTCACTTGACTTATGACCATACTTATAGCAATTAAAGCACTGACCTGAGAATGATGGTCCACTTGTGTTCATCCTACTCCTACAGTGAGAAGCCATATGAGCAAATTTGTTGCAAGAAAAATAGTAGCCACTGAATCTTTGAGCATCTAGTTGTCTTACCGTATTCCTTCTAGCTCCATTCATCTGATTTCCTTGCCTAAATCTCCCTTGTCTAGATTTCTTTTGTCCAGATCCAGAACTTTCTCCTTCTTCATATCCAAGACATCGCCTATCACCAACAGTCCTCTATCCTTTGATCAGTTCGTCAAGTTTGGTTGAGCTTACTTTGAATTTCTCCTTGCATTCATTTGCAGTAGTAAGTTCACTTCTAAGATTGTCAAGTTGTTTTTCAAGCACCTCCTCATTATTTTTAGATTGCTCCAGTTCATTACCAATCGGCTACATTGTTCAGATTTTTCTTTCAAGGATTGTGCAAGCTTTTCTTCATTCTTCTTTATATCTTCAATCTCCTTGGTCATCTTCATCATGATAGATTCCATCTCACACTTCAGAGTAGCATTTTTTCTAGAAAACTTTTCACATTCTTCTATTTTCTCCTTCAAGGAAAGAATGAGTTGTTCATCTTCCATGCTTATTTTCTTCTACTTAAACTGATCACACAATTCCTTTCTTTTCTCCCTTGATTCATTAATTTTTTCTTTTAATGACTGAATGAATTTCTCTACACTCTCAAGATTTTCTTGCAATTCCTAGTTCTCAGACTTTGACTGGTCAAGATCATCTAGGGCCACCATAAGTTTTTGTTGAAGACTATTTGTATCCATTGAAAAAATCCTTCCAAGATCTCCCCAAGCTATTAGACTTCTTTCGAGGAACTCGCTTTGATACCAATTTTTGGAAACAAGCAACACTAAGAGGGGGGGTGAATCAGTGTTGTGCAAAAATTAAATTTATTTTTCTAATCTTTAACTCAATTAAGCTTTCAACAAAATAAATATGCATGAACAAAAAGAAAACAATCACAACACCAGGATTTTTACATGGAAACCCTGTTAGGGGAAAAACCATGGTGGATGGCCAATCCACAATATAATCTAAGTATACCCAAAAGAAAGATTACAAAATGGGAATGCACTTGCATTTAGGCACACTGCCTAGAGCTCACTGCTCAAAATAGAAAGGCTCACTGCCTTACAATGATTTGGATTAGATCCAAGAGAATGAACTAAAGGAATAGCATCTACAAATGCTTTATTGTAGTTCCAGTTAAGCTCAACAGTCCATCTTCTGTCCTTCTGACTGTTTCAGCAATTTTGCTCTGCTCTGCACAAACTCGCACTACAAAAACCTTGATGCACAAGTAAAACTGTGCATAATCACTTAATCAACCTTGTCATAATCTCAAATACCCTTCAACACATCTTTTGCACACAAAATGATATAACTGATCACTTATATATATTTGCAACAAAGGATTTAGTCACTACAAGTCGGCTTTAATAAAAATTAAAAATATTAGCAACTGTTAGCTCAAATCTTGAGTAATATCCAATGCGCATCCACAAGAGTCGTCCACAACTTAGCTTGGACCCAAAACATAATGATCAAACACAAAAATATTCGAATAAACATTTCTTGAATATCTACAACACATTATATCAACTTAGTCGGCCACAAAACACTGATAAACAGAAAAATATCAACTAGATCACCAAATTTACACGTAGCTTGGTACGAAGCACTAAGATTTCCATATAACATAAGAAATATACTGATAAACCTCCCATGAGATCCACAACTCAAAATAGTAACATAAAATCTACACATGAATCGATGATCACCAAACTATCTGATGCTCTATTCTTCTGACTGTTTGCAAACTGTCTGCCGGTGGGAGCAAATGATGACGTGCGGATCAGTCACCAACTAGGGTTGCCATTAATGACAACACCTAAAAGAATTTGTAGTGCCTCTTGCCAACATTGGTCACATGGGGCAACCACCCACCAACCCTTAGGGGGCTTAATTTTGACCCCTCAAGTCTTAATTGGGAGAAAAAATTTAATTGCCATAACTTTTGACTCAAGTATCAAATTTTGGCAAACAAGACATCATCGGAAAGCTGGTTCTAAGTACTTTCTAGTGCTTTAGTTTATTATCATATTTTACACCTATAATTTTTTTATTATTGTTTGAAGTCAAATATCCCATTTGGACCTTTGAGATCATAACTTTTTGCTTGGATCTCCATTTTTTGTGATTTTGCAACATCAGAAAGGTATTGAGAAGCTCTATCTATCATTGTGCACATAAACCTTTTCCAAATTTAGCCTTAGGTATTATTTATTTATATTTTGGCATATTTATATTCTGCTTAATTACTTGGACATCTTGACTCTTGGAGAGGTTCTATCTTTTTAGGAAGGCTTCATTTGCAATATACATCATATTTAGGGGTTTCTAATTGTTGTTGAAGGTTAATGTCTTTGTAATTTTGGAGATTTCTCATAGTTCATTATGGGTTTTTTCATTTCATCCTTCTAATCATCTTGAAAAGGGGAAACTATAAACAATGGAGAGATGGCATCATAAAACATCTTGGTTGGCTTCATATATTGCCACATTTGTATGGTGTTGTTCTTCCTCCTAGTAGTGATAGTAATAAATTTTTTTGGAATTGAAAAAGGGAGCATGTCTTAATGTAGGGACGAAACTCCCTTTGCAGTATCAAAACTACAAAAACACAAATTACGTGGGCCAATACTCTACCCCAATTAAAACTTTATCCAGAATAAATATCGCAATGCACATTCATCATTTTATCCAATTTATCTAACAAATTATCTCCACAAATAAGTTACAATTCAATCTACCAATTTCCCAGGCATATAATTTTCATCTGCATCACAAAATTTCAAGACTAATTCCATTTTATTGATAAAAATAATTTCACAAACATACACATTTTATGCGATATGCATATGTTCAATTCACTATTCAAATCCTTCTTCAAGCTACAATTTCTATTGTTTCAATTTGCATATAATTTCTCCCATCAAACCCTACCTGATCAATCCTTGGTCTTCCATACACCACACTCTGCACTTTGTTCTTTCCTTAGCATATATTTTAATTACCCCATCTACATATTATGTTGTCTCTCCTTCTGAACAATTCCAATCTATAGAGTATATGTTATTATTTTATTTGCTTCTACCTGCACTTGGAAGTTGTGTGGCCTGCTCTTGATTTAAATCTCAATTTTCATTCTTCATTTATTTGTTTTTTATTATGCTAGTTTCTCTCTATGCCAAATCTGCACTTCATTAATATATTCTACCTCTACTTCTATGCAATTTTATTTTCATTCAATTTGAAGATGGCTATACATGGCGTGGTTTTTCCTTATCTTAGCCTTCACATTCCCTTTGGTTTCTTTGTAGACATTTTTATTGTTCTTCTACAGGTTGTGCAACCCCTCAATTTTTCTTGTGCACTCCTATGTTGCGCCTTTCTCTTATTTTTATCTATGCCCTTTATTTTCTTCAAAAAAATGTTGTATTTTCCTCTTCCATATGGTTGCATAGTTGTTCACCTTATGAATAAATTTTATTCTCTTTTGGCTATGTAATTTCCAGCTCTTCTCCTTTGGTCAAATCATCTCTCCCACATTCTTTTGGTTTCATATTTTAATTGTTAAAATCAAGATTTTTACTATCATATTTTAATGGTGATGATATCTTTTTGACTTCACTGAACAAAGCCTTTATGTTGGCTATTTGAAACCAATTAAAGAATATTTGATCTTTCTCATTGTCATCAAAATTAACATGAAATTAACCTTTATTGCCTCAATAATCATGCTCGTAAAATTCAGAGATGACTAATTTTGTAAATTGACAGACTAAGGAGTCTGTAGGCGGAAAAGGATAAAGTTTGATTGACACAAAAATTAGCGATTAGGCTCGAAATAATATCCCACGGACCCCTACGAAAGGGTTTTTCTCCAGACCTCTAGAATTTTGAGATTTTGAATTTTTTGTAAATTGGCAGGCCTCATAGATTTCTCTATTTTTGGATGATGTTGATTGTACGTGCACTCGGGTGTTCCTATATCATGTCTTAGGAATTATTTCTATGCATGTTGATGATGACATTTTGAATGCAATTGTACATTTTGAGTGTTCTCATACTCTTTGGGCTAAAATTTTGGAGATATATGGAGATCCTGATACTCAACCATTCCCAGATGATCATGTTCGAGACTGTCTCATGCCTCTTTATTTTGCAAAAAATATGCCCTATGATTATGATACTATTTAGGAGTTTGATTATTTGGAGTACTTTGAATCTTCAGATGAGGATGAGGTTCCTTCAGATGCTCTTCTTCTCCTTTGGAGGCAGTTGTGGTACCTTCACCTTCATTGATTCCTTGTACAAAGTCATTGATTAAGGCTCCCATCATTCCTTTTCTATAGGACCATTCATTTTTTGTTGGTGATTCATTGAGAACTTCCAGTGATTCATTCAAACAAGTATATCATTTCCTTCCTAATTGGGATTCTTATTTATCAAACATTGTATCTTTGTTTGTGGAGTCTCACATTCTAGATTTGGAGGACATATTTGAGGGGTTATCTCTCCTCTTTGATGGTAGTCATTGCATGACTATTTTCAAACCATTATTGTCTTTGGATATTGTTCAACATCAGTTTCCACATAGTCTTGTTTTGTCACCTTCTTCTTTGATTGGGCATGTACCTTATATAATTGTGGCATCTTCATCTTTAGTGGACAAAGAGACACATGAGAAAATTTAAGACATCATCATACATATTTATGCTTCTTCCTTTCAATTCCTATCTAGAATGGGAAGCATTCCTACATTTGTACTTGGCTTTGTTTCTTCCAAAAGGGAGACAAGTTGTTTCTTGACATTGGATCATGTTTTTGTCTTCAAGAATTTACCATTTTTGTAGGAGATTATACATTGTGGGGGGCTACATAGTCTCTCTTTCCCTTTTATTGGGGGTAATTGGTTGTATATTCATGATGGATCCTTGCGGGGGTATTATTGAGTCTTCCATACATCATCCTTGATTGTATGTTTTCTCTCTTTTGGAGAGGAGTTTTTTCCCATGTGGTTTTTCTCCTTTTCTCTATTTGTGAGAGATTACATTTATACATGGGTACCTAAAATGGCCTCGAAGATAAGACCCATCCTTGCATCTTTGCATCATTGACATAATAATGGATCTCCCTAAGTTGCACTTAAGGGGGGGTGTTGGTGTAAATAGGTAATTTTCCCATCTAGTTATTAGTGGGATCCTATTTATATTTTAAGTCCACTTCGGTCTTGGACATATTTCTAGAATTTTTAGTTATTTAGATAAGATTTTATCATTTTTTTTGAAAAAAGGGGTGAAAAATCTTTATTCAAGAAAGAGCCAACAAGTACAATAAGAGGCCAAAATGGCCAAAGTCAGCAAAAACAAACCAAAGAAAAACCAACCAGCCATAGCACAAGGCCCCAAAGCAAAACCAACCAACCAGAACCCACAACTACACCTTCTTATCCTCATCCAAGAGTCTAGACAAAGAGTTACTTTTATCCAGATCTAGTTGTCTCCAGTCATCCACATTCCAAACCCCCCGACCTTCGGAATCCCATTTAGCAAGGCAGTCAGCGACCCTATTCCATTCCCTCATAATATGAAAAAATGAGATGTGTTCAAATTTTGAAGCAAGATGAAGGATTTGCTTCACGATTAGAACCAATCTCCACACCTAGCCTTGAAAATATCTCTTATTAGGAAGAGAGACCAAAATCATAGAATCAGCCTCACAAATCACATTCCTCCATCCACACTCTACAGCTTGCTCAAGAGCCTTAATAATAGCACAAGCCTCCATCTGGTTATTAGACTATACATCCATGTGTATGGAGAAGAGGAACTATACATTTCCCCTACTATCACGACCCACACCACCTATGCCAGCAACTCCAGGATTGCCTCGATCAAAGTCATCAGTGTTAATTTTGAGAAACCAATCAGGAGGGGAACACCACTGCCCCTCTCTATTCATTTTCTTAGAAGGAATTGAACTGCTCCTCCTAATCCCCTGGTGACCAAGAGGGGAAGAAAGCTCAAGACTAGAAGAAAATTGTCTGTCTAAAGATGACATAGGCTCACCCAAATCAAATTTAGCTGAGATTGTTTCCTTCAAAATACTTTGCACCTTATGCCAAACCTACCCAACCATTTGACAACAATCATGGAAAATACGTCGATTCCTCTCCAACCAAATCTGCCAGATAATAATAGGTCCCAACTCCCAAGCAATCACTAAGTAAGAAGCTGAAACTAGAGGATGTCCCAAATTCTCCCAAAAATCTTGCAAGAATAAGGCAAACCTAAAAGGTTTTTTTCCAAATCTTCCACCACAATCTCCAGATTTCCATTGCATAAGAGCACTAGAAAAATAGATGAAAAATACTTTCTTCACTACATCCACATAAAAAACACAAAGAGGGCCCACATAAGCCATGTTTCCCAATATTCTCCCAGGTAAGGCATTTTTTATGGCTTAGAAGCCATAAGAACATATTGCACTTGGGCCACCTAACCTTATTCCATATGTGTTTCCTCCAAGGATAAACTCTCACCTCAACATGTTGAGAAACCAGTACAGAATATCCTTGAGCAACAGAGTAGATACCCTTAGGTTCATGGCCCCAAGCCAACAAATCCCTTTCCTTTGAAGAACAACAAGGCCTCTCATCCAAAATAGGAGCCAAAAAACTTCTCTCTACCTAGGAGCCACCCTCTAGCCAACTAGCAGAATCACGCCACTAATAAATTTTCGTATCTCCCAAAAATAAAGACGATTTGAAACTACTCACCCTGGACCATCCAACAGCCACAAAAGCCTCACTTAAAGCATGAAGATGAGGAAAAGAAGTAAGAATTGGAGGATTCCCATCCCAAGAATCAGTCCAAAAAAGAGCCTACTTCCTCCTCTAAATGATCCAGAAAAGGCCCTCCTTAATAAGAGTTGAACCACACTTAATAGTATTCCAAATCATAGAACCTCTACCAAATAAAACAGTGTGTGGGATATCCTCACTTTCCACACCTCCTAATTATTTTTAATTAATAATCTTTTCCCAAGGTTGCTCAAGAAAATTAACCCACCTCCAATGAAGTTTTGCAGCCAAAGCAAGACTATTTTGTTCCGCCTACCTGAGCCCAAGCCCACCAATCTCCTTTAGTTTACAAACGTTATCCCAGCTCACCAAACTCCACTTTTGAATGTCAATTTTGCTTGCCCAAAGAAATTTCCTAGTAAGGGAATCAAACTCCTTGAGAACACTCTTAGGAGCAGACAACACCATGAACCTGTACAAAGGAAGAGCCTGGAGGACAAATGACACCAGAATCACCCTGCCAACTAAAGATAACCATTTGAACGTCTAGTGATTGACCTTAGAGCTAAATTTATCCAATATCTTCTGCAAGTCATTCCTTTTCAAGGTACCAACACAAAGAGGGATCCCCAGATACTCCAAGGGCAGAGTACCAATTTGAAAGTGGAGAATGTTGGAAATTCTACATTGAATCAAAATGGTAGTATTGAAGAAAATAATTTGTGACTTACTCTCATTAATTTGTTGACCAAAAGCAACCAGATACACATCCAAAACCTTCCTGAAATTGACTTCTTCCTCAATCCTAGCTACACCCATTAGATCATTTTCCTCTCATTTCAACATCCATAATCGAGGTTCCTCTTGCATGTTACTATTTTGTTGGACATTGGGTCTACAGTTTTGGATATTTGGAGCATTAAAGTGTCCTCATAATAATAAATAATAATTCTATATATTTTGGAGTACATTCTTATAATATTTTGGATCTTTGGCATAGCTATTGTGGAACCCTCTCTCTATTTTCTTGCATCCCATGGCCCTTCTCCTTATTCCTTCTCAATTTCCTTTCAATTTCACCTTTTCCCCCTAATTTATTGTTTTCTCTTTCCCATCTTATTCATCTTCAACCCCAATCCATTTTTTGTATTTTTTCCATTTAATTACCTATTCCCTTTTTCCCACTGTCCTCTATTCCTCATTGATTATGTCTCTTTCTTGATAAGCTTGTTAGGGTTTCCATTTTCCATTTCCATTTTCAATTTTATCATATATTCGATTTGATTTTATTATTTCTATTATTATTCCATGTGGATCTCTCATTGAATTATCCACAAGGAGGTTGAGTGAGGTAGTTTCCCATTTAACTTCACCATTTTACAAGGTTTCCTTTACAAAATTTATCTTGCAAGTAAAATGTGGAAGAATCAAAAAATTATGGAAAAGTGTGGCACTTACAAGAATTCATCAATAAGTCAAGATGAATAATCCTTTAAATTTTTAGATCATTCTCAACACTTTCATCTATGCCCCAGTATAAGGAACCTACTTCCCACTCTATTTTTAGTCCCTTAAACAAAAACTTGTGTCCAATGTGTTTTGTACTCCAATTATGATCTTGCGACTTCTCGATTAAAGAGAATTTGGATGTCACTTTTAGCCTATATCTTGCATTTTTTCTAATTTCTAATAAGACCTAGAGTTTTAAGCTTATATTTTATATCTCTCTTGTGTATAGGTTATTTTCCTCTTCATTATCACTAGTTTTTAACTATAAATATTTAATTATTTCCTTTTTTATTTACTTTCGGTACCTAGCATAACTTGATTTAATGTGCTTGATAAGATAGTAATATAATCTAGAACAAATATATTTTTAGTTAGATCAAGGAACATATGCCCTGCACAAGGTTTATCTCCTTAGGGCAAGGAACCTATGCCTTGTACATTTGTATATAACCCTCTGTTTTCTTTATAATTTAATCAAGAGCTTCCTCTCAATATTTTAATAACTAAAAAATCTAATTCTAGGCTCATGTATACCCTTTATTTTGTTCTTTTCTATTTTCTATTCATTTTTATTTATGTTTCATGTTTCTAAGTGTTTTTCTAGTCATGTTGTCAATCCTTGCTCCATGTTTTGTTTATAATTGTTAGGCTAGTTGGATATAATATTTTTTACACTAGTTTTCACACACACTAAAGATGTAAAAGATAAATTAACCCTTTTTCATACATAACCCATTATTTTATTCTATTTTCATTTTCTTCTAGCCTTAGGATTATATTTCACACAAGTTTTAAATTGAATATACCTTTTTTTATCTTTCTATTTAATTTTGATTACCCATTTCCAAATTATTGTGTATTTCATGAGCTACTTGTGATCCTAATCTTTCATTGAGGAGTGCTCATTTAAATCCTAATATAGACACCCATTCCAAAAATAATGATATCTCCAATGGTGACCATATTCAAACAAATATGTGTGATCAAGAAGACTATGATCATTATGCACATGTGATGAGATTAATTTAATTCCTATTAAACCATATTATTTAAGTAAACATTCCCCACAACACGTAAAAAACCTTCCAACCAATAGGTAACACTCAATAACAATTGTGAGAACATAATTGAGGTCTAACTTAACTACCCTACATATCTAGTAGTAATCTATTATAACTTTACAAAAAAAAATTAAGTGTTTACACATTCCCTTCAAAATAATTCAAAAAACTATATTTTTTTAGTTCTTAACACTCTTTTGGTGGACATCTTTCTATCATTATAATTTTACAGCAAGCTCCTAGGAAAAAAATTATTACCTAAGTTATTTTTTTTCCTTTTTTTACTTGTTGGACCATAAGGGATAGTCAATCATCCTTGGGATAGTTGATGGACATCTATATGTCCCCTAACTGTCCCAAGGATGACCAACCATCCCCTATATTTTTTCGCATGCTTTTGAGGTATCCCCTAAATTTTTGAAGATAAGGGATGGCCCAGAGGGAATTTCCTAGCCTTCCCAACTCCCTAAACATCTTAGGGTTTGGAATGACTAGAAAATTATATGATGTGTGTCCCTTTTAGATAGTGTGAGATTTAAGTATAATCCTAATGTATTGATGTTGAATCTCCAAGCATCTAGGAATGGGTACTTGGGCACCCATATAGATGGTTGAAATATATTAATATTTTATTATTATCCATATAACTTGAAAATATTAGTTGAAGTGGAAATAACAATAGGGTTTGAGAATGAATATGGTGGTTACAAATTGAATTGACTTCATTTAAACCACTTTCTCATTCTCATGCACTGGTAGAGAGATTGGAGAATCTTTTCATGATGGGTGGGCTCCATAATGTATTGTAAATTAAAAAATGGAGCACTAATTTTTTAGATGTGTTCTCACTCTTCATATGGGTCAAAGATTCTTAGGATTTATGTTTTCTATTCATGGATGCATTGATGAGTGCCACAAGGGAATTGGATTTTTTCCTAACATGGTTTTTGGGTGTTAAGGTTTCAAGAATCCACATGTAGTTTCAACTCTTCTCTAAAAATTATATGCATTGAGTAGAAGTTTTTTTGTTATTATAGGTACACAATGTTGAAATACAAAGTGAACTATTAAAGCAAGATCCTCAAACTAAGTGTACATATTTTTAAATGATCATGTATTATCCAATGTAATGGAAATGGAGAAAGCATATAAAATCAGCAAACCATAAAGGTATAACATAATACCATGTGCATGGAGAAACCATTTTAGGAAAAAATCCACCATCAAAGAGTACAAGTATATATTATTCTTTAATAAATAAGTACATGGATATAATAATCTTTAATCTAATAGCATTCTAGTAGTACATGCATACCTATAAAATAACATACTCTTATCTCTATCCTAAGGCTCCAATATATAGAGAATATGGAAACAAGACACCATGAGTGGTTTACAAAATAAGATGCAAATACCATGGTCCCAAATTAGGCATCCAAGAGCCTCATGCAAAAATCCAATGCCCCACTTCACATGGGCAACCTCCCAAATAGTAAATGTAACTCTTGTAATCATGCAAGGTCAATTGCAACTTACAAGAAGGTGTAAATTGCATATGTAACTACTACACTTGAGTTAGACATCATTATTAATAGCATGTTTGACTTGTAACTCCTAGTAAGAATAGCTTCCAAGGTGGACTTACTATTTTGTCTCCATCATGTATGTGGACTACACCAACAATAAACAAAATGATCTACTTACCTACCTAGCACCTAGGATTAGGAAAGTACAATAAATGACCTGTAATAAATTTGTAACCACCACTGTCATATTATAATACTCTTTTAAATTCCATTACAACTAATACTCTAAGAATCACTGAAAATAATAATAAAATATCATCTCTCAACATGTTCACAAGCATCCAAGAACCCATTCCCAGGATTTTGGAGAGGCATTAAAGTAAATCAAATTTGTAAGGTTAATTCTTTCATTTGATATTATACAATGTAATGGCATAAATAGAAAAAAAAATAGATCAAGTACAAGATCCAAGGCCCATGGGATTGCTACACCAAGAAAAATTTTCTATGCTCACTAGCTTTGTGGGGAAATGTACAACAATATATTGAGTAACATGACCTTACTATTTTCTATCATCTTGTGAACAAAATGATATTACACATTAACATTAGTAAAAGCATGGTGTATAGGATTCTTGGCCAAAAAAATAACACTCTAACTACCACATTCCATTTTAACCACCATATAATCAAAATCAATACATAAGCATAGTATTTATAACCATAGCACATCCTTAGAGACATGTAACAACCATATACTCTTCTTCAATTGTGGAAAAATTGACCATGGGATTACTCTTATTGATCCAACTAATTGTATTACTAAATAAAGAGAGCACATAGCCACTAATGAACGTTCAACTATACAAGTAACCTACCCAATCTACATCAACAAAAATATGTATGTACAATGTCTTTCCATCATCATTAGAATAATGATAATATAAGAAATTATCATAATTTCCTCATAAACATCTAAACATCATTTAAATAACAAAATTCCAATGCTCCTTACCAAGGTTCGAAATAAACCTACTAAGAACTCCCCATTACTTGGTTAATATGTAGTCTTGTTCAAACCATTGCATGCATCGAGCTACTAATAGAGATAGCATAAGGTACATTAGACATATCCTCAAAATCATTATCAAATTAGGAAATATATCTAAATAAATATTAGTGTCAACTAGTATAGTAATATTAACTGGTTTATAATCTTATATAACAAGTGTCTACAAAATAACTTATCAACATACTCTTAGTCAAATATTTCTATGAACACAGACCCTATTGATCTCCATACCATGAATGTATTTTAGATCCCCTAAATCGTTCATGTTGAATGTTCCAAAAAGTTGAGTTTTTATCTCCTTGATCATCCCCTTATTGTTACCAGTAAACATGTCATTGACATCAAAGATAATGATTGAAATTTGATTGTCAATAATTTTAGCATAAACATAATGACTATGTTCACTCCTAACAAAAAAAAAATAGTGAACATGAATCAAACCTATGGTACCACATGTGAGATGAATATTTCAAACCATACAATAATCATTTTAACCTACAAACCAAATATTCCTTTTCTTTTACATAAAAAACATTAGGTTGTCACATATAAATTTCTTCTTCATTATCCTCATCCAAAAAACAAATTTTAACATCTTTTTGTTCAAGCTCAAAATCATAAGTTGTGGTAATTGATAACAAGAAGCTAATGGAAGATAATTTGGGAAAAATGGAGAATTTTACAAAATCAAATCCCTTTCCCTAGGAGTAGCCCTTGTCCACCACTTTGGCCGTGTACCTCTCTAATCATTCATCTACTCCAATTTTATTTTTTACACCTATTTGCAACCAATGGGTTTTTTCCCCTTAGGAAAACTAATCAAATCCCAAGTGTCACATAGTAAAGAATATATAGAATAAAATCTAGCAGGTTATATCTATCAATTGGGTTGTGTTATCGTATGGAGTATCTCAAGGCTACATTAAGGGTCTCTACTTGTTCTTCTACATGCTCACTGTGCTCATCTTGCTCAAAAATCTCATATGAACCCTCTTCTTCCTCTCCATCATCTAATCCAACATTATGTTTTTCAACATGTGTAACATGCAATATTTTCATTCCTTTTTATTTTGGCTATGCATGATCTAAAAATTCTCTAAACTCCCTCAAAATCACATCTCTAAAATATATCATTTTCTAGGATAGTGGATTCCAAAGCTTATAACCTTTTACATTCTCACTATAATCAACAAAGATGTAGTTATGTTCTTTTCCTTAAGCACATGAATGAAAGCCTCACAATAAAATACACTTAAATGTGAAATAAAAAGTTTATTACATGTTCACATTTCATAAGGAATTTTTGTCAACCAGAGTTTAAGAAGGAAACCAATTCAACAAGTAACAGCAGTACTCCCAACTACTTTCCAAAAGAACCAATCTAACTATGTGCCACTCAACATAATTATGGCTCTTTTCATCGAGGTTCTATTCATTCTCTCAGCAACCCTATTTATTTATGTGGTGTAAAAGGCAGTGTTCTAATAAACAATACCTACATGCTTATAGAAATAGTAAAATTCCCTAGAACAATATGCACCACAATTATCAAATCTCAAGGCCTTTATTTTCTTATTATTTTGTTTCTTAGTAAGTGCTTTAATCTCTTTAAAATTAGAGAAATTTTTGATTTAGAATGCAAAAAATAAACCCAAGTACATCTAGAACAAATATCAATAAAAATGACATAATATTGAGATTTACCCATAGAACCCATAGTTGTAGACCAAACACATATGAATGAATGATTTTCAATGGAATAACTTGCACAAAAGAGGAATATAGTATGAAATATTATACAAATACTTGATAATAACTTAGAATAACAAGCCACCTCGAGGGGGGAAACCTCCAAATATCTCCAAAAAGAACACAATTCATAATATAATAATCAAATAAGATCCACTACCTGGTATATATACCCTACTTATACCAAGGATATCACCCAAGCCAACTTAGACAACAACATATAATCCCTACGAAAACCTAATTAACTAAATAAAAATATAATAAAGATATTATGACTTAATTAAGATTTAAAGTGAAAAATGAAAAGTTGCATGGCCAGACGATGGCTCGGGACTGTGTTTTCAAGAGTCGAGCTAAGGCATCTATGCCCTAGCTCATGGTGGATTTTTGTTGGCTCTGCATTGTCTAGGGGGGTGTCTTCTTGCATGGCTGGGGGTTTGGTTTCCTTTTTAGTCTAAGTTGTGTCCTGGGGTGTGTGGAATGCTTCAGGATCATCTCTTCTTTCTGTAAGGGTTTCCTTTGCATCTGGTTTTGGGCGTTTGTCTTGGTGGTTGGATCTGCTGCGGTCCAAGTGTGGGGTGGTGGTAACTGGTGGGGGTGTGGGGTTTTTTGGTGGTGCGTAGGGTGTGAGCAGGTTGATCTCATTCTACTTGGTTTGTATCTTCTTCTTGATGTGTGTTTAGGAAGGGTTTGTGGTGCAGGTGTTGGTGTGGAGCAAGGAGGAGGGTGTGGGAAGGATTCCCCCACCCATTTTTGTTCAAGGATTGTGCTTATTGTCTTAGGGCATGATGGAATTCTCGAAGGGTGAGACATCAGTGGGGTGCCCTAACTTGGACTTTCGGATAGCAATAGGCTCAAAATTTTCAAGTCAAGGGATGAAGAGCTTTGATAACAACCTGTTTGCTCTGAATACTAGGATTGTTGATATGGGGTTGTCTAATGGTGCGTGAATCACAAAGATTAACGGTTGTCTTGAGAGGTGCAAGGAGAGGCCAAAACTAGTTGTTTCATCTGAAATGATTGTTGAAGATGTTGAGTATTATTCAAATCACTCCTTATATTGTAAGTTTTTGGGGATGAGGGTTTCCTTGCAATTTTTGGAGGTTTGGGCCCAGAGGACATGGGAGCTAGAGGGGGAAATGGAGATAATGTTGCTGGCAAACAATTATTTCATGTTACTTTTAATTGCATTGCTGATCACAATAGGGTATTTGAGGGAGGCCCTTATTTTCATAATAAGGTAGGGTTGTTTATCAAGCCATGGCATGCAGGTTTTAACCCCACTGAGGAGCTTCCAAATCGTGTCCCAGTGTGGGTTCGTTTATCGAGGTTCCCGATGGAATGTTGTCAAGAGGATGTGTTGCACCTATTGGCCTCGGTGCTTAGAAAACTAGTTGGGACTTCATCGCAGACTTTGGTTAAAAAGGTAATGACTTTTGCACGCATTTGTGTTGAGATTGATCTAAGTAGGCCTTTGCCCGATGCAATAGATATGTGTGCGGGCTCTTGTTCTTGGGTGCAACATTTGGACTATGAAACTCTTCCTTTTTGTTGTTGGCTTTGTCGAGAATATGGCCATTTGCAGTGGAGATGTCCAAGGTATAAGCCTGTGGAGTCCCAACCTTCACAACCTTCTAGCAATCTTCCTAGAATAGATAAGGGGAAGAGCATTTCTCTTGATGAGTTAGGTGCTTCTGATGGTTTTGCTCCAGTCAAGGCTCGAAATCGGAACAGGGGTCAAAAGAGGCCTTTTAAAGAAAGGCAAGATGAAGGTACCTTTAACAGATTTGAGGTTTTGGATGAGCTCAGCCAACAGGAGGTGAACCCGGGTTTAATCAACCTGGATCGGGGGCTTGAGGGCTTAGCTTAGGAGGATCTTGTTCTTGATTCTTCTATGGATCCACAAATGGATGATTGTTTGCACATGGAAGCTAATTAGCAAATGGTGGTTTCAAAGGTGCAGGCCACCTCGGCCGTTGTTCCAACAATAGGTGAGGATTCTTCTCTTCCTGGGTGGAACACTGGTTCAGACTCGGCTAAGAAAACCAAGCCTCCCCCCAAATTGGGCATCATGCAGAAGGATATTAAGAAGGGCAGGGCAGAGAAATTTTCTAAACCTAGCAGAAAAAGGATGTGGAAAAGATTAAACTGGCAGGTGAGAATTTGGTGGAGTCAGGGTCAGTAAAGACTCTGGATTCTCTTTTTTCAAACCCCTTGAAATGATTGTTCTTTCATGGAATGTACGGGGCTTGAACAACAGCCCTAGAAAAAAAGCAGTTCATGATTTAGTTAGAAGTCAAGGTCCTAATGTCTTCTTTTTGCAAGAGACTAAGTTATCTATTGAGAATATACAAGGCTTGGAACCTAAGTTGTGGAGGAGCGGGGAGTACTAGTGCATTGGAGCTCATGGAATTTCTGTGGGTCTAGCATGTTTATGGAATCCACAGAGGATCCAACCTCTTTGGTGGATATCTTCTAAATCCTCTATGTCTATGATTGCTACTAGTTTTCAGACAAGGGAAGTCATTCTCTTTTCTAATATATAAGCTCCTACGGATTTTTGGGGTAAACAAGGTCTGTGGTCCCATATCAGGCTTATTTGTAGCATGACGCCTTTTCATCCATGGATTTTGGCTGGAGATTTCAATGCTATTTGTGAGTTGGCTGAGAAGCGAGGTGGTACTAGAAGGCTGGAGCCCTCTGCGCTGCTGCTTCGTGCCAATATCAATACCTTGAATTTTGTTGATATCAAACCTAGCAATGGTCAATTCACCTGGAACAATCATCAGGTTGGTGATTTATGCATTGTAGAAAGATTAGATCACTTTATGGTTTCTTGTTACTGGGTTGGAGGGATGTGGTCGTCTTGATTTGAGATCTTGGATTGGAGAGGATCAAACCACTGGCCTATTAAGCTTACTACTAAGTCAACTCGTGTGCCTCGTATTCCCTCTTTTAGGTTCCAACTCATGTGGTTGCGGGACCTTTCTTTGAATGCTTTTGTGACTGACTGATGGAAGAATGGTAGACTAGATTATGGCAGGGCAATGTATTCCTTTGCTAAGTTACTTCAACATGTTAAATATCAGCTCAAGTGGTGGAATCATCAGTACTTTGGGAATGCCTTCCATGTAAAGGTGATGGCTCAGGAAGATTTGGATGGTATCACGAGGAGGTTAAGGGAGGATGGGGTGATGGTTGAGTTGCTTCAGGACGAGGCTCAGGCTGTGAAAACTCTTGAAGAATGGGATCTGTGAGAGGAAATGTATTGGAAACAAAAGGCTCGCATTGAGTGGCTTCAAGAAGGGGATAAAAATACAGCTTTCTTCTTCAATTCGGTGAAAGCTAGGCGACATGGTAATTCTATCTCTGGTCCGGTGAATGAAAAGGGAGACCATCTTTCCTCCTTCCCGGAAATCTCAAGGGAGGTGGTGCAGTATTTTGAATCTCTTTTTAGGGAGGACTCACAAGGGGGGTCTCCTGAGGAAGCGCAAATTCTTTCTTGTATCCCCTCTCTCATGTCTAGAGAATTGAATCAACAACTCATGAGTGATATCTCACTTGAAGAGCTTGAAGGGATTGTTTTCAATATGAAGAAAGGGAAGGCGCCTGGTCTAGATGGCTTCCCGATTGAGTTTTTTCAAGAATTTTGGGATATCATCAAACTTGACCTCCTGGCAGTGGTTCAAGAATCTCAACAAAATAAGAAGATGCTAAGGGCTCTAAATGCTACCTTTCTAGATCTTATTCCCAAGAGTGAGGGGGTAGATAGGTTAAGCCAATTTTGGCCCATTTCTTTATGCAATGTAATTTATAAAATTATTTCTAAACTTATTGTTGATAGGTTGAAAAAGGGGCTTGAGGAGCTAATCTCCGAGGAACAAAGTGGTTTTGTAGCTGGTAGGAAAATTCTAGATGGGATTATCATTGCAACTGAGGTCATCCATTCTATGGCCAGCTCTAAAGAAAAAGTGATGTTTATCAAACTAGACATGGCTAAGGCATATGATAGAGTCAGGTGGTCCTTCCTTCGGAAGGTTCTTAGTGCTTTTGGTTTTGCTAAAGAATGGATTCAATGGGTTTTGAGTTGTGTTACTTTAGTCTCTTTCTTTGTGCTTATCAATGGGAGTCACTCTGAGTTATTTGGTGCTTCTAGGGGGCTTCGTCAAGGAGACCCTATTTCCCCTTGTTTATTCTTTTGGCTGAAGGTTTGGGGAGATGGATTAAATGGAGTGTGGATTATGGTCCCATTCAGGGTTGGAGGTGGGGTGGCACCTTACCTCTGCAAACTCACTTGCAATTTGTGGATGATACCGCTTTGATGGGGATGGCTACAATGCGAGAGGCTTCTAATTTACGAAGAGTGTTGGATGTTTACCTGGTTGCCTCCGGTCAACAGATTAATGAGGGAAAGTCTTCCATTTTCTTCTTCAACACTTTGGGCCCCATTCAACAGAGGATTGCCCAAACTTTGAGATTTCAGATCGGGACTCTCCCATTGACTTACCTTGGTATTCCTATCTCAGTGTGTAGACTACCTAGGGAGTCTTGGCATATTATTTTGGATAAATTTTGGGTGAAAGTTAATCACTGGACTCATTGATGGTTATCCTTTGTTGGTCGTGTCTAGTTGATTAAGTCAGTGGTGCAAGCTCTGCCCATTTACAGATGCATGCTCCAGGTTGCCCCTATGGGCTTTCTTAAGGACCTAGATTCAGTGGAAAGACAATTTTTATGGGTTGGTTGCTTGAGTCCTCCAAATGGAGTCTGGTTAGATGGGAGGTTGTTTGTAGTCTGAAACAATATGGTGGACTAGGTTTGAGGTAGTCGACATTGACTAGGGAGGCTCTAGCTGCAAAACTGTATTGGCGTTGGTGTAACGAGCAAGATAAGAGTTGGGCTAGGGTTCTTTCTCAGAAGTATCTCTCAGGGATCCCTCAGCCCATTATTTCTAGGTACCCCCTTATGGGGAAGGGCTCAACGATATGGGGCACCCTCAAAAAAGGGGTTGTGATTATTAAGGAAGGATTATTTTGGATCTACAAGAAGGGGACAAAGTTCCAGTTCTAGTTTGATTCTTGGGATGGTTTTCCTCCCATCACCTCTTAGTTTCCCAACTTGTTGAATCTTTTCCAAATATTTCTTGAGGCTGGTTGGTCGCGGGTGAGTGATTTTAAGTCCTTTTCCTCCTGTGGCCAGATGGAGGTGGCCAAATGGAAGTCCCCTGATGAGTGGTCGGATGTTGGTTTACAGGAGGATTGTGTTGTGTTGCAAAGTATCCTCTCCATTCAAAGATGTAGCTCTCTCCGAGATGATGACGTGCTTTCTTGGTCCCCCAATCCTAAGAGGACCTATACTGTTTCCTTTGGTTATAGTGTGTTATTGTCTCATAGGTTGGTTGGGGCTGAAATTCAGTGGTGGAAGAAGGTCTAGAACAAGCTTTCTTGGCCAAAATGTAATTGCTTTGTTTGGATGTTGGCCTGGAATAAGTGTTTGACTTGGGATAACATTTGAAAGAGAGGTTTCCAGGGTCCTTCTGTTTGTGTTATGTGTGGGGCTAATGAGGAGGACTCTACTTACCTATTTTTTCATTGCTCTTTTTCCCTCTAGCTTTGGCATTTTTGGTGGGGTGTTTGGAAAATTCCTTGTGTTCATGCTTCGTCCTTGATTGAATTTTGGCAGGGGATGGTTCAACCCCTTTATGTGGCCTCCTTTTTGTAGGAGGTGTGGTTTGTGGGGCCTATCTTCTTATTGTGGCAGATCTGGTTGGAAAGTAATCGAAGGATATTTCATGGAGAATAGAGGCTGGTGCAACAAATTTGGCAGAGATTATTGGGCATGGTTCAGGAAACAATGGAAGCTAGGTTTGAAGTGCAATTCCCTTTGGTGAAAAGGGATACAGAGTTGGTGGAGAGATTGGGGATTCAGGGGTCGTCATTAGCTTTGGCAAGGGCTGAGAGAGGACGGCGAGAGAAGCAAAAAATTCATAGGGTTGGAAAATGGCAACTCCCCCCATTCGGTTTTTTGAAGATCAATATTGATGGATCTTCAAGGGGCAATCTGGGACCGGCTGGTATTGGGAGGATTGGTAGGGATTCTTTGCACTTGGTGATCTTCCTCTTTTCAATCTATGAAGGGACACAGACCATCAACATGGTGGAAGGGTTGGCTATTCTTAACACTCTTGAGAGAGCTTATGCTTTGGGATGGAGAAGGATTGTTTGTGAATCTAATTCCCAGATCTTGATCAATTTGCTTATTGAGTGGAAAGTGGCAGATGTCAACTAGCAGTTGGCTAGGGTTGTGCAACAAATTCTGCGGATTAGTTCATTTATGGAAATGATGACTTTTGTCTGTTGGTGTAATTAATTAATTAATTATTACACTAGCATAAGTTAACTTAGGTCTTGCATTTAATCATTTAGTCCTAGGTTGCAATCATTTAATAAATGGGATAATATTCCCTTCCTAGTTTGTGGGATAAGATTCCTTCTAGAACTTATCTCATCATTTAATGATCATCACCATAGGGTTCACATGTTGTCACATGTTGTTAGATTATAACACTTGGCAACATCTCATGCATATTAGGGTTTACCTCGCCTATATAATCAGGCATCTTGTTCATTTGTAACATATCAAATCAATATCATATCAATCATATTATCAAAAGAATCTTTAATCAGCATTCCATTGTTGCAACACTTCTCTTTGTGGTTGATTATCTTTCATGGCTAAAGTCTTGCATTGAAGATTCTGGAGCTTCAAGGGCTGTGCAATCCATCATCTCAACATGGTATCAGAGCTAGTCCATTGAAACATCAACCCTTGATCTAGGAAGTTGGAGTGCAAGATTCTTGCAGGCTTGGAGTTTTATGTTGCAGGCTAGTTGGTTCTACCTGGGAGCCAAGCTAATTTCTGGTGTAGATTAGGTTCTCTCTGACCTCTCCATTGATTCCAGAAGGCCTCAAAACCCATAGATCGCCTATTCATTTGCCAAAATCAGAGTAGATTCAACCGGGAGCCTATGAGGTATTATCTAGGGTTTGCAATTTTTTGTACTATCCATACAATTTTGTAGAAAAAAATCTTCCCTCTCTGTCCTCCATCAAGGAAAATTTTTTTTAGAAAAATCAATATTTTTTTCTGGCTATTATTAGGCATTTTTTATATAGTTCTGGCATAAATCAAACTCTGTCAGGGCAACCTGCAAATAAAATTGGTGGTCGGCAGAAATATTTCTTTTCGTGCCTATAGTTTATTTTCCGGTCGGCATTTCATATATTATCGGTGTTTTAATTTTTATATTTGAATTGCAAATTTATTGCAATATTCAAATATTCCTTCGTCAGCATATAATCGACTTCTGTAGAATCTTATCGGCCGATCACATCACTGTACCCAACCTCCGCAGATTTGTCACCGTTGCCGTCATCCAGCCTGCCACCGTCGACTTGCCATTCTCCAGCACCGCCTGTTGAAGCTTCCAATCACCGATCACCCATCTTCATTGAAGTTTCTGGCTCCCATCGACATCTATTTCCCCCGCCACTGGTACCCGATCGTATGCGAATCCATGGGCTCTGCTTGACTCCGAGCAGTCCGTTCTCCCCGCCACCTCCGCCAACCATGCCACCTAACCTGCCATCGGATAGTCGCTCCGCCGCCACCTATCCAGCGGCACTTTATTTTTTTTCCCATGCCAGCCCCTCGGTCATATCAGCGACCGGTGGCTTATTTTTTTTAGCCCCGGGTGCTTCATTTTTGCACCTAGTTAGCTAGTTTGATTTAAATTGCAGTTTTTTTTCTAAGGGCCATATCTGAAACGCAACTAATTCTCAAATTTAAAATGCAGTAATTAAAATGATTTCATGATTTACTTTCAAAAAAACTTTTTATGCTAAGAAAATAATATAGTATTTAAAAATTTACAACTAAATGGAATATAATAAATTAATTAACCATTTGCTCAGTACATTCAAGCATGTCGTAAATAAATTATTAATTTAATAAACTTAAATACTTAAACACTTTATTGCTCAAATAATTTATTAAGCTTTAATACTTATCTATGGAAATGTGCAAAAGAAATCCCAACTATTGTTAGAATGGTCCTTGGTTTAGCCTCTTCCATCTTTGAGTAGTCTGGGAGGAAAGTAGACTTTGCTGCTCTACATGAGTGTCGATTCCACTGGAACAATGCTCAACACTCATGCCACAAAACCATGCCCTGGCCAGGACCGTCCTGAGTGCACACACTTGTACCCCAAGTTGGACACCCACTGTAGGAGTGCCCCTTCTCCGTCCTACTCATAGCCTGCTAACCTAAAACCCTATTCCCGCAATGTGCTCCACTTGATTTTCCTCTTTTTATTTTTCATGTCTTTTTTCCAAGTCTCACATAAATTCTTTATATAAACTTTAAGGGGTGGTTTTCCAAACCATCACACCCTTTCACGAGATTTCCATTTAATAATTATTTCAATAAATAATTATGTTTCCACCTCCTTAAGAGAGATTTTACACATATGCTTTATTAATATCTCATTTAATCAAAGGATAACAATATCATTTATTCTCCCTTTAATTTTAAAGGGTTTTTTTCATAAGTTTTTCTTCTTGGGGAAAAAGTCACATAACAATTCTCCCTTTATAAATTAGCTACTGTCCTCAGTAGCACATGTGAAGCATCTACATCACAACTCAACAAAGACATAATCAATAACTGAAGAAACCGATATTGAATATAACTATTCTTCTTAATATTGTATGTATATTTACTTCATCTATATCCTTTTCTTCTCTTAATTCATAGATATCTCCCCTTTTTTAATTGTATTTTAAGTTAAGTAATTACAAGAAAGCATTTTTTTTCCAATGACAAGAGTTGTGCATACATAAATATTAGGAATTTACAATCAAAGAAACTAATGGTAGTCTATGTATTTACTCAATATTTCAACCTTATCAATTTTCTCTCATGTTACCAATTTTCTTTAATATAGATATTTTAAATCTTATATATGTAGCTTCAACATTAAATATATAAAATTATTAAATCATGTGTTGACATAACATATATCTAGTGAAACGACATACATATCCCATACTATGTAGTCACTTATTCATGAACTATATAATTGATATATTTAAAATATATTCTAAGATGATAATCATGCATTCCGGACTACATGAGTATCCTCTTTTCCTATGTAATACTTTATAAGTCACAGGTACAAAGTTATTGGGTTGATCAAGTCCAATAACAAAGTACCATAGATAAAGATGGTACTAAAAAAATTCATTAAGCACCTTAAAAAAAATAAAACATTAACAAGTTATCAATACCCACATAGTACCTCATAAAATTCTAGGTCCAATCTTCTTTAAAAAAAAAATTCTTATAAGTTTGGCAACATATGAAATTTCAATAAATTATTCATAAAAGAAACATGTGAAAAACATCACATATGCTACTTGTGTATAAAATGTTGGAATAGAAAGTCTCCCCCCTTGTAAGATTTGGCATGTCCCTATGTCTAAGCTTAAGAGCTTATTTGGTTCCATATCTAATAATGGCGTGGTATTATTCTCATGAACTCATTCCAAAAACAATGTCAATTTTCTAAGTTTAATATGTGAATCCAAGCACCTGTGGGTTATGGGCCTATAACGTAATTTACAAATTAAACAGCTATAGATGTCGATTTTGCACAAACATAACAAGCATATTAAATCACTCAAAATAATTAGAAAGGTAAATGAAAATTAGTATGAATATATAATTTTCATCTAGTAATTTTGGTTTCAAAGACACCTAAATAAGAGAGTACTACCCAAATAGGAATATGAACTTAAAACCACTAAAGCGATCATCTCTTATTTAAAATCTTGTGATAGACAAATCAATATCCCGAGAGCTTTGTGAATCATGCAAGACTATATTCCAATTTGATATTTAGGGTTGTATGATTCAAAATTTGGCTTTCTATGTCATTTAGAAAATCTATATAATGCATTGGCAACCTATAAATCTCCAAATTTCAAGTTTAAAATTAGACCCTTGTTTTCGTCCTCTAACTAGTCAATGTGTGTCAATTTGGACCTAAAATATAGTATTATGCTTTAGAATATTGTAATTACAAATTCTTAAATAAATAACTTTGTTTGTTCTCCAATCCACCAAGTTCATCAATGCATCTCCATGCATGAAATGATGAAAAAACCATTTATTTTCCATATTTTCTCAAAAGGAATCGAGATCAAAGATGAACTTTGAGGACCAAAGAAAATGAAAAATATCTTTATCTACATATGAAGTACATTTACATAAATAACAATGTTCATGAATGGACTATTACAAGGATAACAATCCTAATAGCTAAAAATTAGAACAATATCTCGAAGTAATTTGTATTCAACCCAATCGTTGTTTTCTTCAAACAACTCCACCATTTAAATTATTATATTCTCCTCCAAACCATGACATATAGGTTGTGAATTATCTAAGGCTTAGCAAACATTGGTTTAGATGATTTTAACAAATCAACACAATAAATTCTCAATCTAAACTTGTTAACCTTATTAATAAGACAATTTTATTTTTTTTAATTCCACACATTCCATTTTCACATCTTAATAGTATGAGTGAACCCTTAAATCTTAACAAAGAATTATCTATTAGCGGAAAATACTAAAACTAATATATGGATGGTGTTACTCATGTTTGAAAGAGAACTCTGAAGATTTTTAAGGATGCTCCTAATAGTTTTCTCTAAAATCTGTCCATCGTAAAATCTAAGTATTTCTGAATATATATAATGAATTCTCTAAAGGCACTTGTAAGAAGCCACAAATAGCCAGTGTGAGGGAGTTAGCCAGGAAGCTGGTTGGCAGGCATCTGTTTGTGGTTGAGATAACTATGGCGTTTTGGTATTCTTAAAAAAAAGCATTATGCACTGTCAAAGACTTTCATTAGAGTAGTGGCTACACTAGAATCATTAGTGATGTGGTGTACAAAGACAACTATAAATCCTTTTCAAACTAGAAAAGCATTACAAATGAAAGCTTAATATTAAGCACCAAGACAAAGGAGTTCCCAAAGATTATCTCCGATTCAAGGAACTTATCGATACTCCTAAGCAACAGAGCAATATAGATGCCATTCGCAATTGTACAAGTAGATTACATTCTAGAGTATTCAACTCTTCGACTAGAACTAGGAAGTAATTCACAGCTACTCTCACATGGTGATATTTTCTACAGACCATAATTGTTTAAGTCCGTGTACCCAATAAAAAAAATAACAGTGCATTATGACGCCTCAAATTATTATGATCAACAGGCTATAATAGTTGTTGTGATCTCTCATAACAATGTGAGTAAGCAAAAGATGTCACCTCAACCCAAGTCTAGGGTTTTACTGGAAGGAGTTGCAACTATAATATCTATTGAGTTTCCTCTATTCTATGCATGTTGATGGCTGTTAATTGTAGGGATGGCAAAAAATAAATAAATAAAAAATCAACAGATTTAATACCTCTATGCCTCCGTTTTCCTATGAAAATATATAAGATATGGAGTATTCTTGGCACTCAAACCTTCCATACCGATAAAATTGGCAACACCGCGGTCCCATTGTAAACTATTTATTCTCAGGCTATTCTTTGATAGAATCGAAGCGAGGAAGGTAATTATGATCTTACTATTTTCTTCAAGTTATTCTTATTATTTTCTTCAACCTGAGAAGATTCTTGTCAAGAGATAGTTACGCCAGTGATAATAGTGGAGCCAGGGCTTAAATTTGATGGCCGTATGGCCATATTTAGTCATTTTAGCTATAAAATACAATTAAAATTTTAGGAAGACTGTATCACTTGAAAGTCAAAATTTTAGTTAAACTGTCAAAATTTATATGTAATTATTCCTATATATGCTTCTTCAATCTACATATATTTTTCTTAAAATAGATAACCTTTAATATTTGAAAGGCAACTTCAAATAAATGACCGTCACAAAAAATTGCTTGACAGGCAGGGTCGACCGTCAAATTTAAGCCCTGAGTGGAGCTTAGGAAAGTTGCAAAAGGTAATTTGAGTGAAGTTTCAAGGGTAATTATTTCTCATGAATTCCAGAAACCTAATCTCTTTTGTGTGTATGCATGAATAAATTTTATCCTGGGAGTGAAAAAATATTTCATTTAATTCCCTGTGAAAAATATAGATAAAGTAACTATTAAATTTAAATGAATCCCCGTAAAAAGTATGAAGGGAAAAAAAAAAAAACTATGGGTAAAATGTTATTAAGTTTGATTCACTCAAATTAATTACTTCAACATTTTTATTTTATTTTTACATTTAGTCTATGAACATAATAAATAAAAAATAAGAATTAATTTAACTATTATGATGTTAAATTTCTTATATTTTTAGTTTTTGAAATTAAATGCAAAATAATGAAATTATGATATTAAGCCTCTTTTGAAAATAAAATAAGGTAAAAGATTTATTTTTTAATTTTTAATTTTATTATTTGTATAATTTTTTGTTTTTGAATGTAACTTAAGTAAAAATAATTTATAACTGCGTAAATCTAAATTAACTCTTAAGTCAATTTTAAATGCTCTATAAAACTCTAAATTGATTTACCTAAATGATTTACCCTTTGAATAATTAATTGATGCAACAAATAAAGAGTAACTTTTATTTTTTAATCTTTTTTGCAAAAATAAATGTAACTAAACTTAAACTTTTATAATATTTTCAATTAATATATTTATTTTGCACAAAAATAGAGTGAAATAAATGAATGGATTCCGTCAGGCTCTATACCAAATGAAACGCAACTAATTCTCAAATTTAAAATGCAGTAATTAAAATGATTTCATGATTTACTTTCAAAAAAACTTTTTATGCTAAGAAAATAATATAGTATTTAAAAATTTACAACTAAATGGAATATAATAAATTAATTAACCATTTGCTCAGTACATTCAAGCATGTCGTAAATAAATTATTAATTTAATAAACTTAAATACTTAAACACTTTATTGCTCAAAGAATTTATTAAGCTTTAATACTTATCTATGGAAATGTGCAAAAGAAATCCCAACTATTGTTAGAATGGTCCTTGGTTCAGCCTCTTCCGTCTGTGAGTAGTCTGGGAGGAAAGTAGACTTTGTTGCTCTACATGAGTGTTGGTTCCACTGGAACAATGCTCAACACTCATGCCACAAAACCATGCCCTGGCCAGGACCGTCCTGAGTGCACACACTTGTACCCCAGGTTGGACACCCACTGTAGGAGTGCCCCTTCTCCGTCCTACTCATAGCCTGCTAACCTGAAACCCTATTCCCACAATGTGCTCCACTTGATTTTCCTCTTTTTATTTTTCATGTCTTTTTTCCAAGTCTCACATAAATTCTTTATATAAACTTTAAGGGGTGGTTTTCCAAACCATCACACCCTTTCACGAGATTTCCATTTAATAATTATTTCAATAAATAATTATGTTTCCACCTCCTTAAGAGAGATTTTACACATATGCTTTATTAATATCTCATTTAATCAAAGGATAACAATATCCTTTATTCTCCCTTTAATTTTAAAGGGTTGTTTTCATAAGTTTTTCTTCTTGGGGAAAAAGTCATATAACAATATCTTCGCGCCACGATATCAAAAATTTGCAAACAAGATATCAAAGGAAAGAGAATTCAGAGCACTATCTAGTGGTGCCACCATTTTGCAAGATTTTTTTGCTATAAATTTCTAAAGTCAATTGAATTCAACCCTCCATTGTGTACTCAAAAGTGCATATCTTCACATCAGATTGTTGGATTTCGGAGATTCCAACGGCATTCAAGAGATATTTCAGTGCATTTTTTATCAGTCCAGTCACCTTCTTTGGTTTCAGCTCCAGGTATCCTTTTTTTTGGTTTTTTGATTCTTGAGACATCCTAAAGATTGAAGAAGAATTTCTTGATCTCGGAGGCATATTGTCAATTGCATATCTATCTGGAAGTCTTCTATTTGTCATTGAAGGTCAGTTTCTTTGATTTTTGTGGAGAAATTTTGTTATGGGGCTTGCATATTACTCTCCTTCTTTGGTTATGTTGCACAAGGGTAACTATCAACAATGGTGAGATGGGATCTGCCACCATCTTCAGCCACTTGATCTATTGCCTCATGTATATGGTATAGTTCCTCGCCCAAGAGAAGGTGTTCAAAAATTTTCTTGGAGTTGCAGCAGGTACACTATTTTGGAAATCATTGTGATGCAAGTTGATTCTAATGTTTTGAATGATATTGATCATTGTGATTGTCCTCACATCCTTTGGATTAAGCTTTGGGAGATCTATGGAGATTCAAATACTCCACCATTCGCCGATGATCATGCTTCAAAATGTCATTCTTCAGATCAAGTACCCCATGATGCTATTGTTGTGTAGGAAGTTGATTACCTTGATCTTTCTGAAGAGGTTGACAAGGTACCTTTTAGTGCTTCTTCTTCATCAGAGACAGTTGGTATTCCTTCACATTCAGTGATTCCTTGTCCAGAATCATTGATTGAGGCTTCCACCATCATCATTCATCAGGACACATTCTATTTTTCAAACTTGCTATCACAGGATGGCTTCATTTCAGGCATCACTGACTTGGCTACTTCTACAGGTTTGGAGGACATTCTTGAGGGGATATCACTCTATTCAAATTTGGCTTTGGAGAGTTGTTTTGAGTCTCCTCATTCCTTTGTCTCGACCTTGATTGGGAATCCAGAGACTATCTTGGAGGAACTTGGTTTCTCTTCAAAGATTTCTTATCCGAGACTTCTTCCCTGTTACTCCCTTCAGGTTTTGAGGTTTCTTCAGCATCCACCATTAGATTTTCTTTAGACTTCTTTTAGTGGTTTTGAGTACACTTCCTTCAGGGGGGACTATCAAGTCTCCATCATATTCATCCCATCTCAGTCTTTGGATATTGTTCAGCATCAGTTTCTACATCGACCTGGTTTGTCACTCTCTTCATTGATTATGGCATCTTCATCTTAGGCAAGGAGACATTTGAGTAGAGTTCAGAGACACCATCAGCATACATACATCCTTCCTTCCTTTAATTCCTATCCAGAATGGGAAGCATCTTTGCACTTGCAGTTGGTTTTGTTTCTTCTAAAAGGGAGACAAGTTGTTTGTCGACATTGGATCTTGTTTTGTCTTCAAACACTTACCTTTCTTGCAGGTGATCTCATCTTCTGGGGGGGATATATAGTCTCTCTATTGTATGTCCTCCTTCCTTCCCATTCTCACTTTTCCATCTCCTTTTTGGAGAGGGGTTTTGTTCCTACTGGGTTTTCCCCTTTTCTCCGGTTGTGGGAGATTTTTTGCATCTTCATGTACATGGGTACCTAACATGGCCTTGTAGCTGGGACCCATCATCATCTTGCATAATCATTGCATTTTCCTCCCTAAGTTGCACTTATGGGGGGGTTTTGTAATTAATTAATTAATTATTACACTAGCATAAGTTAACTTAGGTCTTGCATTTAATCATTTAGTCCTAGGTTGCAATCATTTAATAAATGGGATAATATTCCCTTCCTAGTTTGTGGGATAATATTCCTTCTAGAACTTATCTCATCATTTAATGATCATCACCATAGGGTTCACATGTTGTCACATGTTGTTAGATTATAACACTTGGCAACATCTCATGCATATTAGGGTTTACCTCTTGTCTATATAATTAGGCATCTTGTTCATTTGTAACATATCAAATCAATATCATATCAATCATATTATCAAAAGAATCTTTAATCAGCATTCCATTGTTGCAACACTTCTCTTTGTGGTTGATTATCTTTCATGGCTAAAGTCCTGCATTGAAGATTCTAGAGCTTCAGGGGCTGTGCAATCCATCATCTCAACATTGTCCATATTCCAAGGGAGTGGAATAGGGCAGCTGATTGTTTGGTGAAATGGGCTTCTGAGCATGTTGAGGGACGGAGAATTGAGGAATGGGAGTTGGTTCCTCAGAAGCTTCGTCTTGATTTAATGAATATTCTTGCTGAAGATAGGGATGGGAATGGTGACGGATGATGGTGTTGGTTGTTTTATCTTAGTTTGGTTCATTGCTCTTGTTTTTCCTTGGGACCTCAATCCTTTGCTTCCTTTGTAATGTTGCTTGCTGATCTTCAATAAAGTTTTTACCCCTTTTTTCAAAAAAAAAAATTAAGATTTAAAGTATCCACAAGTCGACTACTTATAACCCTATACACACTCTAGGATTAAGGGCATAGCATTCCCCCCTCTTTAGAGAAGCATTGTCCCCAATGCTAATTAATGATGTATTCTTTTGCATAAAATCTTCATCTCCATCTTCTTCTTCTTATTTTTCTTTTTCTTCTTCTTCATTTCCTTTTTTTTGCTTTGCTTCTTCTTCATTTCCTTTTTTCTGCTTTGCTTCTTCTTCTTCATTTCCTTTCTTCTACTATACTTTTTCTTCTACTCCTTGTTCTTGTTCTTGTTCTTGTTCTTTCCCTTGCTCTTGCTCTTGCTTTAGCTCTTGCTCTTGCTCTTGCTCTTGATCTTGCTCTTGCTCTTGCTCTTGCTCTTGCTCTTGCTCTTGCTCTTGCTCTTGCTCTTGCTCTTGCTCTTGCTCTTGATCTTGATCTTGATCTTGTTCTTGTTCTTATGCTTCTTCTTTTTTCTTGCTCTTTCTTTTGTTATTTTTTGACTTTTTCTTCTTATTTTGTTACTTCTTGTTTTGAAGAACTAACCTCCCAAAAAATTACCCAAGAACTTCACTTATTTGTAACCCTAGAGGTGAATCTAGTGTAAACTCTAATTTTATAATAAATCACACAAAATAAATCCAAACAATCTAAAACTTTTACTATATCTTAATAGGTCTTGGATATGACTTCCCAAAAATAATCTCTAACAAATTACTTGATTTAAGCCTTGGTAGTTAATTTGGTGAAAACCCTAATATTACAACAAATCACCTAATTATGCTCTAATTTTTTAAAAATTTATATTACAGACACTTTAATGTCATTGAAAAATCCTCTAAAACTTAATAAAAAATTTACCACTATATGAGAGACATGTGCTTCCAAAAATGAATTTAGTAAAAACCCTAATTTTGCAATAAAACACTTAATTACACTCCAATTTCTTTGAAATTTAAAATACATAAACTTCAATATGTTCTTCAAAAACCCTTAAAAAATAGAAAAAAATCACCAAAATATGAGATATATGTGCTTCCCAAAATGAATTTGTTAGAAACCATAACTCTATCATGAATTGCTTAATTCTACTTCAAAAATTTGAATTGTAGAAGATTCAATGTGTCCATGAAAAAACTCTCCAAAATATGAGAGTTATGCACATCCCAAAATGACCTCCAAAATTGGAAAAAATGTCTTTCCTTTACAATGCCACGATCATGGTCTAATACCACTTTAATGGAATAACTTGCACAAAAGAGGAATATAGTATGAAATATTATGTAAATATTTGAAAATAACTAAGAAAAACAAACCTCTTTGAGGGGGAAATCCTCCAAATATATCCAATGAGAACACAATTCACAATCTGATGATCAAATAATGTTGATGTGAATAAGTGTTTTACCTAACTAGTTTTTTAGTGGGTCTTCCTTACATATTAAGTTCACTTAGGTCCTAGGAGGGAATATTTATAGGTGTTAGTTGTCATTATATCTTATCTTATCCTTTGAATTTTAATACTAATGTCCTAAGTCATTTAATATTACTTGTCTCATGACATAGGATTAAGACAATTGTCATGATCTTGTCTAATCCTATGTCTCACCTTGGCTATATAACCAAGTGATATCATGTGTAAATCAATATTGATATAACATTGATCAATCATATGATCATATAATCTATCATTTGTATCCTTTGATAGAATAGAATTATTCTCACATAGCTAATATATCTTGTGCTTTCATGAAGAACTTAGATCTTGGGTGGTTATAATCTTCAGCCAAATCTTGCAAGGTGTAGAATATTTTATACCAACTCTTACATGGTGTCAAATTGTGTGGGATTGCTTCTTGTTAGTCTTTATTGAGAGATATAGGTTGCAAATGTTGGTGGATCTTGAAAATCTGAGTATGCTCTTTCCTTGCACCAAATGATGACCTGGAGAATTAAAAAAATAAAATAAATATTAGATTTGTGGGTTTCTTCTTTGTGGTTTTGTATTGTAGGTTCAAATTAGATCTTTTTGGTATAAATCTAAACTCGCCATTGAGTCCAGACGGTTTGAGAAAGTCATTTTTTTCCTCCTTTTTTGTCCAAATCGAACATCTGAGGCCAGATCTATGAGGGTTTGAATTTGAAGAGGGGTTTCCAGATCCAAGAGATAGCTACAATTTTCGAGCACTTTAGGTCCAAACAGGCCCTTCCATTGCATCCAAGAGGCCCAAAAACCCCAAGATTGACTATCAAATCACAAAATCAGATAAATTTGTCTAAGGACATCAAAGAAATTGTATCCCATCCTTCGCCATCCATACATTCATATATTCATCATAATTATGCAAGTGGTACAATGTTGTCAAAAGAAAAAAATAGTAGGTGAAAAAAAAATTGCATTTTATAAGGTTTGCAAAAAAATTGATTGAAAAAAGCAAAAAGAAAAAAACATCCTACAAACCTACATAGGTAGGTCGTAGCCTATGCATGTATGTAGGGTACTTGCAGGGTATGTGACCCCCATTGAGTATTGCATAGCACAGGCAAGAGACCCCACCACACACTTGATGGCTTTTGGTGGCCAGTATCAGAAGAACATTCCAATGCTTGTGACAAATTCTACCCAAATTTATCAGAAACCAAATATTTTGGTATTTAAGGAATATAACAGCTGATCAGACTAAACCTACGATGTCCAAATGACCATAAAATTTAACCCCATGAATTTTTAACTTTGTTGTTGCATCAGCAACCCTTAAGAATTTTCAGCCCCCCTCTCCAATGCGGTTTTTTATTTTGCAGCTCAACTTCATGGGCTCATAACTCAGCCATCTGACCTCTTTTTCTTGATTTTTTTTTTTTGGGGTAAAATTTTGTGCTCTTTGTAGTGGTGTAATTGGTTTTTTTATTTTGGTACCTAGATTTTCCAAAAATTGCAAAGTCTCACAAGTTTTTTTGATTCGTTCTTGTTTTGGGAACTCCCGGGGCTCTATTCTTGCTCCTACAATAGCATTTTTGGGTGAATTTTTTTAAAATTACATAGTTTTTCATGTACTTTGTAGTAGAGTGATCATATTGATCTCATTCATTGTAAGAGATTTACTTTGAGCTTGTGGCTAAATTTGGCATCTATAAGCACTAAGATCAAGTCCACTTCATTATTTTTAGCAAGTGGCATTTGTAATCACACTAAATATAAAGTGCCACAATCATATATTATTGGCGATGTTCCTTGATTGAGTAATTTGGGTGGGTAATAATATAGTGGTTGATTGCTTTCTTTTTATTTTTATGTGTTCTTGCAATGGGAAAATATCAAATTAAACTCCAAACTCCATATAATTATTCTTCATGAAAAAAATTAGTATGGAATTATCTCATGGGAAAGGGTTGTCTAGGCTATATAAAGGAAACCATTCCTCAACCCAATAATGCTAAATAATTAGAAAAGTGGGAGCTTGATCATGAGAAAAAAATTGGATGCATATGTTCATTAGTCTCATTTGATTTACAATTTCATGTTGAATCATGCAAAACACCTAAAGAGGCTTGAGAGAATTTTGAGAAATTGCATGGTAAAACTGATAAGATTAGTGGATATCAGATTGATAATTATTTGATGAATCTTGATTCTAAATGTTCTAAATGTTTTTACCACATCCAATACTACATCTCCAAGGTTAAGCAACTAAGAGCACGGTTGAAAAATTGTAATATTGATAAGGAGGATTTACAATTGATTCTAAATGTGTTATCCAAGCTTTGTCTCGAGTATTCAATGCTTGTTTCTAGCTTTCATACCCATTGACTTCTATGGGAGCATCATATGTTTATCCTATGTTTAATGAATTTACAAATCTCCTAATCCAAGAGAAAGTGAAGTTAAGTCATATGGGTCTAATCAAGTCTTCCATGTCACAAGCATTGTTGGCTAGTGAATCTAAGGTGAATCCTGAAAAGAAACAAAAGAAGAAAAAGAACAAGTCGCATAAAGAATTTGAATCCTCTCCCTCAAAAGGGGAATCATCCAAGAAGGAGAATCATACCTGTGCATATTGCAAGAAAACAAGGCATGATGAACATCAAATTTTATTTAAAACATATTGATGAGTTGAAGCATCTCCTTAAGAAGCATCAAATTAATTTTCCTTCAATATCAAAGGGTTTATCTTCTTCTTCTTCATCAAAATCTGATCTTCATCAAAATCTGATAGACATAAGGGGCAAGCACTTGTTTTAGTTGTAGATTATGAGTTAGAGAGGTTGATACTCGATTTAGAAGGCTCACATCACATGTCTTTGTAGAGGAGGGAATACACTACACTCAAGATAA